>JAJEJO010003673.1:0-67694 GCA_020662805.1 Glaucomys volans
CCTGTCTCCCTGCAGGACTGCTCTTCTGGCTTCCAACTAACAGCATTTTATGAATCCTTTCTGTTCTTAAATCTCCAAGTAAGAATACGACTTTGGCCTCTCTCTGCTCTTTCCTAACCTTCTGAGCCTCTTTGGAGATGTAAGACCCAGAAACTGTGTGGAATCTCTCTGGACTCAGTCCACTTCCTCTGGATCCTGCACATTCCCATTTCCTTCCATGGCTCTGAGCAGCATAGCCCCTCTCCAGACCTGGAATTCTGGAACAGCACATTTCAAAATGGTCCCCCCAAGATAATCTCCATCAGGTGATGATGACTCAGCAGAAGGTGGGGAGGATGCATGGTGTGGAGGACCCACACTGCCGGACCTGCAGGCAAGGAGACTGGGCTCAGGGAAGTCTTCTGGCTCCTCAGTGGCACGTCTCTCCAGATCTGCATGTCAGAGTTCTGTCTGGCTGAATGCCACCCAGTCACAATCCTTCCCTTCCATAGAGGCCAAGACTATGTGTTTAGAACACCACAATAGATTTGTGAGCATCTGATCAGAGAAGGCTGGCAAAGGCAGCCATGTCACTCATACAGACAGTTATAATCAGTTGTGGGTTGTTCCTGCTCAGCTGGGACTTTGATGGGGGTCAAGGTAGGGCTGAAATAAAAGGTTACTAAACACAAGCAAGTACCCACAATCACTCCTTCAGACCCAGCTATTTCAGACCCAGCTCCTTCCTTCCTGGGTGAATTGTTCATTGCCAAAGCACCTCAGGATGCTCAAGGGGAAGAGACACAGTCTTTAAGGGACCCCCATTTGAATGCAGGACATATAGTTTGGAAAAGTTTATTCATTGAGATAATGCTGTATTTAAAGATTTAAAAAATCCTCTTGCTTTTATCACACAGACTTCACAAAGTAAGTTTTAATACTATGTCTTGCCAGGGAACTCACAGGAGATGACAGGGGTTTCCCTGGGGAGGAGGGACATGCAGATCAGACCTTCAGAGCTCTCAGTAGGCTGGGTTAAGAGGGTGTACCCAAGGGCAGTGCAACTTGGAAGAGGCATATAATGACTCCAAAAGAATTTTTTGAGAATAAAAGTGAGAAGCTTCTCTCTACCCTTTGGAAGAGGTCTAATGTCTCTCTTCCTCCTCACTGCCTTTCCAGCCTGGCCTGAGTTCATCTAACACTGAGTCTGCCCTTGGGCCAATGATGGAAACTCAGGAGTGGCAGCCACAGTGTTCACCCCCATTCAAAGTCTATCTTGCTCATCTGGGGAACCAGTTTCAGCTTACCTGAGGCACAAAGCATGCTGTCATAGCCAGCCACCAAACACCTAACTGTGCATTCTCCCCACTGTCCTTGTCGCTGCTCCCCAGGAAGAGCTCTGATGGGGCAGGCCATGAGAGTTCTCCAAAGGCACAGAACTTGAGGAAACAGCAGGAAGCCCTCTGCAGACACTCTAACCCTACTCACCTTACTCTAACCCAATCCTCACTGGTTTTACAACTCCCACTATCTCTGACCTCAGCTACTGTTTAGTTTACTGAGCTCTTACTTTGTGCCAGACCCTTTGTACAAGAACTCCCTGGCATCCACACACTTTATTACCATTTATAGAGTGATAGTCTCCAGACTTACCCAGGGCCATACAACCCTTAGCAATGAGTACTTGATTGCAGGTGTGTGGCTTCCAAAGTTTCTATCTTTTCCTACTTATCTGGCTGCTGCCATTAGCACCAGCTAGAAACCACTCCTGCTCCCCTGCTGTAGTTTACTGGACTTGCCCCTAGGGCCCCAAATGCTCTTATGGGCTCTGCACAATTACCATTGAGTGACTATGCTTGGGATGGGCCTGTCACTCAAATGAGCTCCCATGAATGCCAGTGAAGTCTGAAGTGACTTTAATGATGTATCCCCATTTTACAACTCATGGACTTATGGAATTTCCAAAACAAACCAAAAAAATCCTGGAGAACACACAAAACCTGTTTCTTATTATTCTTGTTGAGATAACATTCATAGGCTCCATGTCTAGTCCTAGAAGCAACTATGGTTTAGCCCAGGGATTCTCAACCAGGGTCTATCGATCTTTAGAAGCTGGCTTGTGAACACCTTGCAATTCTAAGTAAAATGTTGTATGTACCTGCATAGCTGTATCCTCTGGGGAGAGTCCAAAGCTTTCATCAGATATGAAAAGCCATAATTAAGAACTGCTACCATCAAGTTGCATAGAGACAGATACATGGCACAAAAGCTACCAGACAGAGACAATGCAGCAGCCTTCCCTGGGCCTCCAGATAGGCTTCCAAGTGACCAGATTCCTGGGTTTGGGGTCCTTTAAAGTTTGGTTTTATTAAGTGTTCACGTACTTCCGAATGGAGTGACTCAGCCAAGCTGGACCCATGCCTTTGGAAAACCACTAATGAAACACTAAATAGTCAGAGAGGCCTAGCTTTGTGCCAGAGCTCTGTGCCAGGACGAGGCTGCTGTACAGCCACAGGCTGGGGGCTGCTGGGTCCCCAGAAAATATAATAGGTGGTGACAAGACTGGTCGTGGTGACAACAACTTACCCTGTTCACAGGGGCCCTAGGTTATAGGATTCTCAACTGTGTCTTGGAGGACCACAAGGCCTGGGAAGCAAGCCACTGCTCAGCTGCCTCTAAGCTCAGCACATTCCCCAGGCCACAGACCCCATCAAGCTTGCCCCAAGCCACTGGTTCCGCTGGACTGCCTTTGTGCCCTTCCACCACAGAAAGAGAAAAATAATCCCTCCTTTTCATGGGCAGACCACTGTATCCTCAGACTAGCAAATGGGATAAAGACAGCTTTGCTGGTGACAAATGCAGAGAACATTAAGCTGCAAAATATTTCCATAATTCCCAGTGTTATGCCTGTCTTTACCTCTTTTTGTTGTTCCCCACCTCAGAAGTCTTGGAAAACTGATGCATCTCACTGAAACACACAATCCAGCATAGGCAGCACCCCACCATATGGCCTGGCACCTGGAAAGTACCATGGGTCCTAAAAGCTCTAAATATTCAACTAGGGTGTTGGACACAATACTAAGCCTGTACAAAAGATACCATTCACGTACATTTCCTATGTCAACTAATCTCCTCCAACTGGATAGGACCATCCACTGCTGAAGTTCAACGTCAATCAAAGTAGCAGATCATGAGGATGGGCACCTGGACTCCAGTAAGCCAAACCAGTATCTATCAATATGCAATCTTGATAAATTAGTCTCTGAAAACTGACCCGAACACTGAATCCCAGCATGTAAGAATTCAATAAGATGCTCTGTGTCTGTACATTCTAAATTCTCAGTAAAAGGCAGATTTTAGGGGCTGGGGATGTGGTTTAGTGGTAGAGCACTTGCCTGACATGCATGAGGCCCTGGGCTGGAACCATAGCAGCAGCACCACCACCAAAAAAAAAAAAAAAAAGGTGGGAGGCAGATATTAGTATAGGCATAGCTCTTTTGGCTCAGGTCTGTGTTAATGTATATGCAAAAGAAAAAGGAAACAATGAGTAATATAAAGAGAGGACTTACAAAATGGGAGGAAACCTTTCCAGGCTACTCTTCTGACAGAGGATTAATATCCAGAATATATAAAGAACTCAAGAAACTTAGCATAAGAAAACCCCCAAAAAGCCCAATCAATAAGGGGGCAAATTAACTAAACAGATATTTCTCAAAAGAAGAAATACAAATAGTCAACAAATATATGAAAAAAAAATGTTCGACAATTTTAGCAAATCAAACCACACTGAGGGCTGGGGATATAGCTCAGTTGATAGAGTGCTTGCCTTGCATGCACAAGGCCCTGGGTTCAATCCCCAGCACTGTCACAAACAACAACAACAACAACAACAACAAAAAAACGCACACTGAGATTTCTCTTTCTTCAAGATTTCACTTGATGGCAGCCATCAATAAAACAAATAATAATAAATGCTAGAGAGTATGTGGGGGAAAGGAATGATTATACACTGTTGGTGGGATTGTAAATTAGTACAACCACTATGGAAATCAGTACAGAGTTTCCTCAAAAGTCTAGGAATGCAACCACCATATGACCCAGCTCTACCACTACCAGTCCTTGATATTTACCCAAAAACATTCAAGTCAGAAACTACAGTGATACATGCATACCCACATTTATAGCAGCACAATTAGCAACTCACTATAGCCAAACTGTGGAACCAGCTGACAAAGATAAAGAAAATGAAGTATATATACACAATGGAGTTTTATTCAGCCATAAAGAAGAATGAAATTATGTTATTTTCAGGAAAATGGGTGGAACCTGAGAGTTTGGTTATATTAAGCGAAACAACCAAACTCAGAAAGTCAAGGGTATTATGTTTTCTCTTACAGGTGGAAGCTAGAGAGGAAAAGGGGGAAAATGGTGTGTGTGGGAGGAGTTCATGGAAATGGAAGTGAGAGCTGTAGAGGAAAGGGAGGAGAGGAAGAGAAAGGGGAGGTACTAGGGAATGAAATTGACTAAATTATACTGTTATTATGTGCATATATGAATATGTAACCATGAATCCCACTATTAGTTATAATCATAATCACCAATTAAAATTTTTTCCTGGTGGAAAAAAATAGTTTTACTCTGAGACAGACTTGGCTGGCACTGCTTCTTGCATTCTCTGTTCCTGTAGCCCTTCCTGTTCAGCTCCACCATCTCCCCAGGGCATCTCTGGAGACTGCCTTGGGTGGGCCCAGGAGAGAGACCTTTCAGAGTACCATTCAGGGTATTACAGTGCTGAAAGCTCTTCCCTTTCACATACACAGTAAGTGGGATAACATCATTTCCACCAATGAGGGAAGATGACCATTCTCTCCAGGCAGCAGGAGGTTTATAATTTTATAATTTTACAATTAAGTAAAAGGTTTAATATTTAAACGTCTACTTGGAGGGGCCTCAGATTTATTCAACCTCTTGCCTTTAAAATCAGGCATCAAGGAATGGAGAAATTTTGATTTTATTAGTCACATTTTTTCCAGTCCTTTGATTCTAACACCTGTATTCATCATGATTATGCTCCAATTTATCCTGTGAGATTGGGGCTGCTCCTGTGTTCACACCAGAGAGAAGTCACATCAGGAGTGGGAAGAAGATCATACTGAATTGCAGGGGCCTGGCTTCCAACCTGGTCCACCAATGGCTTGCCCTGGAACTTTGGAATTGTGTAGCTTCTCTCCAAGCCTCATTTTTAAGTCTAATTTTGACATGTAGGCCCTACCTTGGAGGGTTCAGATGAAAGAACTTTGGGCCTTATAACCTGTATAAAGAACTTTGGATAGGTAAGAAAATTAAGACCCAACAAGGATTTAAGCCCAAGAGAATAAGGGAACATCTGCAGAGCATTTGTTTTAGGATTTTGACATACATTATTTAATCTCTACAACACCACCACAATGTAAGTATTCTTAGACTCTTTTAGAGGCTCAGAGAAGTTTAGTAGTTTGACCCAAACCATAGTTAGCAAGAGGTGAAGGATATTTGGACTGTCAGACTCCAAATCTCTTTACACTCACTGCTTGCCCAGGGTTACACAGGTGGCTCACTGTACAGACAGAAAATGAGCAGGATTCCAGTAGTCAGCACCTTATGCTCTGGTTCCACTTCTGGATGCCTGGCCTTCCCTAGGAGGAGGAGATTTTGGAGGGCCAGGTCAGATGAGGACAGGCCAGTTATCCAGGGCTGGGGCTAGAAGTCACCACATGCTGCTTAGCCAGTCGTCATTGAAAGAGGCCTTTTCCACCCAGGCTGCATTTTCTGCTCAGTTAGTCAGGTAGCTTCTATTGTGAGACAGTGCCTGGGGAACTTGCCTCTCCTAGTGAGCCAGATTTCAGTGAAGGTGAAGTTACAGCCTTAGCGTCAGGCTATTAGACAAAGCAACACTTGCACAAGTTATTAGTTCAGGAGCAGCCACCAGGGCAAGCTCTGACTGAGGAGTAAGTGTCTGTCCAGGAGTCCGGAAAGCAGGCAGAACTTTGCTCTACTAACACTAGAGGGTTAACTCTAGTCATTGGTCTAGGAAAGCCACAGATTCTTAATGATGAAAGTAAGGACTGTCCTGGGAATTTAAGCAACATAGCAAAGGCCAGATGTCCACAGAGAAAAGCTCTCTAGTGGCCACGTTCTCCTGAATGTGTCTATGAACATACACATGTAAAGTGGGACCAAGCAGAGGACATTCAATCAATGAGCTCTGTGTCCCAGATAAAGGGCACTGGGGTGATTCACAGGTGCAGTCTTCTGCCTCCTCCCTGGTCACCAGCCACATTTCTCCAGCCTGCATTCAAGTCTTGCAAGTCCTTTTTAAATACTTAAGTCTTCTGGACCTGTGCCCACACACAATGGTTTCTCAGAAATTCACCACCATTGATTCACCAAGGAGCTGGCAAATTGAGTCCTTTTTGTTCCCACCAACTGATGGGGTCTGATTGAGGTGGCCAGACAGGAAGAAAGCTAGCAGGGTCCCTGAAGCTTCCTGGAAGGAAGAGGCTATGTTATCAAATTTTCCTAATGATTACATGACTTTACAAAAATCAGAAATATTAAGTGTCTGTGGATGCATAAGGCTAATAGATGAATATAGTTATGATAACTTTGAAGACTGCAAATAGCTCATCAGAAATCATCCACATAGCTACATTTCTCTCTCTTTTGTTTGGTATCATGGAACAATTTATTATAGGCCAAGGTCTAGGGAAAATGTTAACTTTAAAATTATCAGAGGTCTTCAACTTATCTGATGTTAATATCAGCTGGCTTTCTTCACTTTGGAATTGGGTAGATGATAAAATGTGGTGGAGCCTTGAGCAAGGCTTCCACTACAGGTGATGGAAACACTCCAGATCTGTGCTGTACAACATGGCAGCCACTAGCCAGGGGCTATGGAGCACTCAGTATGTGGCCAGTGAGGAACTGAACTTCAAATTTTACTTAATCTTAATGAATTTTAATTTAAAAAGCCACACTTGGCCAGTGGTTAGTCTAACACAAAACACCCAGTCTAGTGGACCAAGAGTGAAGTATTTTTATATTAACACTCAGAGTGGTTATTCTTTAAGAACTCAAGGTAGAAAGAGACTTTCTTAAAACTTCACTCACCTGAAAAGAAATTTGTTTCATTAAACCTCATTTCATCTTAAATGTTCAAACTTTCCCTTTTGCCTTCACTTCAAATGTTGAAAGGAGTAACCTATATCTACTGCTATTTCCTATGCTCCATCCTCCCACCCCACTCTAGTTATGGATCCTATCTGGTCACTTGACTAAAACCCCTAAATGACTCATTTGTTCTCAGTTTCAGTGCCCTCTTCTTGGTTATCCCTGATAGCACTGAGCTTTCTCCCCTTGACCTTTCTTCTCTTTTCGCTTCCCTGGCAGTATTCCCCTTGGTCCTCTCCCACCCTACTAACTGCTCCTGTTGAGAAGCCTCCCAGGGTTCCCCTTTCTTTGGGGTTAAATGTTTCCCAAAGATCAATGCTGGGTAATCTTGATTTTTCTTTGTGTTGGTGAGCTTTCTATTGCTGTGACAAATACCTGAGGCAAATCAACTTAAAAGGAGAAAAGGTTTATTTTGGTTCATGATTGCAGAGGTAAGTCCACAGTTGCTTGGTCCTGTGTTTGTTTGTTTGGTTTGTTTGTTTGTTTTGTTTTTGGCCTGTGGTGGCACAGTACAACATAGTGGGAGCATGTGATGGAGGAGATTTTTTTACATCATGGTAGCCAGGGAGGGAGGGAGGGAGGGAGAGAAAGAGAGAGAGAGAGGGAGGAACGGAGGGCTGGAGTCCTGTGATCCCCTTCAAGGGCACATCCCCACTGACTTAACTTCATTCCAGTAGGCCCATCACTTAAAGGCTGTACACCTTCTAATAGTTCCATGGGGTGATGACCAGAGCTTTAACATGTGGGCCTCTGGGGGACACTCCCAAACCATAGCATTACTCAAAGCCTGATTCTGGCATCATCTCTTCTGATTCTCAAAGTCTGCCATCCTAATCACTTTCTACTTTGTTCATGAAGCACTTTGTTCATAAAGCCATTACCTAATGCAATTGAAATCAAAACTTATCAAATTGAATTAGGGAGAATTTGGCATGTCTCTTCCCCAAAAGATTTTAAGGCAAAGATTTCACCTTGGATAATCTTTGGTTCCAGTGAGTAGAAGAAGCCTATCCAGGAAATGCTCAATGATTTCTCTCTCTCTCTCTCTCTCTCTCTCTCTCTCTCTCTCTCTCCTTACTTCCTTACTTCTCCTTCCCAGTCCAGGTTCCTGAAGGAGCTGAGATACTTGTCACCACCATGGTCTTGCTTCCCTCTGACTCAGCATAGCACACCCCAGGCTCTTCCTCTTCCCTCCACTGGCTACGCTCACTGTGCCTGACATGTCTCTGAATGCACTGGCCACACAGACCTCATCACACTTGGCCTCACGTCTGCACAAGGACATGGGCAGGTCTGTTCACCACACACTCCTCCACACTGCCTTCCTCAACCTCCATGACCCCACAGGCTCCTGGCTTCCTCTCTTCTTACTCTGTCTCATCACTCTTCCTGCTATAGCCATTGATTATTCCTGATGTCTTAAGAAGCCCCCAGCTCCTGTTACTCTAGTCAATCCTCCCGGACAATGAATGGACTCTGCTCTTGGAGTTTTGGTTACTGCCCATAAGCTCATGATCCTCAACCTACATTTTTATCCTATATCTCTCCTGCAACTTGAAGACTCAGAAATCTAACTTCATCTTTGACAACTGTGCTTGGATACATTGTAGACACTGCCAATGTCATGAACCCAAAGATGAACCACAAATGGACCAGCTCTCCTGACCACTCCCAGGTTCTTCAGGCCTCTCTCATCAACACCACCAAATCCAGGGATCATGGTCCATGATTCTGCTGCTTATATTCCCCCCAATGTTATGAAGGTTTAATTGAAAAATAAAAATTATATATAATTGAGGTGTACAACATGGTGTTTTGATATTCACATACATTGTGAAGGGATTACCACAGTCATGATGATTAACATATCCATCACCTCATACAGTTCCCTTTGTATGTGTGGTGAGAACTCTCTACTCTCAGCAAATTTCAAATACATATTTTTATTAACTATAGTTACCGTGGTATATATTTTTCCTCTGGAACTCATTTATCACATAATTGAAAGTTTGTACCCTTTGACCCATCCATCCACGTTCCCCACCCCCAATCCTTCAACCACCTTTCTACTGTTTCTACGAGTTTGATTCTTCAGAGTCCACACGAAAGTGCGATATGATACCCTTCTATCTATCCCAACAGCCTCCTCCCTCCTAAAGGCATGGTCTACTCCTCCTGCTTTCTCTCTCCTGGACCACTGCTTTGAGTGAGTTCTCTTAAGCCTCAGTGGTGCCCCACCACTCCTAGGATGCAAGCCATCCTGGAGGTGGCTTCCAAGATCCTCTTGTCCTGACTAATTTTCCAGCCTCAGCTGCCACTATTCACCTCTCACATGCTATACACCAACTTCTTGTAGTTTCCTAAATCTGTTAGGCTGTCTTTCAATCCATCACAAAGGATTTCCAGTTGTATGGAACACCTTTCCACCTTCTTCTTTGCCTCAAGTGTCAACCCCAGACTTTACCAACTCTGGGAAACCTTTGTGAAACTCCATAAACTAGGGGGCATCCCTGAGTCAGGTGCTTTCCGTTCTAAAGCACTTGTCACATTTCATGGCTATTGCCAGTTTAATTATCTGAGCCACCCATTAACTGAAAGCTCTGTGAGGATGGGCCCCTCACTTGCCTCGTACTCTGTGGAATCCCTAGGCCTAAAATAATGTTGGCATTATTGGAAGAATAATAAATGGAGAGAATTCTAAACCTGGAAGAATAAAACTTAAATCAATAAAAAAGACATTATTAAAAGAACCATGGGAACCATCTTCATACCACGTGCAACAACAGTAATCACAGAGCATAATCGTCACAGGTATGGAAGCTTTCAACTCTTTGGGAATTTAGAAAGGCTATGTCATGTGGGCTGGCGGGAAGGAAGAACACAGCCCTGGGAGTCAGGAGACCACATTCATTCATTTATCCACTCAACATATACTGAGTATCCACTATGCTAATACTGAGCCTAATGCAATAGTTAGGACATGACCAATTTGTCAATTTCTGTGTATTTTTTCCACCATGACCAATGTCAAGCTACCCATGAGACACATCACTAAATATAAGGTTAAGAAGAGATGTGCAGAAGTAGCACACTATTATATATTCCACCCTATAGATGATATAAATAACCTCAAGACTGCAGTTAGGAACAAAATTTAGTAAAATCATTAGGGAGTGAAGAACTTTGGTTATTATTTCCCTTTGTTTTTTAATTTATTCTTTATTTTTTAGTAGTAGATGGACACAATACCTTTTATTTTTAGTTATTTATTTTTATGTGGTGCTGAGGATCAAACCCAGTGTCTCATACATGCTAGGCAAGTGCTCTATCACTGAGCTAAAAACTCCAGCTCCTACCTTTGATTTTAATGTCATTTACTTGATTTCCAGTTTATATAATTTTTAACAATAGCTAACAACCCATTTTCAAGAATTCTGAAAATTTAATCACTACATTTTCTGAGCTGATCAGGTCAGATTGCAGCTGTGTGAAGCACACCACCAGCTTCACCCCAGACTGATTATATGGAATCACCAGAGGTGAGACCCAGGCACTGGTGATTTTTTAAAGATCCTCAGGTGTTCTTAATGTGCATCCAAGGGTGAGAACCACTGATGCATAAGCCCTGTTAAGGAGTTTGATAGTTATCCTAGGGACAGTTGGGGCCACTGAAGGATTGTAAGTTTTTAAAACAGAAGTGATTTTGATCAAAAAATGCATTTTAGCAAGATAACCCAGCTTCAAAGTGGCAGCTGGATTAAGACATGAGGGAGACAGGGAGACTACTCATGCCATTTTCAGAAAAAGCAAAGGAAGCAGGGATTTAACCAAGGCTAGTGAGGGAGGGTGGAGAGGGAGGGATGCCATGGGAGACAGCAGCCAAGCCCAGAGGCTGCAGAGGTGCCACGTCAACAGGGTGAGGGTGAATGCAGGAACCAATTTATTTCTTGGTGAGAACTAAGAAAGCTGAAGTTGTTTTCTGAGGGCCCCATTTTCCCCCTATCTAAAATAGGTGATGAGGTCCATTTGCTTAGAGAGGGAGGCAGGGAATAAGGCAGAGGTCTCAAGGACAGCAACTTTGCCCCTGGCATGTGGGATTAGCAAGGAGCTTAGGCAGGCCAGGCTGCCCTTCTATAAAATGAGGGAATTACAGCAGATCCCTCCAAAGTCTTTTCCAGCCTGGAGACCATGATTCTATCCCACTGGCATTTGCTCATGTTTCTCTTTCTTAACTGCCTCTGACTCACAGTCCAACCTGTTATGGGTGAAAAGACTCATTTGCTCTGCGAATCCAGACTTCATCTCTATGTGTCTTCAGCCAAAGAAGCAACTTCCATCCTTGAGGAAGGAACTCTAAGTGTTTCTCTGTCTCACTCTTTGCAAATGGCTGACTCCCCATCCCCAGAGCTGACCATTCCAAGCCCCTTTTCAGATGGTGTCCAACATGTTCCATTAATGCCAAATAGGACACAGACATAGCTTTAGAGTAATCATTCTTGCAGTAGATTCCAAAAAGTAAAAAATATTTGTTAGCTGAGGAATGAACTTTCAGATTGCAAAGAATTTCTCTGAAGACCTCTGAAATGCTCCTGCTATGGCATTTATCTATCCTTGCAGTGCCCCTCACTGGCACTATGCAAATGCCAAGGGGAAGATTAAAGCTTCAAAAGGCCAGTGACTCAGGTTTGTCCTGCTGCTCACTCTGCCTCAGCTTCCCTTACCTTTCACTCTGCTCAGAAAGGGGAAAATGCAGAAATGTCTCCAGGAAAAGAAAAAGAACATGCACCCCAAAGGAGAGAGACTTGGATGGAAAAATCTCTGTGCACTGCAGAGGATAATCACTAGTTTTTGTAAGGAAGAAAGAAAGGAGAACACAGCAGGCTGCTGGAAGACCTCCTCTAATTCTACCCACTTTTGCTAAAGTAGTTCCTGGATTCTATACCCAGTTCTGGGATCCACAAGCAAAATAGCAGGAGAATATGGAGAAAGTCAACACAACATGATCAGAAATAACGACTTGTTCAGAAAGAATGAACAAAACACATTGTGCAACCTGGAGAAGAAAAGGCAATAGAAAGAAGATGAAGAAAAAATAAGACCATCTTTGAAAATATAAGGAATTCTCACAGAAAAGAGTTGACTACAGAATGCCCAGGGAGAAACCATCAGAGAGCTCTTGGGTTGGTAATTTGTGTGGTTTGTGATCAACAGGGGTAAAATAAATTAGCTCACCTAGAGGGTTTGAAAAATCAGAGAGGTCCTTAAAAGTTTTTTGAGGTTCTGATGAGGTCCTCCAGGTAAGGGTGGCAATCTTCTGACCTCTTAAGATTCTTGCACTTGAAGGATCTATGGTTTCCCTGCTCATTAGCACCTTTAGTAGAAAGGGAAGCCAGGGGGTGAAATCATTAGATAGCTGCTCATTAATAGCTCTTCTGAAGTGATTAAAGGAGGAAGTTGAAACCAATAGATAAATGTGGGACTGGACTCCTGCCTCTTCCCTCTGCCCTCTTGACCCATTCTGCAGTGGGTTGTCTCACACTGGGTTCTTCGTGAAGACCACAGGGCAAAGGGCATTTTGCTATATTTTTGGTTCCTTCTGTTTTGACGTGGTTTGTCTAACTGTCCCCAGGAAGACATGGGAAAAAGGCTCTTTCCCCTGCTCTGGCTCTGATACAAAATCCTTTCTTAGGATGATTGTTATTGCTATTAACTTTATCATTACAGATGAGGAAGTGAAAATTCCAACCTACTGTGCTGTTTCACTGGCTTTGCCTACTTTCTGTCTGGGAATGTAGCCTCTTCTATTTATAACTGCACAGGTTTATTCTAGTCACAGCTGACCCTCACTCAACTGGACACAAAGACCCCATAACTTAGAAACCAAGGACACAGGGTAATTCTTACCACCCAAAGAACTGCCCCACAATGCTGTCAACCAGGAGATAATGATTATGTAGATGACTGGAACACCAGGTGAAAGGGGAACTTCAGGCACATCAACTAACCATTGCTATACAACTCCCTGCTCCAGTTCCCACTGTTTCCCATTCACCTTTTGATATAGTTTGGATCCTCAATGTCCCCTAAAAGCCTGTGTGTTAAAAGCTTGATGGTGCTATTGGAAGATGGTTGGAGCCTTTAGGAAGTGGGGCCTAGCTAAAGGAAGTTAGGTCATTGGGAGTGTGCCCTTGAAGGGGATATTGAGACCCTGGTTGCTTCCTGTTTCAATCTTTGCACTGATGAGGTGCACAGGTCCCTCTACCACATGCTTCCACCATGAGGTACTGTGCTGCCACAGGTCCAAAGCAAAGGGCTGATCAACTATGGACTGATGCCTCTGAAACCACAAACAAAAATACACCTTGCCTCCTCCATAGTGGATTGTCTCAGGGATTTGTTACAGCGACAGAAAACTAACACACCCGTATTCCTACCATCTCCCTCTTCCCTAGTCTTTCAGACGTACAGGGGCTATTTGCATAGGGCAAGAGCAGTAGCTATAACTAATGCTAACAGGAATCCAGATCTGCCTAACGGCACACCTCATGAGAAAGCTGACTGAACAACTTCCCTGTGTCACACACAGTGAGTTAATGATAGTGCTGGGACCTGAACCCAGGACTGCAAACTAGTTCTAGCTGATTCTAGAATGCATGATCCTAACCACTAGTGTAAACTACCCTCTCACCTACAAGTAACCCAGGTCTAAGTAGGATGGGTGGGATGGGCAGGTGGGTGGATGGATGACAGGTGGTTAGATGGTGAATGGATAGAATGTTTCTGATCCAATCTGTTGTCAAGAAAATACCAACTTGTTCCTTCCCCACTTTCAGTGGAAGCTACCTTTCCTTCCAGTTTCTTACACCTGAAGGAGTAAAATCTCCTTCTCGTATCACTCACCTTTCCCAACACATGTTCTTCATTAACTTCTCTGACCCATCATTTCTGCCCATGAGGAGACTGTTATGTTGATTCTTTAGGCTGAAGCAACCCAGAAACCTCTCTTGCAGGATGCCTTGGAAGACTCTTAAAAAGGAGGAAATGGCTAATGAGTGGGCCCCGTTCCCATGCCAGCAGCACCAGCTCCTCCCTGGGTACGAGATGAAAACTTTCAGGGAAGAGAGGAAAGAACCTTCCGGAGAAGGGCAATAGATGTCTATTTAAACATTTGTCTTCATTTATGTTTTCACTGAGCACACAAGCTCCCCTTTAAACCCTCATCTCCTGGTGAACAGACTATTCCTGCCCATCTGAGTCACATATCTCTAGGCAGCCAGACCTTCTGACACACTGGGGGTTGAAATCTCAGATTCACAATACCACAAAGCTGCTAAAAATAGGAATCATGTACCTGGGTCCCAAAATAGAACAGAGACAAACATGACTCATTAATAGAACCACTGCCCTTTCTATCACACTAAAATCAAACAGGGGCTGTCCTTGTCCTCATTCATGTTGTCTTCAATTTAATAAAATCATCTCTAATCCTTTGGAAATTGGTGAGGTAGATGGACAGATTCAACAGACAGAGACAGAGTCGGAATAATCATGCCTAACACATTCTGATTGTTTTTATTAGAAAATCCTATAGCTTTAAGTAGCATAAGGGTGTTTTTGCAGCAGTGGTAGAGAAATAAAACATCTCCATCCATGCTTTGCTACTGGTTTCTCCCTTGAGAATCAATGTGGATTAGAATAGTTTGGGAAATTGTCACTGAGAAACAAAGAGAATGCTTAAGGCATTTTTGTGTTTTTGATTTGTTTTGTTGGAATACTTTTATATTTCCTTTCAAAGCTTTTGAGGTCTTCTTATGTTAAAGTTTGAAAACCTTTTCCAGTACTTACAAACTATTTCTATTTGAGCAGCCTTAAAGATCAGTCTTGATTTTTTTTTTCAGCCTTACTTTTTTTCAGGGAAAAACATCTCCATGACTGCCAAGTATTCTTTTTGGTAAAAACTGTGAGAATTTGTTTCATTCTGAATCTCTAGTACAGAATTTACCATGAGATTTTTTTACTTGTGATGCCTCATGACTCCAAAAGGAGCAAAAGCAAGGTGGAGCAGATATTTTCAGGTGAGACACTGGGGTTCTGGAAGTAAATGCTCAGAGACAGGAGGTCCCAAGCAGGCCTCACCCAGAATTTCTGACTCCTTACCCTGTCACACATGTAGAGAGGCCAAGAAAATGTATCTGAAAGAAGAGAATAGGCTGACATGCCTTCCAGGGACAGGAAGCAGACCAAGATATAGATTCCCATTTTTGTTTGATGAACTGCTAAACTGCTAGTCACAAAAAATTGCCTGTCTTCTATACCTAAACATCTTTCCACATTTCAGATGATTTTTAGCTGATCTGCTCAACATAGATGACCTAAAGAGAAATCACCTCTGGGGCTGGGGTTGTGGCTTAGCGGTAGAAAGCTTGCCTAGCACATGTGAGGCACTGGGTTTGATCCTCAGTACCACATAAAAATAAATAAATAAATAAATAAATAAATAAATAAATAAATAAAAGTATTGAATCCATCTACAACTACAATTTTTTAAAAAATAAAGAAAAGTCACCTCTGGAGACTGTTTTTAGGAGGAAGGAAACAGCTATTGACATAATAGATTGTAGTTCTTTGTTTTCACTGGTGTTTTTAATTCCCTTTGACTTCCAGCAGGTGGGAGGATGCAGGCCTGTGGGCATAGACGGCTAGATTCTGGGACATAAATCATGAGGGCCACTTGAGGAAGCCATCTGAAACTCCAGCAACCCAGGCAAGGCCTGGACTCTGACAGGGGTCAGAGTCACACTGTAGCCACTTTGGGCAAAGGAAAATAATATGACATGTGGCTGACACTCTAGGACTGCCAACTCCTAGTTCTTCTTCAGGATGAGGCTGGGACTCATGAGGGGCCACCACTTGCTTGGAAACATGTATAAGGTCCCTGAGTTGAATGTCTCTTGGCAGCCACTCCTGTATACCTTGACTTCAGGGCATTTGTATAGATCTGTGGAGTAACAGCATGAAGAAGTCCTAGAGAAACAGCTCATGATAGTTCAAAAAGGAATTAGGGGCTTGTCTTTCTCAAAAGTGCAATGGAAACCCCAAAGCATGCCATTCCAATTTAATTTAGGAGGGAAATAAAATTGTTTAGAATTGAGTGTGGCAAGCCTTTGGTATTTGTCATTTTATTTGGTCACTACAATATCATGAGATCATTTACAATCATCTGTAATAATAAAGGTAATAGTTAAAGAATTTACTAGAAGTTGCATAACCAAGAAGTGAAGTCAACATTGGATCCATGATCTGCCAGGTGTCAAAGCCCACTCTTGCTTCACCAAGGCACTATTCCTCTCTGGAACACGTGCCCAGTCCACCAGACGAAAATGGAGCCAACCTGTTGAATGAATGGCACTATTTTTTTGAGTCTGGAATGAGTTCTTCTAACTTGACCCCAGGCAAGCTCTGCATTTAGCTCTCCTGGGTTGCAGCAACACCATTAGTATGTGCTGCTAAGTGCCTGTCAGACTGCAGTGATGCAATGGCACCTTCATTTAAAGGTAGAATAGGGCATATGAAGAGTGGCCAAACGGGGGCTTCCATCCACTGTGTGCCTTGTATAAGTCCTCTTGGAGAACCCACGTATTGGAAGTAAGTTTATCTTTCAAGGTAGGACGCCAGCTAAGAAAAGATCTAGCTAATCTCCTACCCTTTGGTGGGACAACAAAGGATTTTCCTTGCTGTCCAGCATGGCACTCTTTCTAGAAGGAATGAGGACCTAGAAGTCAGAAGACTGACCTGGATGCCAATAATTGGAAACAAATGTTTTAATTTCTCTGAGCCTTGATTCCCTTTTCTAAGGGCAATAATTCCTGTCTTGTCTTTCTCAGGACATTCTCCTGGGAGCCCAATGAGGCAGCTTGTGCCTTTGAACTCTAGAAAGAGCTAAACAAACATGAGGTGTTCCTCTCGAGGTCCTCTAGGGAGGGAATGAACAGTGTCTTTGTGCAATTTATTTCTGTGTTTGTTCACTTTTATTGTCAGAAAGGCTCTGAATGCCCAATGACATCTCTCCCTGTGGGGCTCCCCTGTGGCTGAGCCTTCTGAGCTGAGGGAGGACCAGTGGCCAGCACCATTTTAACAACCTGGGATCTGCAGCTGTTTGAAAGCTCAGTAAATTACCTTGGAAGCAGACTGGATGACATGTTAATGTTTCCTTCACTTTAGCAAATATTCTGCCTTTGCCTTCCCCTTAGGTGAAGAAATCCAGAAAAGGAAGACAAAGAAGGATGCTTGGTATTTAATAATAAGCTTGAGCAGATCAAGGCAAAGAGGACCCACACAATCTAATCAGTCAGGGCTGGAATGAAGAGCACAGGTTTCAGCACCACTTCTAGGATTTGGATTTTGAGTTTCCCCCAAAGGTCTGTGTATTAGACTTGGTTTCCAGCTTGGTGCTACTAGAAGGTAGTGGACCTTTAAGAGTTGGGGCCTAGTGAATGGTCTTCACATCATCCAGGGATACACACTTGAAGGGGATTGTGGGGTCCCAGCCCTCCTCCCCACTGCCACCATTTTAGTTTCATGGCCATGGGGTGAGCAATTTTGCTCCACTACATATTCCCCACCATTGCCTCCCAGAACCCCCATCAGAGGCTCAAAGTGAGGAGCCTGCCTGATGGTGGACTAGAACCTCTGAAACTGAGCTAAAATTCAGCTTTTCTCTTTAGAAGCTGATTATCTCACAGAAAACTAACACAATCATTCAACCTCACTTCGAATTCCAGACTCAGCTCTTTTAACAAGTTGAGCTTGGACACATCAATTAATCCCTCCAATCCACAGTTTATCCAGGGGACTTCCTACACAGTCCACTATGGCCCATCAAAGGCCATACTCCACACTGCCACTGTGATATCAGCAACTCATATTTTTCTCCCGCGAAGTTTCATCTCTTTCTCAAAGAGTTGGGACTGGAATAAATATTTGCATCTTTGTATGTTTTGTACTGGGCCTAAAACTTAGGAATACTTTTAGGTACCCAATGCAAATTGCCACGTTGCATTCCAGAAATATCTGGCCACATCCTTTCTGAAGACAGGAGTCAAGAACTCCTGTTTCACCCTTGCATTCTGCTCCTCTCATTTCATGCCCTTGTTAACTCAAGAGGACATAGAGCACTTGCTGGGTTTTTTTTTGTATTTTGAAATAATTTCAAACTTACAGAAAAGCTGCAAGAATAGTGAAAAATACTACCATGTACCTTCACCCAGACTGCCCAATGGTTAACATTTTGCCACATTTGCCTATTTTCTAAATAGATGGATGGAGACATACATGTGTAACATACACAAACATATATAGGTCTATATTTTCAGAATCATCTGAGAGTAAGTTTTATTCAAAGTTCTGTGTTAGAGGCTTGGTCTCCAGCTTGGTGCTACTAGAAGATGGTGATGCCCCTTTATGCCTGGATTTCATAAAAACAAACACATTCTCAAATGCCATGATTGGCATATCAAAAAACTAATATTGAGGCAATACTGTATCTATTCTGTACGTTTTTATATCACCCCATATCCTTTATAGCAAAAAGAAAAAATCTAGTCCAGGATTCAATCCAAGATCATGCTGTTATATCCTTGTAGTTCTCTATTTAATAGGAAACAGTTCCCTCAGTCTTTACCTTTCATGACCATAGCATTTTGGAAAAGGACAAACCAGGGTATTTGCAGAATGTCCATCAATTTGGATCTGTGTGATAATTCCTCCTGATTAGATGAAGGCTGTACACTGGAGCAGGAACACCCCAGCTATGTCGTGTCCATCTCAGGGTATCACATCAGGAGCTGCACACTGTTGGTATGTCCCACTAGTGATGAGGTTAATTTTGATCATTTGACCACTTAAATTTTAATTTTGACCACTCCAAGTGGTGTCCAGGTTTCTCCTGAAAGATACTATTTACTTAGTAAGTAAGCTATGCAGATATCCTCTTCCTCATTTGAGGTTCATCTCCTAGTTTTAGCATGCACTGACAATTCTTTTGATGCAATGGGATGGTGGCAGACTGGTGACATTCTAATTCCATTACTCCATTCACATTTGCTAGTTGGCATTATGTCCTAAGGTAATGTTTTCCTCATTCTCCCTCATTTATTTATTCATTAACTTCCTTTTATCAGTATAGACTCATGGATTCTTACTTAATCTGCTAATGTCATTATTTATCTTGATGCTCTGACTATCTCAGACTTAGTCAGTGGGAGTCTCTTGGAACTGGCTTCAGTTCTTTGACACCTCCCCAACCTTCTGTGAGTGCTACTTGGTGGCACCAGACGTTGCAAGAAGCTCTCTTGTGCTAACTTTGCCTTTGATTCCTTTTAGTGGAGAACAATATTTAGAAATAAAGGTCTGGATGCTACATGTGCTTATTCCTATAGGGTTGTCACTACTTCTAAGTCCTTCCATCAGCTATACATGAAATGCAAGGATGGATGTACATTATATATATATATACATATATATATGTATATATATATACACATATATATGTGTGTATGTGTATAATATGCATGCACAAATATAATCATAATAATGTGACTTTTCAAATTAGAATTTTAAAAATTATTTCTGAGAGTAAACATTTTTCCACATGTGTAGTAGGGTACTGTTGAATACTTTGCTCCGTCGTTGCTTTTCTTGTCTTAGACATGTTTTTAAATACAGATATTAAGAAAAATATTATATTTGTGGTAAGTACTTCCCCAGGTTTGCTGTTTGCTTTTTTATTTCTGATGTAGAGATCTCTAATGTTTTGAAACTGAAGTTACGACCACCATTTCGAATCTCTTCCATTGTTCTGAGCTATTTAAAATCCTTCCCCAACCAGAGATTTGATACTTACTCTCATTTTCTTCTTTTTCCCATTATTCTATTTAATCAACTTGGAATATATTGTGGCAAACTGCATGAAATGAGGATCTAAATTGCTTTGATATTTTTTGCAAGTAGCTAACCAATTGTCTTAGCACCATTTATTATATAATCCTTCCTTTCATCACTGATTTATCATTGTTGTTTTAGAAATTGCTTTTTGTAGCTCCATCTGGCCAAGTGGTTTTTATAAAGCTTGCAGGATAAAACTGTTTTTTTCTCCTAAACTTGCATAATTTAGAACCTTGCAAAGACCACATACTAGCTCACCATTTTGGCCTCTGGACTGTAACCAGGCTGCCTGGATTATTCAAATCCAAAGTTCACAGCTGTCCTATCTCTAAAATGGGGACAATAATAGTACCTACCTCATAGGTTATCAGAATTAGAAGAAACACAGATTTTCAAAGTGTTCAAAATAATACGGAGCACATGGAAGAGCTCAACAAATTTTAGCACTAATTATTTTTAGAATTGCTTTGTGATCTCTTATGTTAAAGCCTTTATTTCTCAGATGGGAAACTGAGGCTCAGAAATACAAGATGATTTTCTCAAGCTTATATATCCCAGTCCTCCCATGCTGGCACAACTCCCGCTCAGGTCAAGTCCCTTCACCTACGCTTTGAACTCAGTGCATGCCACTCCCAGAGAGGGAGAAGAAGAGAGGATGTGATTCAAACAGTGTGGGTGGTGCTACCCACCCTTACACTAGGTCTAAGTGCACCCTGTGTGCGTGGGGAGACCCCAACAGCTGCCCACCCATCATTCTTAGTTCCTATGAGCCTTTTAGTAAAAGAAAGTGACAGACAGCCTCTCACCATAGTGGATGTGTTTCCAGTGTTCAAAGGAATGTGTTTTGCAAACAACTTGGCCCCCTAGTACAAATCAACTCATGTGCTTGCATCTGGGTCTCAAGAGTCCCAGTTATGGACTTCTAATCCTCAGGAGCAGAAACCAGTTGCAGTGGCCTTCATGGGAATTGGGATACCATTCTGCAGTCTGGCACTTTTCTATTGGATTTTTAGAGGAATTTGTACTCACTTTAACAATAATGCCATAACAATGTCATAGCCACCTAATGGGATTCTCTTTGTTTCTGTCTTGGTCTTGCCCCACTTTCCAATTCTGCTCTCCTGTAGTGTAAACTTCATGAAGTTCATATGGGATTATATCTTCCAAATGCTTAAAACATGCCCATCATCACATAATTACCAGCAGCCATAGCCGGTCCACAAAAATATTTTTCTCTTGCTCAAACACTAAAATCAAGGATTATTATTATTTTATAATAATGATGATAAAATTATAATTTAGCCAATAATAATAATAATAATAATAATAATAATTATTATTATTATTATCATTTAGGTTTGAGAAGCCTAAAATGACAAGTCAGGATAGATGGCATGTGCAAGACAGGACAGGCTTGCTTAAAGGGAAGCATATGGGGCTATGTTAATTCATGAGGTCAGGCACTGGTGACTCACTGCATTGATGGGTTCTGTATCACACTGGCAGGGACATGTAGACTGCAGAGGGAGGGAGCCCTTCCTTATGAGCAAGTTTCCTTGGGCTGGAGTATGGCACAGTCTATCTAGTCAAACTCAACTCTTTTCATAAGCATGTAGCATCTCTGCTAAAAACTTGTTCTGCAAGTCACCCATCTCTCCACTGATCCCAGAATCATCAGCTCTGATTCGTGAGGCTTCTGTCTTTGCACATGCCACAGACTGCCAGTAGACTGAGGCCTTGAGAAAGAGGCTGACTTTAAAAATGATTTAGGGGTACTGGGAGCAGCCCACCTTCAGGACTTCTGCTAGGGTTTATTTACTGAGTTCATTCAAGGCATTTCCCTAGCCACTCTGTTTATTCTGGCATGAACAGCAGCGGCAAAACCTCTCCTGTAACTGCATCCTCACCCCGAGTCCTCCGCAGTCAAATCTATAAATGGCTAATAACCTTAGCCATAATAACCTCCTGTCACCCAAATACCCATGATGTTCATGTGGCCAAAATTCGTCATTCATTGGCCAGGCCACATGAGACAACACAGGAAAAACCCTAACACATTCCAAACAACCATTATGAGCCATCCAGATGGCCAAGGACAAGGAAATAACTTGTAAATGATCTTGATTTGCTCCTGTGTTATTTCCTGCAGTAAAGACCAGGCGCTCCCCCAAGATAATGAATGGAGAGTGCCCTGGAGAAGCCTGCAGTGCCCAGGCTGCACTGGAATAACACAAAAGGAGCCACCAAAGATTGCATCCTGGTGTAACAGCCTCCTGATATCCTGCTCTTCACAGTGAAGTCTGTGGGGACTCTGAATCATGCAGGGTGGCCACCATGGAAGCATTTGTCAGGTTCCAAGTAACACAGGTCAGCTTAGAGGAAAAGTTACTGAATAGGCAACCTCCATCTTATCAACAAAACACATGAGTCATTGGAATTTCCTCCACTGTGTCTTAATACACTCTATTTCACACAGCATTCGTAAACCTGTTAGGTACAAGTATTTTATGGAGAATTTTCTTTGTGCCATTACTAATTTCTTCATAAGGAAATTTTCACTTCCAAAATTTTCCTTGGGTTTCTTGACACTGCCTTTTTAAAAACCACTATCAACTCTGCCTCACCCTAACATGAAATGGTATTTGGAGGAAGGTACTTCAGGCTGGGTTGGGTTACCCACAACCTTGGCCTTTCAGAGGCCACTTACTTTTCACTCAGCTATCTCAAGCTGTCTGGCTTCTTGGGCCACAGAAGAGGGCCCACTGTTAAGTTGACAATGGGGACAGGATGGTATGCATGAGCAATCTGTGGACTAAAGACACAGTCTAGTAGCTCAGCAGGCATCCCCACGTCATGCCACACCTGTGGGCTGCATACTCCCAGGGAAGCTGACTACATCTGCTCAGTGATACAGTGGGAAAATTGATCAGGGAACTGCTGGGTCAGATATGGTTGGAGGGAGAAGAAAAGTCCTTAAGCAGAGGAATCCCCTTAGCTGCACAGAGGACCCTGGTTCCATTAAGAGCACACAAATTCAAGTGTGCCCATGTGTGTGTCTGCGTGTCTGCATGTGCACATATATCTGTGTGTGTGTGTGTGTGTGTGTGTGTGTGTGCATGCTGACGCATGTGGGAGTGGTGGTAAGGGGACTCTTAGGTGATTACTCCTCTCCCTTTGGAGAAAATCTGAACTCAAAGTGATTGTTAATATCCTTTCATCATGCCTGAAGACTAGTACAGTTATGACCAAATCAAAAAGAGATATGAGGAGAGGGGAAAAGAGGTATGCATGGGAAAGGAGGGCAGAAGAAAGACAGCCTTACTTACCCTACAACCACAATTATAAAATCTAGTAAATTCTAACTGTTGCGGAGGTAAGCATTGGGGTGAAAGAGAAGACCATAGGTGATGACTTTTAAAAATGGTTCCACAGTAAAAATTATGAAAGAGATATTCCACTTGTTTCTAGGAAACAAAAATAGAAAAGAGAGAGAAATAAATCATTAGGTTAAGGATGTGGAAAGTTCTGAACAGCAGATCTCACACTATGGTCATGTGCCACATAATGGAGTTTCAGTTGAGCACAGACTGCATATACAATGGTGATTCCACAAGGCTGTATCACCTAGTGACATCATAGCTATCTTAGTTTGTGTAAGTACACTCCACGATGTCACTGAAATTACCTAATGTCACATTTCTCAGAGTGTAACCCTCCATTTACTCCCTGTTACAGAGTCAAAGGGCAAGGGCATAAATGCTGTGTGTTGGTCATTTTTGCCTGTATAGTTGCTAAGGAGCGGAAGTTTTAAAGTCTTGGCTTCAGCTCTACCATTTACTAGATGAATAGCCTTAGACAAGTTATCTGTTTCGCCCAAGCCTAAATTCATTTATATTTATAAAGATAGTTAGAGAATTCAATGAAATCATGTATGTTAACATGCTTAGCAAAGTACTCTGTATGTGCCAAGTCCTGAGAATTGGTACCTAACTTTACCGTAGTTGTTTTCTTTAAGTCAGCTTGTCTCCATTCTGCCATATTAACTTTTCTTCTAAAATCTGATTTTTATATCTTTTTCTCTGAATCTCTTTTTCCAACCCAAATTGTTAATACTGAACAAAAAGCTATTTCAACCTGAAGGTAGATACTTTAATTTACTCTTAATTTTGAACATGTATTAGGCAGCTGAGTATCCACCATCCATTCCCTAGGACAACTCTCCTTTCATGCTCATCAGAACACTTTGTGGGTTGCTAAAATGTATTAATTTGGAAGGTTTAGATTAAAAATAAATGAAATTCTCTGATTAATCGGCATTCAAGAAAAGAACATGCAAAACGCAGGCAAGAGTCCTCCCTTTAAGAGGAAGACTCTTTCATTTAAACAAAAACTGTGTCAGACATTCCAAAGTTCACTGTGACAAACTCACTTCTTAGCCCAAGGGAGAGCTGCCTCCCTTTTTAGTTTTAGACCTATGTTCTTTCAATAGCCATTAGGCTTGTGAGACCATTAAAAGTGCTTATTGCTCCATTAGCCAAATGAAGTCACATAATGCAATCTGTGAGATTCATCATGTCTCCATTTTATAGCTAGTGAAACCTGGTTCACGTAGGTCAGAAATAAGGTCAGCCAATAGTTGCAGACTGATGATGATGATGATGATGATTGCCACAACCACAAATGCTCGTGGGAGCATTTACTTCTATACTTAGGTAAGCCCTTGGGAGATGAATGAGGACCTAGTGAGTTAGTCAGAGGATGTTTATCTGGTCACCCTCTCTGGGGGAGACCTGTTGATTCACAAAGTTTAGAATCCCTCCCAATAGAGTAACTCCTCTTGGCTCATTGGGATGATACATAGAGAGAACACTGCATAAAATGAACACATTACAATCTTGATTTACCACAAAACAAACAGCTATTTAACTATTCATCCCCTGCTTTTAGTCTTTCTTTCTGGTATACTATAATTTCTTTTAGCTTTAATGGGTATGTGCTATTTTTCAGGATCTCCATTAAGTGCTAAACTTAACTTTATTCAACAGTCTGTTGAGGCTCTATTTTTAATTCCAATATTATAGGAGAGAATAACTAAATTTCAAAGAAGTGAAGTGACCAGCTCCAAGTGATCATCAGTAGTTATGCCAAGGTTCTCAAGGGGATATGACTCTAGAACCCTCAGTCTCAATCACCATTGCCACCACCTCTGATTTTAATTTCATCTTTTCATAGAAAATAATAGATCACTGTAAGTGGGAGTTCACCAGGTGGGAGGGAAGATACAGATAAAGCTAAAGGATTTGTGACTTGCATACTTGAAATGTTTACCCCCTCTTTGCAGATATATTTCTTGTATGTAGGCTCATGAGGATGGGGAAACAGAAGGGTTATCTGCCAGGGACCTCAAATTGCAGCTGCTGAAGGGTGATAAATTTATGTAGGAAAGCAGAAAGAGACCTACTCAAGTGCTCATTCTTTCTGAAAGCCAGCCACACCTATAGGATAAATGTGAGGGTGAAATGCCCTGTAAACCCAAAGCTACCAGGACCTTAGAGGGTCTGCAGGAAGGTATGTGTTCTGTTCAAAATATAAAGCACATAAATATGTCCATGCTTAGTGCAGTTGCACACATCTGTAATCTCCGCTGCTCAGAAGGTTGAGGCATGAGGATCTCAAGTCCAAGGCCAGTCTGGGCTACTTACCTAGACCCATGAAACTAAAAAGGGTTGGGGATGTAGCTCACTGATAGAGCACTCCTGGATTGAATCCTTAATATTGCAAAAATTAAAAAAATACAAATTATTGTGTGCATGTATGTGTGTTAAAAGTGTGAGCTCAGACACATACTATATGCTATACATGTATGTCCATGATAAATTAAGACTCCTCTTTGCCTTTATGCAAATAAAAATCAGTGAAGTGCACAGTGAAATATATTCTCTCTGGAACATTGGTTGAAAGTATACAACATGGTATTTAGATGAGGTACAGTGAGCACAGAGTAAGTCCTTGACATATGTGCTCACCAATCAGCTATATGACTAGTTTCATATACCCATCAAGCCTTATTCATAAACAGGAAACTTAGAAACTCTGGAAAGAGAGGATCAAGGAGAAGATATTGCAAAGGTGAATACACTTTGTTAAATACTTTAAGCTTGTAAATTCTAAGGAACAAACTCTATTTGCTCCCAGTGGTTATTACCAGACAGCTACACTTAGTTAATTAATTCTATTTGAATTTTGATAGTCCAATGGAGCAAAGTAATTTGCATTGCTACCCCAGTGCAGAATGGATAAAGGTCAATGTTGGGACTGGAAACTGAGCTACAGAATGATAGGATCCATTTTAATTATTCTGGAGGCTCTTGTTCTTCCCATTCCCCTCCCTTCCCTTACCTGCTGAACAATTCAATGCTAAAGCCATTAGGCTAGCTCAGTAAAGTATGTGTCCATGTAGTGGAATTTCACAGTGGCCCAAAGCAGGGTGTCAGACCCCAAGTAGGGGTATGGAGAATATCAATACAGGAGGGTCAGGCATGGTGGCACACACCTATTATTCCAAGCAGCTCTGGAGGCTCAGTAACAGCCAGACCTTAAGAAATTTAGTGGAACCCTGTCTCAAAACAAGAAATAGAAAGGAATTGAATGTGGTTCAGTGGTTAAGTGCCCCTGGGTTCCTGGTACCTAAATAAATAAGTAAATAAAATAAAATAAAATAAAATAAAATAAAATAAAATAACAAAAAACAAAACAAAAATGCAACACACAAACACACACACACACACACACACACACACACACACTCACTCTGAGAGCTGCCCATCATGGGTGTCAGAACCTAAATGAATGGAGAAGTCAATCCACACATGGAGCAGGTGCAGCAGGTGAAGCCTAGACATCAGAGCCCAGGCCGCAGTCCCAACAGTCCTCATACCTTTGGGGAATGCGGGAGTCCTCAGGAGGTAAGAAGCGCAGCCCGGCAGTGCACAGTGCGCCATGTCCTTTGCACTGGGGGCCTTCTGTTAACCAACCCGGCTTCACCTCGAGCTCCCTACGCGCCCTTTCTAGGTCACGCCTTCCAGACCGACGTCACTACATAGGACTCAACAGCGGGCGTTGGGCTAACGGAAGTTGCCGGTGTCCAAACCCAGCCCGCGCCGCTCTCTTCTTCCTCTCCTTTGGACCTGCACCACGTCCTCTGAATGGGCAATCTCCTCAGGATGGGTAGCTGGGGACCATCAGACTGTCTGCCAATCGTCTGCCCATTGCCTGACCTGCCTTGCTCCAGTAACCCGGCGGGGTTCACCCTGCTGCCATCAGCCCTGTCTGCAGACATTTCCACCATGATCCCCCCCTTTCGCGTACATTGCTCAGCTGGCTGCTACAGAGGCCATCTCCTGCAGGAGGCTCACTCCACTCTGGTAATCATCCCGCAGCTGTCCTGGGTTCACCAAAGGAACAAACCCTCGCTCTCCACTAGCAACTCGGAGAGATTCAAACCTTTCAGAACCTAAGGATGCCTCCTCCCTGATCTGGATCAAACCTCCAGCCTTCACCACCAAAGCAGGTCCTCCATTCTGAGGAACCCACAACACCTGGTCCCCTACCTCCCTTTTCCTTGGAAAAGCAAACAGAGGTGAGGGCCCAAGAGCAGCCACTGAAACTGATGGCAGCAGGAGGCAGAGGTGGAGGAGGAGAAGGAGGAAGAGGGTGGCAAAGAGACAGACACAAATCCCTATCAGGAAATGTGTGCTCCTAGTGATGGGGAAGAAGCACCCTCCATGTCCCTAGAGATACAGGAAGATCTCACTCTGGTGGAACCCACTCCGTGGCCTCAGGAGGGAAACACCAGGCAGCTGAGGGACCAGGTGTCTCCAGTGAACTTCTCCTCTGACAGACACACTGTCCCCAAGTGGGAAAGCCCTGCTGCAGGTGTGCTGACTTTGGTGCAGCCTCATGCAGAGGCAGCAGTGCTCTCCAGCCCCAGGCTGCTCCATGGTGCCAGACAAGTGGGTAAAGCAAGGGTTGGATGAAGACCATCTGCCCAGTTCTACACGTTCCCAGCAGTCAGGAGACCCAGTGCAGGAGGAAAAGTCTTCAACCCATCCATCAAGGAGCTATCTTCACCCATAGCTGCTAGCCAGAGACCCCACAACAGAAAGAGGCCCATGCCAAATACCCTGTAGCTACCTTTGCCACTGCCGGTAGCATTGAGGTGAACTGCTGCAGTTCCAAATTATCCTCTTGTTTCTATGGAGGAAGATTTAGGCACCCAGCAAAGAAGGTTTTGGCTCTGAAGAAGAGAAGGATCATGGAGGATGACATGGAGGCCTTGGAAGGTAAAACAGACAATGTAGCACCCTGCAATACCACTTTGCCTGCCCCTTCTTTCTCCCCACCTGTGACCCCTGCAGGGACTGCAGACCAATGAGTCCACCCATGGATACCTCTCAGACCTCACTTATTCTTGACACCACCCTTTTGGCACACCAGGCTGCTTGTCCCTCTCTATTTCCCTGTAATTACCCCCACACCAGTTATTGAGGAGGGATCCTAGTTGTCTTGCTCCCACTAGCCCTCTTCCTCCCTTGAGACCAGTTCCAATGTGGGTATTCTTGCTAGTGAGAATCAATACTCTACTCACTTGGCAAGAGCTGCACCTCCCATTTCTCACCTCCCCATACCACCTATCCTGCAGCCTTTCTCTTCAAACCTGTCCCCGGCAGAACGGAATCTCTAACCCTCAAATGTGTGGATTTTCCTCTTCCTCCTCCTCCTCCTCCTCTTCTTTCTTGCACAACCTCTCCTTTGACCCCTAAAGCAACCCCGTTATCATTGGTCAGGGGCCAACTCTGGCAAGGGTCTCTCTCACCACTACAGCCAATGCATCTGTGCACCTGACCTGTGCAACTGTCCAGCTGAGCTCACTACTTCCCCTTTTATGGCAATGATTTTTGCACATCCATGTCACTCCCTGCCAGCCCTTCCCAAGATCCCAGGAGCTATGCCCATGAGTGTAGCCACAAGGTCTGACTTGGAACTTGCCAACAGGGTGACCAGACCCTTGAATAGCACTCCACTCTTTGCTAGTACTACTCCTGGCCCAGTGGTGTTTGTGGGACTTGGAGTTCCTAGGAGTGGAGGGAACTTTGGGTTTGGTATACCCAGCACAACTCTGGAACCCACTTTCAACCAGGATGGATCTAAGGCAAACCAGTGTGCAGCACAGAGGAGAACTGGCTTGTCAGTTACCCTGGCTGGTTGAAACTCTGGTTATTCTTCCTGGCCTTGTACCTGAGTAACGTGTCCTCTACTAGTTATAGGGCTCCCTTTCCCCTTGTGTCTTTGCCTCAATGGTCTTCTTTCCCAGTGATGATCATAAAATCCTGTTTTTTTCTAGCTAATCTGTCACTGTTTGTGCGTCTTTCTAGTTCTTTGACTACATAGTGGAGAAAGAAAGGCCACACGTGGATGGAGACATGTGGAGGCTGATATTGCACAAGAATCTGGATCCCTGGACAAAGTATGTGTTTTGGCCCCCTTTATGACAGCCTGTGGAGAGATGCTAGTTTGATGTCTACTATCAGACAACACACCCATTTTCTTAAAAGATATACTTTGTCCAAACAAACTACTATGCCTGACTTTCAAAAAATACATGTGTTAGAATAAAATTAGCATATCATAAGCTTTACATATTTAAAAATACAATTTCACAGCTTGGAGGGATGCATACCATGATCCCTTTTAAGAAAACTGATCTATCTCTTACATTAATTTACTTGTGCTGGAAATGGCAAGCGAGTACACATACTTTTGGTAGAATTGCAAATTAATGCAAACACTCTGGAAAGCAGTAGAGAGGTTTCTCATAAATTTAAGAAGGGAACCACATTTTTGGTTACCCAGCTATCCCCCTCTTTGGTGGTTATCCAATTTATTTTACATCAGCATACTCTAGGAATGCAGCCACAAGAGTGTTTACAGCAGGAAAACTCACATTAGTTAGCTATGGAACTAACCTACATGACTGTGAACAGATGGATGGATGAGGAAAATATGATAATATACACACACATATATATACACATATATATACACACATATATGCATATAGTGTGAATATACATATTCTGTATATATATGTATATATGTATGTATATATATCTATATGTATATATACAGCATATGAATATTACTCTGCCATAAAGAAGAAGGAACATAAAACCATGCCATTGGCCGGTAAATTGTTGGAATTGGGACCATCATGCTAAGTGAAATAAGCCATACACACAAAAGGTCAAATGTTTCCTTTGATATGAAGAAGAAAGACTGAAGTAAGGGGGAGAAGGATAAAAAAGGATGGGGGCTCATGAAAATAGAAAAAACATCAGTGGAGACAGGAGGGGAATTGATGGGGATAGAAGAGGAACAGAAAAAGTGAAGAATACTGGAATGAATGTGACCTAACTTTGTATGTACATATATGAATACACCACAGTGAATTTCACTTTCATTTATTTCCACTAGGTACTAATAAAAGGTTAAATAGACAAAAGAAACATCAGCAGAGAACAAGGATCAGGGGAGAGAAAGATTGTAGGGATAGCAGAAATACACTGGACTGAATTTGAGCAAATGATATTCCATGATTGTATATTTATGTCAAGTGAATCCTAAAAAGTGATTTCCTCATGCCCTTTCCTGTACCCTGCCTTCCACCTTTGTCCAATGCTATACTTCTACATCCCCAGGCAGGTCTTGATCTGATCTCCATTGCTACAGATATGTCGATACTTTTTATAAATATATGTAAATGAGTTTATACAGGTGGCCTGTTTGGCTCCTTTTACCAACTGTAATGATTTTAAGAGGAAGACATACATTTGTGTGTGTCAGTGGCCCATTCCTGTGTTTTGCTCTATAGTATTCCATTGTATGGGTGTACCATGGGGTGTGTTTCATCACTCAACTGCTGGTGGATATCTGCTTTGTAGTTTTCAATTACTAAAGGTAAAGCTAGTGTGAAAGTCTCCTGAAAGATCTTGTAAGACTATTCAAAAGAATAGAAGGGTTTCTGGCATATGCGAGGAACAGGTTTAATTTTTTATTGGCTGGACTTTCTGCCCTCTGAATACTAACATGTACAGTGGTAATACTAATAGTACAGTGGAGTTTTACTTCCTACACTTTCTCATCAACATGTTGTGTGATCAGACTTTGAAGTTTTAGCTCTTCAACTCATGTGTTGTATGTTCCTATGATCTCAATTTCTTATGAAGCTGTTGGTTTTTTATGACAAGTAAATATTCATGTGATTATTTGATATGTATATGTTTTCCTCAATGAAATCTCCTTTCAAAACATTTTGCCTGTGCTTTCAAATTTATTTTTATTTTCTAATAGTTAAGCTTACATATTTTTCTTTTAGAAAGAAGTTCTTTTCTGAATATGATTAGCAAACATTTTCTACCAGCCTTTATTCTGCTCCTTCATTCATATACCAATATCTCTTCTTCATCTCAGTTGTCATTTTTGTTCCTTTCTTGTTCTTGTCATTATATTGTCTATAGGTAACCTTCATTTCACCCAGAGTAAAAAGACTTTGTCACCCATTTAATGCCAAAGAAATTTCATAGATGTACATCTTGCGCTTTGGTCCTTGCTCTACTTTACATACTTTATTTAATCTTTACATACTATGAAGTAGGAAACAGAGTTCCAATCTTGTGTATAATTCTCTATACACCACACCCATACACTGCATATGTCCAGAACCATTTTCCATAATCTCTCCCCTACTTCTACTAATCTGCCTTTGTACCTTTCTTGATATCAATTGTCCCTATATGTGTGACTCTGGAATTCTGTATTCTGTTCTACTAATCTGGTATGTCTGACTCTTAATTATAATAAATTCTCTCTCTGACTTCTGTTCAGTTACTCATGCAAATTGGCTTCCAGCATTATGGCCTCAACTTTTGCTGCACATAAGTAGATATATCTGAAAGGCATTTTATAAAACCATGCAGCATGGGTCTAACTGGAATTACTTCCAAAAGAAATTTACATATTACCATAGAAAACTTGCATATAATACAGCCTAATAAGCTCAAATTCATGACAATGTGTCCCAAAAAACCTGTTTGGCCCATAGGGGGCATGTGCAAATGTTGATCAGAAGTAACATATAAGAATGGGGGTGTAGCTCAGTGGTAGAGTGCTCACCTAGCATGTGTGAGGCACTGGGTTCAATTTTCAGCATCACATAAAAACAAATAAATAAAATAAAGGTATTGTGTCCATCTACAACTAAAAATTTTTTTTACAAAGAAGTAACATATAGAAATGCATTTGAAAGTAGATACATCAAGCGGAACAAATAAATATCAGACCTTGAAGGCAGATCTCTTGAGACAAAAAGAAGAGAAATAAGAGAACATGAAGGCTACACTTAAGACCCTTTGGGCACCTTTCAGTGTACAAATGTCCATATTGTCACAACACCTGAATGTGAGGAGAGGACAGTTGAGTATAGAAAGCCCACTCATTGAAGCTAAAGTTAAAAACTTTCCTATTCTTGGGAAAGATGTGGACATCCTTATACAGGAAGCTCATGAGATCCATCAAGTAGACACTGCTTGAAGACATATTCATTATGGTATGTCATCATCAAAGTGTTAAAATATAAGCCAGAGAAAGAAATCCAAAATCTACAAGAAAGATAGTCAGTTGAAGCCAAGTCCTTGTCTTAGAGCAGTGGCCAGGGTGGCCTGGAAACTAGGCAGCAAACACAGGACATGGCATCCGGGAGCTGACCATGAGGCAACCTAGTACAGCACAGCCCAGGCCTCCCATGGCACTGCCAGAATTCTGTTTGTATTGTTCACACTTGAATGAATTTTACTCCTTTAACTCTGACCTTCTATTGTCCCATGAATTTCATTGTTCACTTCTGTGACACAAAAATCCAGAAAGAAATCGGTCAGTGAGCTGGAAGGCAAGGTGCACATTAAGAGCTGCAGTACTAAGAGGTAGGACATGCCGCTCAGAGGCACTGGAGAAGAATGAGGCTTTGCTGGCTGTGACCCTCAGAGCTGACACTGGGAGGCATCCCATGCTGTGATTAGCTGCTAACACTAAAATGAGCTTTCTTGGCTGCAGAGCCTGCAGCTCACACAGACTCCACACTCCATCAGAAGGAGAGAATCAAGTTTCATCTCCAACTCCTGTTTCAAAATGACATTTAAGTTCATCCCTGTCAGACAAACAGCAGATTGCTCAGCAGATACCCAACAGGACAGGATGGAATGAAATGACATATTCCAAGCACTACAAGAAAATAATTACCAAGATTACTACACCCAGCAAGGGCTTCTGATATAGAGGAGAAGTAAAGATCTTCAAATAAACAAAAACTGAGGTAATTTGATACAAATTCCAATGGAGCTCATGCTCTCTCTCAGATGAATCAGATAAAAGCACAAGTGAGACAGGAACAAAATTCTTGGTTCTTAAGCTCAAGTCCAAGGGAGAAAGCCTGTGGTAGACAGAAATCCACAGCTGAATCAAATCAGGACAACTGTGTGCATCTTTGTGGTATTGACAGGGTAGACCAGAAACTATCCTATTGAGCTCATCACATGCAGAGGTGGAGTTTCAGCTGTGCCTGAACTCCTCTATATTACACCTCTTCTTGTGTCTCATGCCTCATTGTCATCATAAGTCTCTACCTCAAGAGGCTGATTTTTAATTCTGTTAATAAAGTAAAAGTAACGTAGCTCCTTTAGTGACTACTCTACCCATGTGCTTGATTCACAACACCTGGACTTTTCCCCTTTTCATCTGGAAAAATTCCTCATTGTGTTTTGGAGTATGGCAGTGAATTTGGCTTTGACTTTATGGTCTTATTTTTCTTGGCCCTGACATCTTAAAATCTCTGTTGAGCCTACAGTCCTTAAGGGCAGAGCTGGCATTTTAGCTTCCCTACTCCAGGTGTATGATCTTAATTTCATAGCCTTGAAGACATCTCTACTCCTTAACTCCCAATTTCCTGGAATGTGTCTTTCCCACATAAGACTGAAGCTTACCTTAGTGATGTCAAATTTACGACCACCAGATGTGCCTTAGAGAAGCAGCTTAGGAACTCTTACATCAAGATTTGAAAGATAGCTATCAACGTAAAAGCGTGTGGAAGCACATATTCAAATAAAAGAGCTGATACAAAAAAGCTACAGAGAAAAGAACCAAACTTTATCAGTAAATTAAGCTTTATTATCAGTCCTTAGAAACACGGCCCCATCTCTTATAGCTCATAGCTTGGCAATATATCATGGTGGGGGAGCAGATTCTGGAGCAAAACTGGGTGGGAGAAATGGGAATTTAAAAAAATGACACACCCCAATGACCTAACTTCATAACTTTAGGAGGTCTCACTTCCTAAAGTCTGCACCACTTCCCAATGGCACCATCAGGTAGGGACCAAGCCTTCAACACAAAAGCTTTAAAATCCAAACTATAAAAAACATATATAATAGAATAGTTTATATTTTCCAATATGACTATAGGTTTTCAAAGAAAGACTTATTCTCTGCATTTTGTGCCTAAACTCTAGGCAGCTACAATACTGCTGCCAGTTGCCCATAAATGGATGGAATGGGAGACTATGCTAAGTGAAATATGCCAATCCCCAAAAACCAAAGGCTGAAAGTTCTCTGATATGTGGATGCTGACACACAATAAGGAGGTGGGAGGGAAGAATAGAAGTTCACTAGATTTGACAAAGGGGAAGGAAGAGAAGGGAGGGGATGGGAATAGGAAAGACAGTAGATTAAATTGGATATAACTTCTCTATGTTCATAGATGAGTACACAACCAGTGAAACTCCACATCATGTATGATGGCAAGAATGGGATCTTAATTAGAATAAGTTATACTCCATGTGTGTATAATTTGTCAAAATGCAATCTACCGTCATGTATATCTAAAAAGAAGAAATACAAAATGTTGCCAAATTGAATGAAAGCCTAATAGGAATTTTTAAAGTTCAAATTGATATTACTTTGTATTTAACACCACCATCTATATTGTTACTACGTTGCCAGTACCATCATTATGAATAGGAATAATACTCATCTCCTTGGTGAGTAACAGACAATATAGTAAAAAATTCTGGTCTTTTGTTGATTTTTGTAATAAATATTGATCATTATTTTTCTGACAAGGATCTCTGATGCTAACATCAGATGCAGTACTTTTCATTCAACTTAGACACTCAAAAAAAGCACCTCTCAGTGTCTCTAGAACTCTTTAAATTAGTGCCCACAGGCATGCCCTACGTGAGGGTGGCAAATAGTTCTTGTTCGATTGATATCTCATCATTAATATGGTAAAAGTCACTACCTCAGTAATTTTCCATATGATCCAATAGGTAAAAGAATATTTAAGAGGTTAAAAATGAGAGAATATTTGTTTTCTGATCAGAGGCTCATGATTTCTTTTTCTCATGTTTGATACCTTTAGTTGTTAGTGGTACATGACATTTTTGTGCTTTGTTAGGCACATAAGTATCTTTTATGATCACATTACACTAAAATATCTTGTGTGTCTAACTATGTTAGTTATTGAATTTTCAATGTACCACACTTCTATTTTGTATTTATCATTTTTAAGATGTACGACTTTCGAAAACATGTCCAAGAACTACTTATCATTGTGAAATTCCTTTTTCACACTTCTCACAAGACTTTTGCATACAATCTTATTGTTTTCAAAGCAGGTATTTTTCAAAGCAGAGTGCATAATATTCAATTAGTGCCAACCTCATCTTTGACTGAAAATATTTTAAAGTCTTATAAAGTGCTAACAGTTTGTAACTATGATTTTTTTTCTGAAATAATTTATGGAAATCAAATGTTCCATGTATTCATTTCTTCCCAATTTTGCTGGCAATTTTCAATAAGACTTAGCCTGAGGATGCCTCCACAATTGCATCCTTGATAACAAAGTGGAATCCTAGTTACTAGTTAAACTAACTGACAGCACACTTTCTTGTAAGGAATAGCTAAGACTCAGGAGATTACAGCATTCAAGCTTGTCCAATGGAGAGTTGTAATGAACTAAGCTTTTTTTTAAAAAAAAATTAAAACTTTATTTTACTGAAACAAACCAATAGTTTACCACTAAATGTTTAAAAGCAACTACATTATCAATAACCATAAATGATCCAATTAGAATAAATTTGACATAACATTGCTTTCATATGCAATCAAATGTATTGTCAAAGTATGGGACTTATAAAATTAGCTAACTTGAAGATGTAAATATCATGTGGACAAAGACTAGGAAAAGGATAAGAACAGGCCTGCTGCAAGGGCATGAAGAGTGATGGCCCAGCTCAGTGCTCCCTGGCTGTAGGAGGGCCTCTTCCCTGGCAGGTGCCCTTTTTGAAAAGGTTCCAGGTTTGCCACACCCATCTCAGCCCAGCCACCAGCCAGATTCCTGCTGGGGTCAACAGCAGCAACTGCCCAACAGCTTGGGAAAGATAAAATCAGGATGCTGAGCATTTATGCACTGCACTGCCTCGTCACTCCTGGGAGGACAGAGCCAGGTGCTGACCAGCAGAATTCTGAGACCAGCACCCCACACTGAGGTCCACCAAAGCACAGCTCAAACCCACCTGAGTGCCCCTTCTTCCTCTACAGTCCCAGCAGCCAACTGAATTCACTCTAGGTATTCAGTTCCAGTAGAACTGAGAAGGCTCACCAGCTATCACAGCACAGCCTCCAGCTGCACAGACAGTCAGGCAGCCAGCAGCCCCCAGGAAGCACGGAATGCAGGGCAAGCCCTGGCTCCCTGATCACCCTCTGCCCTTTAGAAGCACGTGGGGCCCAGGCCACTTTGGGATGATCATCTGCCTTTCTGCTCTGCTCTAGTACTACTCTGATTTTCATCCCCTTCACCAGGTTTTCTGAGGGCAAAAGCCAGGACCTAGGAGCCTCTCAGACCACAGTACCACGTACTGTGCAGCAGTGCTCACCCTGCTGTGAGACAACTTCCATGGCAGTCATTTATACATCAGTCCCACGGAGGAATCTAGGCTGGATCATTACTTTAGTAAATGACTTTACATAGAGCAGAATTTCATTCAAACTGGAGTTGGCATTTGGCATTAGATTCCAGGAAACAAAGGGCAGTTTGAGTTATCCTTGAAAAAAAGGATAAATTGGAACACTGAGAAGTAAAACTTACAACATTCTAAAAATCTACCTGGCCTACTTAAACACTAACCTTTTTAAGAGAGTCCCCATGTCTTTTCTGAGTGTATTTCAGGAATGCTGGTGGTCCACTGAGGGGTCCTTGCCTTATCTGTCAACACGTTGCAGAACCAAACTGAAAGATTAGCTCATCACAGCAAGAGCGAATTCTGCATCTTCTGTCTCGGTCCATTGGGTTGTGCCTCTCATGACACTGAGACCTTTCTCCCTTGGGCCCGCTCTGGGTCTGCTTCCCCAGGTGTGGCTAGAGGACTCTGAGGACTGCTAGGCACCAGGTGCAGCGGTGGAGATTTTGTTCAACTTTGTTCTGAATTCCTCCAAAAGCTCGTCATTCTACACTTGTGTCCAATTGATCAATACTACTTCCATTCCTTATTTATTGCTTGTTGCATAGCGCTTCTCCCACTTGAATCCAAACCTGCTCAGGCAAAGCATTATTTCTGCTACTTGAAGTCTGTTTTGTCTGCTGATAAAAGAAGAAAACGCTCGAGGCAGTCCAATGTCCTGGTGCTTGGCAGCTTCCAGTATAGACACCGGCTGCTAGATCTCTGCTTCTGTCAAAGGCTGGGATTTCCACCAGTGGAGCAGGCACTCGTGAACAGTGGATAGGTGAACTGCAAAGCAGTAGTCGCTGCAGTGGTTTTGTTTTTCACTAACCTTGCACATTTGTTTTGTTGCTGAAGAAGAACATTAATTCAGAAGGTTGTCCAGTAAGAGTTACCTAATTGTTGAGCGCCGTGCAGGGCTTGGAGGCGGGGTTGGGGCCAGGACTTGGCTGGGACCCTGTTCAAGTTTCCTTCAGGCCAATGCACAGAGCAAGTTTGCCCCCTGGCCTGGACGCACCTTCAGGACCCCTGGCGCCCACCCCCTCATTGGCTGCCCCGACCGGCCTGTGCTCTCCCCCTCTCCCCCAGCTGGCTGCCCAGGGACTACCCGCCTGGCCCACCAGCATCATGAACCGCTCTTGAAAGTCCAGGTGGAGTTTTGTACAGGGTGAGAGATATGGGTTTAGTTTCATTTTGCTGCATATGGATGTCCAGTTTTCCCAGCACCATTTGTTGAAGAGGCTGTCTTTTCTCCATTGCATGTTTTTGGCTCCTTTGTCAAGTATGAGATACCTGTATTTATGTGGGTTTGTCTCTGCGTCCTCTATTCTGTACCATTGATTTACCTGTCTATTTTGGTGCCAATCCCATGCTGTTTTGTTACTATTGCTCCGTAGTATAGTTGAAGGTCTGGTATTGTGATACCCCCTGCTTCGCTCTTCTTGCTGAGGATTGCTTTAGCAATTGTGGGTCTCTTATTCCTCCAAATGAATTTCATGATTGCTTGCTCTATTTCTATGAGGTCCGTCACTGGGATTTTAATTGGAATTGCATTGAATTTGTATAGCAGTTTTGGAAGTATGGCCATTTTGACAATATTAAGTGGATCAAGGACCTAGAAATTAAACCAGAGACTCTGCACCTAATAGAAGAGAAAATAGGTCCAAATCTTCATCATGTTGGCCTAGGACCAGATTTCCTTAACATGACTCCCAAAGCACAAGAAATAAAAGCTGGAATCAATGATTGAGATAGAGTCAAACTAAAAAGCTTTTTCTCAGCAAAGGAAACAATCAGCAATGTGAAGAGAGAGCCTTTCAGAGTGGGAAAAAATCTTTGCCACACACACTTCAGATAGAGCACTAATCTCCAGAATCTACAAAGTACTCAAAAATCTTTACACCAAGAACACTAATAAGCCAATCAACAAATGGGCCAAGGAAATGAACAGACACTTTACAGAGGAAGATCTACAAGCAATCAACAGATTTATGAAAAAATGTTCAACATCACTCGTTATAAGAGAAATGCAAATCAAAACCACCTTAAGATTTCATCTTACCCCAATTAGAATGTCTTTTATTAAGAATACAGGCAACAACAGGTGTTGGCGAGGATGTGGGGAAAAGGGTACACTCACACATTGCTGGTGGGAGTGCAAGTTGGTGTAGCCACTCTGGAAAGCAGTGTGGAGATTCCTTAGAAAACTTGGAATGGATCCACCATTTGACCCAGCTATCCCACTCCTTGGCCTATACCCAAATGACTTAAAATCAGATTGCTGCAGTGATGCAGTCACATCAATGTTCATAGCTGCTCAATTCACAATAGCTAGATTACGGAATCAACCTAGATGCCCTTCAGTAGATGAATGGCTAAAGAAACTGTGGTATATATACACAATGGAATATTACTCAGCCATAAAGAAGAATAAAATTATGGCATTTGTAGGTAAATGGATGATGTTGGAGACTGTTATGCTAAGAGAGATCAGCCAATCCCAAAAATCCAAAGGCAGAATGGTCTCTCTGATTAATGAATGATGATGCATAATGGGGGGGGGACGAGGGGGGGGAAGGGTGGCAAGAATGGAGGAAGGATAGATAGCATAGAGGGAAGGGAGGGGTGGGGTCGGGGTGGGGGGGTAAGAACAATAACAGAATGTGTGACAGATACCATTGCCCTGTGTACATGCATGAACACACAGATGGTGTGACTCTACTTTTTGTACAACCAGAGAAACAATAGCTGTACTCCATTTGTGTTCAATGAATCAATAAGTAAATTAAAAGAAAAGAAAGAAAAAGAAAGTCCAGGTGGCCCAGAAAGGGCGCTATGGCCGCCAGAGCTGGCCAGAGAACAGGGTACACTGGCTGTTGCCTGGGCAAGCACGCCAGCGCGCTAGCACCCGGCACACTCCCGTGTCAGAGCTGGCCACCAGAGCCGAACTGAGGCGCACCTACAGCTCACTTTCAGCCACCTCCATGTGCAAGTAGTGGATGTACAGCTGCTGCGTGTACTCTATCTCCGTCATCTCCACCAGGCTCAGGTCCGAGGTCGTGACTCAGCGTGGACTCCTCCAATGCCGTGTCCCCCATCCCCTGCGCCCTGGAGACCTTCAGCACTCCCCCAGTGGCGCTGCCTTAGGCGGCGGAACCCGCTCTCCCGCTGGACTTTAGAGCCCCTAGGCCCAAAGGCGGGGCGAAGGGGAGGTGACGCGGGCTGTGAGACGGGGACACTCTGGACCAGGACGCCGCACTGTCCATCCTAAACTGTCTTTATAACCAATGAAGTGGGGATTTTTGTTCTGTTTTGTTTTGGCCTCACTTCACTTCAGGAATATTGACGACACTGCAAGCCCAAGTTCCTTCAATACTTTCTGATTTTGCGGCTTCAACACTGATTTCGAGGGCTGCCAGGCAAATCAATCAGAACCTTTTTCCCCCCTCAATTTCTGCTACATTTAAATTATGCAAACATTTTCCATTGGAATATTCGCTATGGCATAAGGCTAAAAGTTTACTTATCTTAAAGTAATTATGTGGGAATGATACATGTTCATAAGCCATTTCCATCTTTAAGAAATATAGGCTGAGGATGCAGGTAGTGCTCACCAGATTTGGCAGTGGATTCACCCTGCATTCAGCCTGGTGGTGTTCCAGACACAGAACTGCCTTCTGGATAGGTCCCTGGTTTGATAAGCAGAGCTTCTGTAGCCCAGTCCCACTCCCATTGGTGGCCAAGCCAGTCTAGTAGTTAAGTGCCAGAACTCTCATAATATCCCATCTCATTATTGCACCTGAGCAGGCACATTGTACTACGTGGCCAAGTAAGGGGTCAGGCTTTGGGTTCGGAGTTGTATAGCTTCTATGGCTGCTAGTTAACAAGATGCCTTCCTCCCCAGAAGACAGTGTGGCCTTCCACACTTTGGGGCACCAGGGTGTTTGGAAGCAGAATCCTGGCCATGCTGCCTGAGGATCCTGAAGACTTACTAGCCTGGCAGGGCCTTCCTGGCTTGCTGCCTGGGAGACCTCCACCCCTCCACAGCACAAAAGAGCACATGCTGCGGAGAGCAGCAGGTAAGGAAGGTCCAACCAGCCCTGAGGAGGGGCCTGGGCGTGTGGGGTGTGTGTGGTGGTGGGGGAGAGGGGTTGGTGGGGGCAGAAGGTTCAGGAATGAACCCTCGCTGGATGGGGAGGGGCACCTGCTGGGAAATACAACTCTTTTGGGGTGAAATAGTCTATAGGTGTCTCTTAGACCCTTTTGATTTATAGTGTTATTTAGATTTGAGATATCTTTATTGATTTTATATTTTGATCACCTATTGGTGATAAGGTTTGTTAAAATCACCCAGTCTTACTGTTTTAGTTTCTATTTGGGATTTAATGTCATGGAGTATATAAATAAATATGTATGTATATATATTTTACGTGACTGGGTGTGCTGATATTTGGGCCATCAATGTTTAGTCTCTACTTCTTCTTATTGGATTGTTTCCTTTGCCAGGATATAGTGGCCTTTTCTTTTCTTCTGATTATTATTATTATTTATTGCTTAATATCTGTTTTGATACATATGAGAAGACCTACTCCTACTTCTTTTCAGGGTCAATATGCACAGATATTTTCCATTTCTTTACCTGTATGATGTCTTTGCCTATAAAAATGAGTCTCTTGTAAACAGCCTATAGTTGGATCTTGGTTTTTCATCCATTCTGCTAATCTGTGTATTTTAATTGTGGAGTTGAGACCATTAACACTCAGCATTCCTATGGATTTGTATTTGTGGGTTCCTGCCATTTTGATTTTTTGTTCAAGTTAACCCTGTCTTGATTCTTATTTACTTGCTTATCGTTCCATTGAACTTCCTCCATTTGGGAGATTTGAGAATTGTGTTTTAGATCTCTGTTTGCAGTTCATCTTTGCATATTCATCATAGTGCCATCTTGATGCTCATGAATTCTTTTTATTTATTTTTGTCATGGAAAGTTTTAATTTTCCTCTTGAACTTGAAACCAAGTTTTTCTGGGTACAGTAACATTGGTTGACAGTGGTTCTAAGGGTGGTAAAATCCCATTCCAGGCCCTCCACAATTTTAGGGTCTGAACTGAGCAATCAGAGGTGAACCTTATCAGTTTACCTCTAAATGTGAACTGATGTTTCTCTCATGCATCTTTTGATAGTCTTTCCTCATTTTATGTTAGGCATTTTCATTGTATGTCTTTAAGGGCTTCTCATTTGAATTGGTTTATTTGGTGTTCTCTAATCTCTTGTACATGGATGACTATCTCATCTCTGACATGGGAAAAGTTTTCTGTAACTGTCTTATTGAAAATGGTCTTTATGGCTTTAGTTTGTATATCCATGTTCTCTTCTATCCCAATGATTATAATGTTTGGTCTTTTAATGTTGTCCCTGAGTTCTTGTGTATTCTGGACATGTTATATAATTCCCTTTTTTACATTCTGTGTACTCAAGATCATATACACTGTCTCCCAGGGCTGAAGTTCTATTTTACATGCACTATATAATTCAATATGTTAGTGATGCTTTCAAATGAATTTTTAACCCTATTTGTTTGTTTGTTTTTATGGTGCTGAGAATTGAGCCCAGTGCCTCACACATACTAGGCAAGTGCTCTACCACTGAGTCACAACCCCAGCCCTAAATTTTTAATTGGTACAAAGTAGAGGGTGAAGAAGATGAGCTAAAGACAGAATTACCAATTTTTCAAGCAAAATTAGAATACTGAGAAGCCAGGATTACTAGGTTTGAATATAAAATAACTACTTCATATCTCTAGGCCCTCTTGGTAGAAAATATTCTCAGAGAAGGAACTGGTTCCAGAATAAATATCCCATTGAAGATACTAGACTTTTTGTTGGGAGTTACTCATTTTTTGTTTTTTGTTTTTGTTTTGTTTGTTGAATTTATGACCTTGCATATGCAAGGCAAGTGCTCTTACCACTAAGCTGTGGCCTCAGTTCAAGACTTCTTCTTAGGACATATGAAGTCTTTAAGGCAGTGCTTATTACACTCTCTCCATCTTGATGGAAGACCTTATATTTCCACAAAAGTCTAATCCAAAAATACTTTTGAAACAATTTAGAAAATGGTATCTTAACAAGAAAAGAATTGAAGATATGACTTTTGTGTAATGGAGTGAACTATAATGCATAGAAAACTGACGACATTTTCAAGAGGATTGAATTTGTTCTGATGTTTAAAAGGGACAGAGATAGCTCAAAAGCGAAGAGGACTCTGGGATCCAAGAGGATGAGAAACCTGCTTACCCATTTTTATGAAAAAGAAAAGATTTCTCACAAGGCAGAGTCAACAGCTATGAAGCACAATGGACCAAAGAATCACTAAGAAAGATGAGCTGGGTTCTAATAAAGAAATGTTCCTTGAAACCTAAAAAATATACCTATCAGAGTGACAAATTATTGCTTTGAACTCCATAGCCTTGGACAGCTTTATTGCCACATCTGGGAATCTTTTCATGTGAAGGTGTAGAAAGTCACACCTATTTGCAGGCAGCTGCAGTTAATGGGGCAGATTCCATGTAATTTGTGAGTTCAATAGCTTTGAGTTTAGATGCTTGCTAGCCTTGGGTGAAGAGATACCAGTGAGCCTAAACTAGCCTTGTGGCGCCAGCTGTGCAAGTGATAAGTCCCCATCAGGGCAACTTCCCCACAACCTCTGGCTTCTTGTTTACCTTGAAGAATCCTTCCTTGCCATAAATTCCTTTGGTGTGTTTCCCTATAAATAAAGCATTCACGGGCTTTTTCCCTTTGTTAGGATCAGACCCTTTCTACCTGTAAAGCCCCTGCATTCAATATATATATTTCTGCATCCTTTGTTTTATTTCTTGATACTACCTCGGGCCTTTTATTTCCAGCTGGCCCTCACCTCCAAGGATTATTTATTCCCTCCCCATGCAAGTCACTGGTGACACCAGACTTGATTTCACAATTGTTAAGAACCATTTACTATTTTATGTTTCCTGTTCTTCAAATGAGATTGTCTAATGCAGTTATTCTTTCACTGTCACACTGGAAAACTGTTTATCCATCAAATGTGAAAAAGCCTGAACTAGCTTTCTCATGAATAAAAGAGCATGTGTAGAGAAGTCCCAGGCCTGATCATCTCAGATGAAGCCCAATACATACAAGAGTACAGCTGACACCATTTAAAGCAGAGTCACATCAGCCTGACTTGATGGTATACTCCTTTAATTTCAGATACTTTGAACTCTGCAGCTGGATACATATATAGCTTAGTGGTAGAGCACATCTGGATTTAATTCCCAGTACTCCCACCACATTGTCCCAGATGAGCACAGCTCAAAGTGCAGATCCAAATGACTGTAAGCAGGGCAGTTTATCATTTAACAACAGAAGACATATCTGCTATCTCAGCCTCCCAAGTAGACACTACATCCTGTTCTGTTTCTATTTTAAGAGAAGATTTCCTAAACATTCCTCTTATTCTTTAACCTATACATGCCATCTATAACCCTATGTATCTCTCCGTGAAAGACTGTAAATCACTTACAGCAAAAAGTACATATTATTATACTTTATACTCTTAGCACACAAAATAGTATTGTCACAGGATAAGGGTATAGTGACTTTGGATGCAGAAGAGGGACAATTAGGATTGGGAAGGGGGACAAGAGAAAGCAGGGGCAGGAGAAGGGAAAAGAGAGGGTGGACATGACCAAAGCATGATATATGACATGCATGTATGGAAGTGCCACAGTGAACCCCACTAATTTGTGTAATTAATATGTGTTAATTATTGTAAAAATAATTTTAAAACTGACATACAAAATAGAAAAATAATTTTAGTAGTCAAATCTATTAATTTAAAAAAGTAAATATTATTTCAAAAATGTTTGATATTCCCATAGAGAATATGAGAATTTAGATAATTTTATAGGTGATTAAACAATTACCAAAAGAACTGGTTTATAAATCAGACTCAGACAAAAACTATCTTTAGGGTCATGCAATAGAACTCTGCCCTTGTCAGAGTTTTCTACCCATTTTTAATCTATCTTTGTCACAGATATAAAGTAAAAAAGGGGACTTATATCCCCTAGATTCTGAAGTCTAAATTTCATTTTTCAAGGCTATTAATGGTATTTGATTATTCTTCCAGTCACTTCTCATAGTCTATATACATATATGTGCAAACATGTGTAATGCTTTATACATATGTATATATTAAGAATTATATCAATTGTAAAATATTATAACTGATATAATTCAAAATGAAATATTACAATTGAAAAATATGCATATAATAAAATGCCAACAAAACCCAAATGGAGGCTGTCGTACTTGCTTAAGTTTTTCGTATGCTGTTTTCTTTGCTTTGAATCTCCTTTCCTTTCTCCAGATATTTGATGCTATTGGTGCTCCATCCAGATTGTTTTTAATGGTTCTAAATATTGGCTGCTAGTGATTCACATTTTTTTCAAAGCAAGAAGATGAATATATTTTTATAATGATGTATCATTTCAAACACACTTAAAAGTTTAAAAGTCTGACAATTTGTCTTCTTCTTCAGAAAAGTGCCCATGGTTGAACAAGGAGCTAGATGATGAGTCCCAGTTCCTAAAGTAATGATCCAAAGTACTTGAAGTGATAGCCAATTAATTATTGACATAAGGGCATAAAGTATATCTCTTTAGATTCAAGGATTGTTAAAATAGCACAATTCCTGCTTCAGAGCTCTCAATGGGACTAAACTGGAGAAATTTCCAGAGAAACATGTATCCTTGCTCAGTTTTCTTCCCTTTCCCTATTCTGTTTTCCTCCCTCTCATCTCCAACATACTCCTGCAATAAATCAATTTTAAACAAATCTTAATTTGACAATCTGCTAATAGGAAACTTGCCTTAAATTAATACAAATGGATAATTTTTTTGCCCTAAGCTAGTACACCTGGATAATTCCTCAGTATTTTTCAAGACTCACATATTCAACTGCTGTTATATCCTCTAAAATCTCTTAAAATTTTCCAGAGTAACACTTTTCCATGATCATAAAGCATATATTTTAGCATTTAAAATATTAAAATTCTTTACAAACTTCCCCTTCTACACTGTGGGCTCTGAAAAGATCATTGTAGCTTTTAAATATGTGCATTTCTCATAATAGTATCTGGCAATAATAAGAGCTCATGAAAAATTTGAATAAGGGAGAAAATGGCTTCAATTTTTTAAATGATAGTTTAAACAATAGGTAAAAAATCAAAGATTAAGAGACTTTCAAAAAATATAAATTCAAACCAGCAAATGTAAAATATTTCATAAAGTTTCAATAAAAATTTTAAGCATCAGTATATGCCAACAGAACTTTATGCTTCTCAAAATTCTTCACATATATTATCTCCCTTGATTCTACACCCATATTTTTGTGGTAGCTATTACCAATACCCATATTTTGTAGTTGGAAAATGGAATTCACCAGGTTAGGAGTCATTCCAAGAGCTTACCATTATTAAGTCACAAACCTGAAAAACAAACTAATTTGCTGTTCTTCTAATTAGAAATCTCACTGCTTCTTAAAAGTAACTTACATGAACATATCTAGGAAAAGTTTTGTTAGCCATACCTTTCAGAGAATGATGTGTTCCTTAATTACTTTAGAAGTAGTGTCAACCTGAGTCATGTATAGACAGCACAGATGATAAGTGATGAGTCCATTATTCCTTTTGGCTAATTGAGAAAATCTGAAATATGACTGATATCCTGGCACATATTTTAAAATAAATACTAAGAAAGATTTTAATATTTTTTGAGAAATACAAAGAGGACAGTGAGAATAATGCTTCCTATGGAGTTTTGAATATTTAAATCTGAAGAAGAAAACTTTAGGAACATGTAACACGATTTCATGAAAGGTTCACAAAGAAAATACTGCATCATGCTAATATATTTCTTATGGGAGATTTACTCATGATCTCTGAAAACTGGAAGAACCCAAATATTCAATTGGTAAACATGAAAAAAATGGTCCTGCATTCATACAATAGAATATATGCAAGAATAAAAAAGAGCAACATGGCCAAATATCAAATGTATTATACTACGTGAAAGAAGCAAAACTCAAAAAGACATGATATTATGTAATTTTATAATATGGCACTCTTTTTTTTTTAAAGCTACTTTTCTCTCATCTCCAGATTTGAACAGTTTCATATGATGTAGCTTAGATTATTTTTATGTTTATTCGGTTTATAAAGCTTCTTGGATTTGTGGATTAACAGTTTCAAAAGATTGGAAATTTTTCTACCTTTATTTCTTCCTTCAGTTTTCATTTTGTTCCTCTTCTTTTCTTTGGGAATTCTAAGACATACATTAAGCAATTTGAAGTTGTCACACATCAAACTAGTTTTAGTTTTTGATTTTGTTTTGTCCCTGTGTTTCATTTTGCATATTTTCTATGGCTGTTTTACATTTTACTGTTTTATTCTTCAATTTTTCTCATCATTATGAGTCATATATTCTTACTTTTTTGCATACGTGGAAATTGTTGACCAAATACAGAGGAATTTTTACCTTGATAATTGCTGGAGACGTTGCATTCCTATGCATATTCTTGAGTTTTGTACCAAGTTATGGTTTTAGTTACCTGAAAACAGTTTAGTTCTTTCACAACTTGCTTTATAGACTTTGTAGGTGAGAAGTAAGCAGTGTTCAGTCCAAGGCCAAGTATTCCTCAATAGTGAGTAAAGATCTTTCTGTGTATTCTACCTAAGGCCCTGAGTCATAAACATTTCCAGTGTGACTGGTGAGAGCAGGCATTATTCCTGGCCCTAAGTTCTGTTCCCTTTTTTCCCTTCAGGTAGATCATCCTTGGACTCAGGTAGTGTCTTACAATGTTTGTGTTGATCACAACCCAGTTAATTACTTGAGAGGAACTCTGCAGTTCTCCAGAATTCACTCTTGGGGTAGCAGTCTTCTCTCCACTCTAGCTGCCTGGGTATCACACTACTTTCAACTGAGACTTCACAACTCAGGGATTCCATGAGGTTCTCTCTGAATTTTCCTGTGGAAACCAAAGTCCTTAAGCTCTCTTAGGCAAGAACTTGGGGAAATTGCAGGGTTCGTTATTTGCTTTCCATTTCTTAGGCGTCAACAACTTTGATTTCCTGATGTACAGGGTCATATATTTTGGTTATATAGGGTGGCAGGGTAAACCTGGTTATAGCTACTTCATCTTGATTGGAAGTAGAAACCACACTGCCATGTAGACACAGGAAAAGTAACAGCACCAAACTATAGCATTCTCCCCTTGTCCCTGGAAATTTATTTCAAGAAACCAGTGCAAACCATTGACAGTGCCAAACCCTATATGTAGGGTACTATGGGTTTTTTTTTTATAAATACATACCTATGATAAAGTTTAATTTATAAATTAGGCACAGTAAAAGATGAACAATAATTAAAATATTCTGAAATCTAACTTACATATCTACTAACTAAGCATTTATGCACTGTGACTACAAGTTTTGCTGTTTTAGGTATGATAGCAAAGCCAGCAAACATTTCTTTTTTCCTTCTTCACAATTTCATAGAAGATTCATTTTTGCCATGAATCTTAGAAATCTCAGTATACTTTTTTCTTTCATAAATTGAAAACCTTCACTTTTCCACTAAAATAAGCACTGTACATTTTCTTTTAGCATATCTGAACTTCCGATATCCTTATTTTTGTGCTTTGAGGCCATTATGTGCTTTGAGGTCAATCACTGTGACCTGACAAGTCACTAACAGGTGGGCAGCACACAGAGTAGACACACTGGACAAAGGGATGATTCATGTCCTGGGCAGTGGAGGAAGACAGTAAATTTTCATCAAACTGCTCAAAATGCGGCAAAATTTTAAACTTATGAATTGTTTACCTCTGGAATTTTCCATTGAATATACTTAGACCACAACATAATGTTGATAACTAAAATTGCAGAAATTAAAACTCTGGATAAAGGGAAACTATTGCATATATAGTAAAAATTTAAAGAAATTTAAAGAGATATTAAAAAACAAATTTAAAAAATGTTTAAAATTTTTGGCATATGAAAATATAAAAATGAAAATAAATTATATTTTAGTGCAATAACCAATAAGGTTGATAGTGTCATACTTAGTGTCCCACAAAGAATATACTTTTTTATTCAGTATTGCATTTAAGAATTGATCATTTAATAGGCCACAAAATGGACTTAAATATATCATAAAAAATCAATGATACATATTGCATTCTTTAAGTAATAAAAGTAGACATCTTTGATTTCAGCATAGTAAAACAAAATCACATGGAAATTAAAAACAAAATATCTTAAAAAGTACTGAATCAAATAAAAAATTAAAAAATTTGTAATTGCTAGCTGGAGCTGGGAACAATGGCAATGACTTTATCTGGTGACTCAGGAGGCTAGGCAAGATCATAAGTTCAAAGCCAGCTTCAGCAACTTAGCAAGGCCCTGTCTCAAAATAAAAAATAAAAAGGGCCAGGGATATGGTGCAGTGGTTAAGTACCTCTGGGGTTTAGTTCATGGTACCAATAAAAAAAAAATTGCTATAGTTTCAAGGTGACCATGAAAATATTTTATACAAAATGTTATATAGTAAAATCTGCAACTAAAGGTAAATATGAGAGCTAAATGGTCTTATTATTAAGAAAAATAAAATAGGTAAAATAGTTAACTCAATAATTATTTTAAAATTTTTAATATATATATTTTAGTTGTAGATGGACACAATACCTTTATTTTATTTATATATGGTGCTGAGAATCAAACCCAGTGCCTCAAACATGCTAGGCAAGTGCTCTACCACTGAGCTACAACCCCAGCCCCTCAATAATTATATTCTACCACATTCCAGTATTGATATAGATGCTGAAGATACAACGCAAAACAGTATAAACATGAGTTAAATTCCAGTGGAGGGCATACTTAATGCAAGAACTGATAGACATATTCACAGAAAACTAAAATTTTGAAAGAATAAATGGTATTATAACCATTGCTATAGAGAATTGTGCATAAGAGTATTGAGAATAATTCTCTGCTAACAAACTGGCAAGTGTTAATTTTAATGGGCAATTTTCTGTTTAAGTATAATTTTAAAATAATAGTCCTGGCAAGGACTAGAAGATCTAAATAAACCAAATGGCATAGAAGAATCAGAAAAAGTTACCAAAGAACTTATGTCAAATAATAGATCTAAGACTTCGGTTTTTCCAGATAATTTATTGCAAAAATTTAAAAGAACGCATATGTCTGAATATGCACTAAAATGCTATTCAGCCATAAAAAGAATGAAATCTTTTTTTTTTTCCAAGTTGATTGCTTGTGTTTTTCATGAAAACCTTGCATGACAGGTCAGACACTTGGTGTCCCCAAATCTATCATTATCCCTATTGTATACAGATAGGGAATCTTGTTATCTGTGACAATACAGATGGAATGGGAGATCACCAAATTAAGTGAAATAAACCAGGCTCTGAAAGACTAGTACTGCATAATATAACTCTTGCAGAATCTAAAAATTCCAGCCCATTTAAGATGAGAGTAGAATGGTGGTTACCAGAGGCTAGAGAGAATGTGGAGTTAGGGAAGTTTTGGAAAAGGTTGAATAATGAGTGCTCAGTGGTAGTCAGGAGTAAGAAGTTCTAGTGTGCTATTGCACAGGAGAGTGAATAAAAATAACAATCTACTATACATTTGAAAAGAATTAGAAAAAAAAGAGGTTCTATGTTTTCATGATAAAGAAATGAGCATTGTTTGAAGAGCATATGTTTAACCTGATCTACACATTACACAATGTTTGCTTGCATTAAAACATCACATGGCTCCTTGTTACTATGTCCACTTTGTAAGTTTGTATGCATCAATTTAAAAATGTATTTAATTTAAAATATAAATATAGAAAAATTGATAAATCTATAAAATTTTTGGCTAAAAATGCTACCTACTACGGAGTATAGGAAAATCTAAAACCATCTTATTTCATTATGTAGAGATAAAATAATCAGATGCCAAATGTAAATACTATTGCACTAAAAATAAGACCAGAGATTACTCTCACTTGTGAAAATGCAGATGCAAATACAGATCCTTAAAAAAAGCCAGAAAATCAACATGTATTTACACACACATCAGCAACTTCAATCAGAAACGTTAAGATAGTCCCATCTTAAGAAGTATTTCACGGCTGGAAAAGAACTTAACCCGTGATTGGTGGGGCTGGCTCTCCGTCCTCAAGGGGCCTCTTTTACAAAGAGGGGGCGCCTGGAAGGCAAGCCCAGAGTACCCACGTGAGACTTCGGTCCTGGGAGGCCCAGCCCAGCCCAGCAGAGCCCTGCGAGACTTCCAGGTGGGGAAGGCCAGCCCAGAGATAGACATCAGGCTCAGCCCAGCACAACCGCACGAGCTGGGTGGAGGTTCTGGTGGAGGTTGGAGGGCAGCAGCGACAGCTACAGCTGGTTCAGCTGCGCGGGCTTTACCCTCTCCCAGCCTGCAAGAGGTGGTACAGGGTGTCTTGCTTAGGACCTACCTCGCTAAATTGCTCAGGCTGGCTTCAAACTCACAATCCTCCTGTTTCAGCCTCCTGAGCCCCTGGGATTACAGGCGTCCACCATAGTGCCCAGGATGTGGACGGTTTCATTCCAATTCTCAGCCTCCAGAGCAGCGCCTTAGACTCCAAGGGAAGTGAGAGCATGTGAACACCAGCACCATTCCCAACATCCACCCCTGCTACAGCATTGCCATCAAGTAGCACCTGGGACATCTTTCCTTCTCCCATGAGCTTGGTCATATCAACTGAAGCCAGCAACTCTCAAATCCATCTTCTTTAAGCTAGAAATGTCATGGGACACTGGACCATTGGAGAAGAGACAGCTGACCAGCATGACTTCCAGTAATAGAAGACACTGATGATAAGATGATACATGTGAGCAGTTGCAGCATTTTGCAAAAGGAGATTGCATAAATTAAAGTTCTGTTTTTCCAGGTTATCTCCATTTTCAGATTTGCTCTTCCCTGTGGCAAGATGACAGACACCAATCTTTTAAACCCAATTTGGATTAAGAACATGTCTACTCAAGTGTGAGCTGCCACACACATCCCACAAGTCAAGTTGATTGTACTGCTTTGGGTCAAATGTCCATCTTTGACCCAAACACTTTGGCCAGATTGAGGTATAGCGCTGCCTCAACATGGTACACTGGGGTCTGGGATGATGTAACCAGGAGACAGAGGAATGGATTCTGGGTAGCTAAAACTTAATACAAGACTCTTGCAGGCTTTGTGAAACATCGGAAGAAACAGGAGGATCTGATTCAAACAAGAAAAGGCCAGAGGGTCAAGAAAGACTTCTAATCCAGAGATGGTCCAGACTGACACATCCAGGGTAGCCTCCCTCTACCCGTTCAGAATGCCCTTTGTCTCAGGCATGACTCAGGGATTTTGGAGAGCCCCAGTCCATAGCTACTTCCAGGAGACTACGGGGGAAATGCTCCGCTTCCTGTTTAGGATTACACTCCTTGCCCTCCCTCCCATGCAGGCCCCTATGCTCATTCTGAGCCTCCACATCCAGCCGGCCAAGCCCTTTGTGTTTTCTTGGCAAAAGGAGGGTCCATATGCAAAGCTGCTACCTCCAGCACACACTGAGGTCTTTTAATTAGTATGTCATTGATCAGAGAGGTACTATCAAACAGACTATCCCAGTCTGGCGGGTTGGGATCACAGTGTTTGAAAACCCAGACCAGAGAGGGATAATACATGCTTGAAGGCCCATCTGTTGGAATGATTTGTTTAAGGTATAAATTTCTGTTCTGTTACTATTTTTAAAAATTCTGCTTGGAGCATTTCTTCAAACACTGTAACAACTGTCCAAACATACCTTGGAGGCAGGAGTGTGAGGAAGTGAACTAGAAGGTGGTTCTGGAAAAATCCATGTGTTTCCCTTCAAAGGGAGTCATATAACGCAGTGGGGCTGGAGGGGAAAAGAAGTGAGGTGGACATTTGGTTTGTGTGGCTTATCTGGGGTTTGTCCTTCCATGAAAACAATATCCAGGGACATTGCCCGTCTGCAGTCCCTGGTCTTTGCAGTGACTAGCACCCCTGAAGTCGATCTCTCAGCCTCGCCCTGCATGTGTGTGAGTCTGTCTTGACATGAGGAAGGACTTTGAATTCAGCTTGGTGAACAAAGGTGAGCAGTTGTGGAGAAGGAAAGGGAACTCAAAACCAGGAGACAGGACTTCATTCCCTCAAGAAGCCATAGCAGAGTAGAGCTCGAGGCCTCCTGCCAGCCAACTCTAAGTGCGTTGGTTTTGTTTGACCAACATCTCATGCAAGAAGGAAGGTGGAAGAAGGCATGAGGCTGAGCCCCTTCCAGGTTCTTTTTGTTCACTCAACCCTTCAGGAAAGGCTGGAGTCGAAATTTCAAGCTTAGCCTGAGGTGTGGTGGCACATGCCTGTAATGCCAGCACCTCGGGAGGCTGAGGCCCAAGGATCATAAATTTGAGGCCGAACTCAGCAATTTGGGGAGACCCTGTCTCAAAATGGGAAGATAAGAAATCTGGGAATGTACCTCAGGAGCAGACTACTTGCTTAGCATATGTGAGGCCCTGTGTTCAATACCAGGACTGCAAAATACATACAAACAAAAAAATCCAAACTCAGAAGCAGAAGTGGTAACCATGGCTGGGAACTGGGGATGGGAAATGGAAAGAACTTGGCTAAAGGACACAGGCTTTCAGTTATGATAAAAATGAATTTTGAGGAGCTGATGTACAGCATGGTGTGAAGATGGTTAATCATACAGCATTGTATGAAATTTGCTAAGAGGGTAGAGTTAAAGCATTCTCACCAAAATAACAACAAAAAACAACACATAAAAGTAACTGTGTGAGGTGATACATGTGTTCATTGAGTGTTGTAATCTTTTCAGTGTGTGTGTGCACTTACACATCAAATTATCACATTATAGTCTTTAAATACATATAATTGCATTTGTCAATTAGACATAAAGTTGAGAAGAATAAACAAAAGAAAAAACTGAAAGTTTGGAAACACAGCCAGCTGCAATGTGGCTGTCTAGGAAAGAGCTCCTGTGCCTCCCGGCCGGCCCCCTTCCAGGTGTGGAAGTAAGGAGAGGTGTTGCCAGGGCTGGAAGTGGGCATGAACGTGTGTACCCACATGTGGAAGGACTGTGGGAGTGAGCCACCTGAAGGCCTGGGGGTGGGGAGGGTGCTTCTCACTCTCTCTTCAGAAACACTACGGGCCACAGCACTGTTCCCTTGGGAACCTTCTCTCTCTCCTGCTGTCTGCTCACTCTCTGCTCCTGAGGGGTAAGAGAAGGCCTGCTCTTTTTCTGTCTGTGCCCCCTCCAGAAGGCTAAGAAGGTCCTAGACTCAGGCCTGGACCTCCTTGGAGAGGCCTGACTGACTGCCCTCCTTCCTGTCTGTCCGTTCATCCACTCATCCCCATGCATTCCCTTGAATGCACCAATATCTCTGCCTGGCTGGAGAGGGTCTGGGGAGGGGCCTGCATTTATTCCCTTTCCTTGCTTGTGTGCGTTGCAGTGGTGGCGGATTTTTGGTAGTGGTAATTGAACCCAGGGGCACTTCATCACTGAGTCACACCCCCAGCCCCTGCCCCCCCTTTATTGTAAAATTTGGGACAGGGTCTCCTTAAGTTGCCAAGACTGGTCCCAAACTTCTGATGCTCCTGCCTCAGCCTCCCAAATCGCTGGGGTCTACAGGGATTCGTTTCTCTGCCTGGCTTTTTGGGGTTTTTTTTCCAATTTTTATTTTTTTGCAGTGCTGGGGTTTGAACCCAGGGTACTTTACCCCTGAGCTACATCTTCAGTCCTTTTTTTACTTTTTATTTTGGAACAGAGTCTTTCTGGGTTCTCCAGACTGGCCTTGAACTTGTGATCCTCCTGCCTCAGCCTCCTGAGTCACTGGGATTACAGGCAGGCACACAGCTCTCCACCTGTGTTTGACTCTTGCTAGAAGCTCCAACTGCAGCCTGGGAGTGGGCCTTCCTTGAAGGCCTTTGGGGTACTCCCACTTCCCTAGCCCAGTAGTGGTGCTGGAGCACCAGTCAGTAATGAAGTGTGGTTTCCCCTTGCTTTGTTCTCTGTCTCTCTCTTTCCCTTAAGGAGCTTGTGGGGAGGGGTGGCCAACTGTGGCCTGACTGGAGTTTTCTGTATCTTGTCCAATCCCTTCATGATGCTGGTGCCCTACCCTATCATTCTTTCAGTCTCTGTTCATGTATCCGGGGTGCCTTTGGGTGGATGGACTTGGTGAAAGGAATGGGGTCTCAAGGGGAGGGGAGGGGAAGAATTCCAAGTTAGCATCATGGCACACTGAACAGGGAAGGGAGGGATGGAGATGGAAGCATCTGTGTAACACAGCCTGGAAACAGGGAAAGGAAGTCGGGAGAGTTGTAGGAATCTCACAAGAAAGGGAAGTCAAAAGAGAAAACAGAAGAGAAGAGTAGTGATGGCTTAAAATGCCATGTTTAACATAAATTAAAGAGGACGTAGGCTAGAATCTGGAGTAAATGGTATTTGTCTGACACTTAAATTTTTGCTTCCGGAATGCTGTCCTTGCAAAATTACAGTATTTCGGGCTTTGGTTGTACTCAATCTGAATAGATCTTAGTTTAGAAGAATAATTGATTAGTCCTCTAGGGGAGTTATTTATAGTTATTTCCTTGTTGTAACATTTGAAAGAAAGTTTGATTTAGAAAATCTCTTTGTATCATTCCTGATTAAATTAAAGGACTTTACTGGAAAAAAAAAGAATTATTTTATTTAGTTAAAGTTATTTCACTTTAATAGGCAGCAGTTAATACTTAACAATATATTATAATCTTGTGTTACTAAGTATCTATTCAATTACATTCAAATATTTAGAAAACTTAATAGTTATTTTCTCAACATTATAAGTGTTCATAATCTGAATATTTGCCTTTTCCTGAGCACTTTTTACCATAAGCTGATCCACTGCACACTCTTAAGCACTGCAACTTCCATCAATGATCCATCAACGATCCACTAGTACAAATGTCCTAGGATATGATGCTGAGCCCATAGCCACAGCAATGAAAGGAAAATGGAGCTGCCAGTGCAGTCAAGAACTCTTGGATTCCACCTACATGGAATGTCAGGAGAACAAGTTTATGTGGAACGTATAGGAAAATGGGATTTTTGAAAGAAAATTCAGAGAAAATAAAAATCAAAGAGGAAAAAGTTGAAGAAAAAAATGTTTGAAAATAGAACAGAAGTGAAAAGAAATAGCACATACATATGGAAAATGGAGAAGGGGAGGAGGAGAAAGAAAAAGATGAAGAACCTTTCAAGGTAGCTAATAATATTTGTACTTCAAATATATAATGCAAGGAATTAGGACTTTTCAGGAACCTCTGTGTTGTTTAAAGCAAGATATAGCTGTTCCGAGATCTCAGTGAATCGCCTGCTTGAGTACTTACAGGGCTTCCACACAGCTGTTTAGTTTGCTCTACTTGACCCTGTTGTCTGCTGCATGGGCACGAAACGGGCAACTGTGGCAGTTGGTCTTTCATTCAGTTGTAACTTTAGAGCAGTGATTCCCCAACTTTTTCAAGTTAAGACATCTTACCATTGCTTATTTGATTTTATGAAACCTGTTCCTTTTTTCTTCCCTAAAAGAAAGAAAAGCTTTATGACATTTATTTTTTAATAAAACTAAGCAAAAATAAAAGTTATGGTAATTCTTTAAAAACACAATCCAAGCTCTCCATCCAGCTTTACAGCTCCCACTTGGACCACCACTTTCTCTCACTTTTGTCCAGCTCAGGCTGTTTTGAGGTCAGCAGATACTGTTCCCCATCTTGCTTAAAAGACAGCACATCTTGTTTTTTCTGGTTGAGATTGTTTTCCTCCACTGAGTATAACTGAAACTTATTATTAACTTTGAAATCTAAACCCAAATATTACCTTTTTGGGAAGGCTTTTCCAAACTCCAGAACAGTATGTGATTTTTTGTTGTTGTTTTTGTTCCTCATTCTATTCTTTATCTTTCCTTCCCCGGCACTCATTGCTCTTTGTATTATATATTTATTTGTGTGATTTAAAAATTAATGTCAACATCTCATACTAGACTGTTCCACAAAATCATAGACTCTGCCTATTTAACATTTATGCATGGTATCTAGCAAAATACTTTTCATATAGAGGGCTCTATAAACATTTGTTGATTGAACGCATGATTCAGCTAGGGAGAGATTAGAGAAATTGGCAAAGGCCAGAGGAGGGCAGACATTTTGTGCAATGCTATTATATTTTATCCATTCATTATGTCAATTTTATTCTGAAGTCTTCTAAGGAGGAATTAAATAAGGAAAGGTATTTTATAAGATTGTCATGGAGACATGTTAAAAATTGATCAAGGTGTAATAAGACTAAAGAGCCCAATTAAAGGTTACCACCATAACACAGGGAAGGAATGATGGTGACCTGAACTAGGAATTAGCTGCTGGGTTAGAGATAAGGGTGAGACTTAAGAGATAATAAGGAAAATGAAAAACAAGAATCAGTAACTGTTTAGAGATGGAAACAAGGGAGAAAGAGAAGAATGCATTCAGGTTGACCGTTAAGTGTCTACTCTGGATAAATGTGCAGGCGTTGTTGAAGTGGTAGTGAGAAATCATGATAAGTGAAATGCTGACTTATCAGTGATTTTCTTAAATGACTGCAGTTGTTTATAGATTAAATCTGTGATTCTGAGAGCAAAAGCAACTAAACAATGTACTTTTTAAATGATTATGGCAATATACAATTTACCATCTTAATCCATTTTGAACATATATTTCAGTGTCATTAAGAATGTTCACAATTATCATGTGACCATCACACTGTCCTTTTCCTGAATTTTCATCTTTTCAAACAGAAATTTATGTATCCATCAAATAATAGCTCTCTGCTTCTCCTCCTTTGCCAACCCCAGCAACCACTATTCCACTCTCTATCTATAAATTTGACTACTCTAGGTACCATATATATTTTTTCTGCCTTATATAGAAATGTTTCGGATATTTACAGAGAGCTGTTCTGTTTTCTTACCTCACTACAGTCTTCTTTATAAAACTACATATTTTTTGTCATTTCAACCATTTCTCACATATAGCATGGTTTCTGGACTCATCAGTTCCATCTGACACTAGATTAACCCACTGACTTTATGTGATTAGATCTTTCCACAGGAATTTAAGAAAATGTGAAAATTCAGGGTGAGTCGTTTGCCTTGGAAAATTGATAAAGGTGGATGTTCTGGGTTTGTAAATTAATCTTAAAATGAGTTTCAGGAGAAACCACAATTCATGGGTGTTACTTCACATTTCTGTCATCTTTCTGCATTTTCACCCTATCACACAGGAATTGTGTTTGTCTGCCATGTTTGATCATACCACCTATGAATCCTGTCATGCATTCGCTCCTCAGAGTAGCAATCTGAGGACTTCCACTCATAAGTTGACAACATTGCTTCATAAATTGTTTGTAGGCTGACTCAAGTTGGGAATTTTGAGAAAAACTAGGATTTTCATGTTTGTTTTTATGACTCAGTATAAAAAGTTCACATAAGCCTTATATTAGGAAGTAATGATTTAAGACACACATAACTATGGATGGAATAGAGACATTTCTATATTCCAGGTAACAGTATTTTCAAATATATTTCATTATAGAAAATTTTACAGCAATAAATAATTTCTTGGAGTGAATAAGATCTAAGTGGGCTAAGAAATAATAAAATAATTTTTTGAATATATTGTTTTAAGTATTCCATGTATTTAAAGTTCCATTACAGATACTGGCATAGCAAAAAACCTAATCAATTATTTTTCCTATTTGCAAAAATGTTAGGATTATTCTACACATACTCAATTGACAGATTATCTTGCCAAGGATTGGGAGTCTTATTTTTTTATTTTTTTCTTAGTTATGTATGACACTAGGATACACCTTGACATAATCCATAAAGCATGGAACACAACCCACTCCAGTTCATATCCCAACCCCAACTACACTGATCCCTCTACAATCCATTTATAATTTAGTTTTCTTATTTTTAAATTAGTGTCCTGTGGATATATCAGATGCCTGGGTCCCACCATCACCATGACATATTCATGCATGAACATACAAAGTTGGGTCAGATTCATTCCACTGTTCTTCCCTTTTCCTGTTCCTTCTGCCTCCTCAATCCCCTTTGTCTACTGATCTTTCCTCTATTTTGATGAAATTTCTTCTCCCGTGGTTTTTCCCCCTTTCTCTCTTTCTTTATTCTAAATCCTACCCCTCTTCTTATTTTGGATTGGCTTCTGCATATCAGAGAAAACATTCAACCTTTGACTTTTGGGAACTGGCTTATTTCACTTAGCACGAGAGTCTCCATTTTCATCCATTTACCAGCAAATGCCATAATTTCATTCTTTATGACCGAGTAATACTCCATTGTATATATATTACACATTTTCTTCAAGGATTGGGGATCTATTGAATATAAAACTCCTTTTTCAGGAGAAAGCAACTGAATTGAGCACTTAGACATCTTGGAGTTTATTCACTTTATCAAAAATAGATCTATAGACAGGAAAATAAATACACATATGAAGATAAGTGGATATGTAAATGACCTACTTTGTGTCTCACTATGCTCTGACTGATAGCTATAAAAATGAATAGTTCTGTCCTGCGTGTAAGGAGGTTACAGTCTTGGGGGCATTTTGATAGACAATTTGTACATTTCAGAAACTATTGTTTGGGTTTGCACAGGACTCTGAAGGAAGATAATGGGGTTCAAAAGAGTTTGAGAAAACATTAATGAGAATACAAATGTTCAGCATTATCTTGCAAAAAGAGTAAAAGTGAAATGAATGTGGGAGGAATCTAAGCATAAGCAAAAGTGATAAAGCAGTTCCAAGTTATTGGAACATACAACTCAAGAAAGATTTTGCCAGAATTGAAATAATGAACAGTAGGTAGCTACTAGCAGGGCTTGGAGGATCTTGAACCCAGTCACAATACTTATATTTTAGTCTGTCTGGACTGTTGCTTCCATAATCTCAGTGAGAGTTGATGGAGATCTAAATCTCAGATGGAAAGCAGGGATTAGATTTTGTAATTATTAAAAGTACAATGAATAATCAATTGGATGTGATTGCTAATAATAATAATTGCTTTAATTGATTATTTACTGTGTGTGGCACTTTTCTTTGCATGATTATCTCATTTGATCGTTGTGAAGTAGGACCTCCTATTGTGCCCTTCAAAAAATAAAGTAACTAAGGTCATTACAGGTTTCAATGCTACAATATGACAGTTCAGCATTTAAACCCATGAAATTGGGATCCAGGGATATTTTGAGTCCATTAATTCACATTATTTGCAAGTGGAATGTGACAATAAAATATTTTATTTTTTTAAAATGTTAAGCAAAAATATTTATGATATCTGAAAATGTAAAAGTACCTACCCTAAAATGGAAAAAAAATTATTAATTTCCTTTTGGTAAAATAACAAATTAATCACAAATTTATTAGCCAGAAACCAGTAATACTAAATTTTAAACTTCTTGGGGTCAGAAGTCTGAAATGAGTCTTACCAAGTTAAAATCAAGGTCTCAGCAGAGCTGCATTCCTTCTGGAGGCTCTTGGTGAAATTCAGCTTCCTTGCATTTTCCAGCTTCTAGAGGCCATCAGCATTCCTTGGCTTTTTACCTGCTTCCACTTTCAAAGCCAGGAATGGCCACTTGAGTCTCACGTGTTACTCTAATGCTGAACCTTCTGATTCTTTTTCATGGTTAAGGGCTCTTGAGATTACACTGGATCCACCTGGATCATCCAAAATAATCTCTTTATGCTAAAGCCAGATGATTAAGCGAACTTAATTCCATCTGTCACCTTAGTTCCTCTTTGCCATGAAACACAACATATTCACAGATTCTGGAAATTATGATATTAACATATTTGGGAGGCCATTATTCTGCCTAGTACAGATGTTGTAACTAATGGATGGCAATTACTAGCTAACAAAAATTATGTTCCATCTTTACTACAATAAGATATTAACTCTAAAAAGCCTACTTGCCTACAATTACAGAAATACACTGCAGAGTTAAAAGACAATCTATGTTGCCCAGAAAACACACTAGACCAAAAACCTTAGTCCTGAATATCTCCTGGAAAATAGCTTCAGAAATAGCTAAACTATCTCCTTGAAAACTTCTTTGTTTTCAACTCTTTTGTGAGTAAAAATTTCTCAAGGTTGTATAACAACAACACTGCTTGGGTGCTTTTGTTCATGTTGTCTAAGAGAGCTGCTCCTCAGAAAACCCAACATCCCATTCATGTTAAAATGTTTACATGATATACCAGTCACAGATGAATTTGTCGCCTAATCAAGTCTGATATAGATGCTTTTTCACATGATATTCTGCCTCCCTTATTTGCTTCCTATTTATTCTTGATAAATACACTTTTAATGTACTCTGCACATATTTCACAGTATTCTAGTGAAAAAGAGCTTTTGTAGTTAAAAATTTGCAACATGTAAAAAATGCTAGGTAATGAAAGACTGAATCCATCTTTAGGGACATTTAGTACCTCACATGAGAAAAAGAGAAGATTCGGAAAATGTAGGTATACTAAGCACATCTGTTTCAACTTCACCAAACAGTTGGGCGAATGACTTTAAGATCTGAGAGTGTGTTAGAAGAGGGTTCAAAGGCTAAGACTGTAAAATGCACATCAGAATGAGTTCTCTACAGGACTTATTCCACCATTATCTTCAGAGAACTGACATTTACATCAGGACCCATGCGTTAAAGAGTCCAGGTATGAGGATGGATAAGATAACCACAGAGTGCAGGATCTACTATTTGGCCAGAAAACAAAAGTGTATGTACAAATATCTACAAACTGCACATGAAATCTTAAACAGAACAAATGGACACATGCAGATGTAAATGAAGTCCTCATCATCTTTAAAAAATAGGTCTTTATGGAAAACAGCAACAACAATACAGTAATATCTGCCTCTCAAAGTTAATTACTGAGATATGCTTTAAGTAATAGATGCATGAGTTTTTCCAATACAAACTGATTCTCAACTTGAAAGCAGGACATTATAAATACTTCCTCTCTTTTTTCCATATTTGTATTTAAATTGAAAGATAACATGCTTTTATCATATATAACATGATGTTCTGAAGTACATAAACGTTGTGGAATGCATTTAAGAATACAATATTTTGTCATTAACTGTCTTTACCTTGCTATACAATAGGTTACTTGAGATTTATTCCCCCTAACTGTAATTATGTAACCTCTGAACCCTATTTCTCCAGCCACCACTAACCATCCCAGTCTCTGATAACCATGATTATACTCTGTACTTCAAGACTGACTTCTTGGATTCACATAAGAATGAAATCATGCAGAATTTGTCCTTGTGTCTGGCTTATTTCACAACATAAATGTCCTCTAGGTTTAGCCATGTTATCACAAATAACAGAATTTCATACTTTTAAATGACTGAATAGTTTTGATTGTGTATATGTACCCCATTTCCTTTACCTTTTAATCAATTTATGGACATGTAGGCTGCTTCCATTTCTTAGCTATTGTTAAGTAGTGCTGCAATAAATACCAGAGTGCACACATCTCTACCAGATACCGATATCATTTCCTTTAAATATACAGCCAGTAATGGGATTTCTAGATCATATGGTATTTCTATTTTTTAATTTTTTCGATAATTACTTTTGATTGGCTACAATTGTAAAAAATCCAAAATGATGAATAGTCTTATGGATTTTAATAATTTACATGAAAGTCTTCCAAATTTCTCACAGAGGAAAATGATTGGTTAAGCCTGTCCATTAGATTTTGTTTCTTCTTATATGAAATATTAGCCTTGACCTGGAACCGCCACCTCTAGGGATGGATGGTCAGACTCTGCCAAAGGCTCAGAGAAGTCAGTCCTGCTACCAGGAGAAAAAGGAGGGTTGCACTAAGGACATGGTGACAGACTTTGACGAGAAACATGATGAGTATTTAATATTGCTTTGGCAGCAGAAACAAAATCAAATGAGGAAATAACCTGACAAGCCCCAAATGAGGGGCAGTCCACCAAACTCCTGACCTGGAGTCTTCAAAAACATCAGAGGCAGGAGCAACAAAGAAAGGCCAGAGACTGTTCCAGATTAAAGGGTGGTAAAGAGGTGTGGTCATTCTGCACCGTGAGATCTAGGGGCGGGATTGCTAAACTCTGGGTGGTGTAGTGGAGGTGGACTGTCAGTGACAATGTCATGTAGATGTTCAGCCTCCTGAGTTGGATGCTGATCCTGCGGTCATGTAAGACAGCATCCTTTGTTCTCAGGAGATGTGTGCCAAGGTCAGAGCACACGGTCACAGTGTACAAAACTAGTGTGCATGGGTCAGAAAGAAGATGGAAGGTGTGGGAAAGAGAGAGAGGACAGTGGCCTGCCAGCTTCAGAAGGCCATGGCCATGTCCACTACTCAACCATGGCTTTACATTCTTTCAAAATAATGTTTTTTTAAAAAGCTGATACATTACAGAGGCAAAGAGCCACTTCCATAGAATTGAGCCTCAGCAAGGGGGGAAGAGAGAGAGGGGGGCCTGGCTACAAGTCTGGTGGGCTGCATCAGGTGAGCATAATACAATAACACAGCCACACAAATGTTTATAGCAGCTCAGTTCACAACAGCTAAACTGTGGAAACAAACTAGAGGCCCTTCAACAGATGAATGGATAAACAAACTGTGGTATATATATACACAATGGAATATTATTAAGCAATAAAGAATAATAATATTACGGCATTTGCAGATAAATGAATGTAATTAAAATATACCATGCCAAGTGAAATAAGCCAATCCCAAAAAACCAATGCCATTTTTAAGGAACTATGGAAGAAAGCCTAATTACTGAAAAGCCTGGTTGGAGATTCAGAATGAGCCAAAACAAGACTACGAAAAGCATGAATTGAACCATGGTGTCACATGATAAAGAAATAAAAGAATGCAAAATTGTCCACTAAATTTATCAAAAATAATATTGCTATTGAAAATGATTTAATTGTAATAGGGAAATAAATTGAGGCAAGAAGAAAGGGTGGCATGTATATATGACTTGTGTTAGTCAGCCTTTCATCACTGTGATCAAATACCTGATGAGAACAACTTAAGGGAGAAAGAGGTTAAGTTGGATCTGGTTCAGAGGTTTAATTCCATGGTCAACCAGTTCCATTACTTTGGTTCAGAGATAAGATAGAACATTATAGCTGAAGGGAATTGCAAGGAAAGTTTCTCGGCTCAAGGCATCCAGGAAGCAGAGGGAAAACAAGCCATACATCAGGGCTAAAATTTAAACCCTAAAGGCCCGCCACAGTGATCTACTTCCTCCAGTCACACCCCACTTGCTTACAGTAACCACCCAGTAATCCATTCAAATTATTAATCTATCAAACAGATTAATCCACTGATTAGGTCTCGGCTTTCATGATCTCCTCATTTCACCTTCTGCATTAGCACAGGAGCTTTGGGGGAATATCTCACATCCAAACCAGAGCAAGTTGGTATGTACAGTGTAGATGAGAAAGACTCAGAAAGAACCCCAGGTTTTTTAACACAAACAATACAGCAGGTAAATAGTGGTGACACTGACCCAAGTAAGAGAGTCCATAGGAAGAAAAAATTCTTAAAGACCAAGGTACAAAAGATAACTTCAATCACAATGTATAAAGCCAAAAACCATCAACATGAGATATTCTATGTATTTTTTTCTACACACTTAGACAATTTATTTTCCCATGTAAAATTTAAGACCATATGCCTGACTTGATAGTTTGTTTCTGTGTTTCAGCTTTCAAAGAAGTTAAGCTGCAAATAAACTATTCTCTAGTCTGCTTTCTATAAAAGATAAATCAGAAATTGCATAGTCTGTCAGTGGAGTTCTGGAAAATATAGATATAAAGGAGAAGGAGCTCCTCCTTTCTTCTGCTTCCTCCCCTTTGTCAGCCTGAGTCAGGAGACTGACCAGACATTTACAGTAGAACTGCAGAGGTCCTGCATGTTTCCTCCACAAAGGCAAAATGGCAGTATTGAAATGACCTGACACACCAGGTCTCCTCACCTGTTCTTTAAAAGTAATACATTAATCAGGGGATAAACAAGGTACTGTCACTCTGACAATGTTTTAGAGGCCTACATTAGAAAAATCTGAAATTACTGCTCTTGAATACAAATCAGGGCCTGGCATTTTCCCAAAAACGACAACACATATCAGAAATCTCCAACTGTTTCTTGTTTGAATTTTCTAAAGAGGAACACTTTCTTGATCAGTGACCTGAATCTGTAGTATATTTTAGTATCTGAATCTCCCTTGAAATGGGTGTGTTAGGTAGGATCTGAAAGCTCCTCTATTGCCAAATGTAACTTTTATATTTGTGAATATTTTAGAGCTTTCTTTAAACACATTCCTTTCTTCTATTTTTACTGCTATTTTAATTTAGGTACTCATTGCCTCCTGCCTATGTTACAGTCTGCTGAATAGTTCCTTGACTCTGACTCTTTCCTTCATTCCCTGTATCATATACCCAGGTTTGATTTTGTAAATGTCATTTGATCATCCAAAACCCAGAGAGGATTTTCCCTTCTTCTAACAGAGTTTTTCTTCTTTTGGCCTTGAAACTCTCTGAAGTCAACTTCAAGCTGACTCCCAACTCTGCCATCCACTATTATCTATCTACAGGGCCTGTCCTAGCTAATGGCACAGTGTGCATCCCTATTTTTGCATTCTGAATTCTTACCTCCCTTTAAATTCAGTGCAGTTTCTTTTATACCTTTGTTGATTTCATTCTCCTTAAAGTACCTTCATCTTTATCATTTATTTATATATTATGTCCCACTGATTTTATTCTTACAAAAGGAACGTGCTTCTCCTTTGAACCATTGTTAGAAAGTCTAATCCATAGTGTCATGTGGAAGAGTAAGCATGTCGAAAGTGGCTTTTTTTTTTTTTAAAGGTAGCTGAGGGAGGAGTTATTCAGGGCAAGATGAGGGCTTAACAGATTAAGTGAAATTTATGTTCTACCTAGAAGAGAAAGGAGAATTTCAAAAGTTGCTCCTTATAAGCTTGGAGAGTGCAAGGAGCTCCAGTATTCTTTTTGCTAAATATCACTATCACATGGTTATCCATTTCCCTGTTTTTCTGTCCTTTCAATTTTCCTGAAGCCATTAGTCTCCACTAATTCCATCTAATTACCTGCCTTTCCCCTAGAGGAGGTCCCTAATTCTCACCCAAATACCTATAATCGCATTGCTATGCTAAAGACAAACTTTTTATCAATTGCCATTATGGGAAAAAGAAAAAGTGAACCAGTACACAATGTGACTTAATCAACATACATCTGTAAAACCAAACTTTACAACACAATGTAATTACAGGTGCTCTTCAACTTATGATGAAGTTATATCTGAATAAACCCACTGTCTAACCTACCAAATATCATAGTTTAGCATAGTTTAACTATGTGATCACATGTCTGACTGGGAGCTGAACTAGCACTGTCCAGCATCTTGAGAGCCTGGTGTGGAGATTGCCAGCCTGGGAAAAGATCAGATATCACAGTTCAAATATGTATAACTTTTGCACCCAAGTAGAAAGAAAAATCACATGTCAAACCACCATAAATTGAAGACAATTGGTACTGTAAACTGGAATTTCCTAAGCTCACAAGAATCACTCCAGGATACCAAAAAATGAAGATTCCCAGATCCCATCTCAGACCTTTTGAATTAAGTTCTTATCAGCATTTAAGACCAAGAAGTAAAGTCAAGACCTAACTTTTCTCATTCATAAATACCCTTGCTTTTGTAGAAACCTTTAAAACTATGTATAGATCAATAGTTAGTGTTTAATAAGCAAGATTAGGACAATTAATTGATATAAGATCAACATACAGATATTAACTTCATTACAAACAGAAAATGGAATTTTTAATAGATGTCAATTACATTTGTATCAAAAATATGAAATAAGCAGGAATCTATTTTCTCTTGGAGAGCACTGAACACTATTCCACTAGTTTGCTTGAGCTGCCAAAACTTAACACTATGCTCTGGGGAACTTAAATAAGACAAAATGATTGTCTCTAGAGGCTAGGAATACCAAGACTTATTACCAGCAAGGTAGGTTTCATCTTGACCTTGCCTTGTCTTCTTGCTGTCTGCTCAGGTGACCTCTTTTTACTCCTGGGAAGGAGAGGGGGGTATTGGAGGGAGGGGGAGGGAGTGGAGGGGAGATGGGGAGAGAGGGAGAGGGGAAGAGAGAGAGAGAGAGAGAGAGAGAGAGAATATTTTTGTTT
>JAJEJO010003673.1:72694-108875 GCA_020662805.1 Glaucomys volans
TAGTGGTAAGCATACATAGGACAGAATCTAAAACATTCCACTACCTCTCTACCTTTCCTAGTTCCCTTTAATCTATAATTTGGAACCTACAAAGTCCCTTCCAGTTTCTGTGGCTGTTCTGAGAATAACCTTCCAGTTGGGTACTTCAATTCTCCATCTCTCTGAACCATAAAAGTCCCCTTACCTCTTTGCTTCTCCCACAAAGTTTTGTGTGAGAACTCTGCTTTTATGTTCTGTATTCATACTGAAAATTAAGATCAAGTGAGCTTAGAAAAGCTGGGTCCATTAGGATTCTGAGTTTTATATCTTCTCCCTCAATTTTAACACAGTGATGAAAGAAACAATTGACTTGATCCTTAATTAGTTAATTTTATCATTTTCATTTATTATTTAGATAAATTTTTTTTTTGGGTGGTGCTGGGGATTGTGTTGCAAGGCAACTGAGCCAAATCCCCAGCCCTATTTAGGTAAATGCTTAACAAAGTATTTGAAATAACTTTCTTTCTCATGAACTGAAACCTTAATAGCTGTTATCTTAGGGTAAAAGGGAAGACTAATATATCATTTTGTACTGGGCCATATAATTAATGGTCCAGTATACACATTGATGTTTAGATGAAAAGTGACTGAAATTTGACCTATTAGCTTTCCCTTTCTTATTTCCTCAAAACAAGTTTGGGCTTTTAACATCAATTTACAGGTGTCTATCTTTTCTTACTTGTCAGATCAATAGGCTTCCTGAGACACAGTTTTGTGGTTTGATCTACTTCAAAAAGAAAAATTTAAGAATCTCACAGTCAAACCTAAAGGAAATAACTGGAGTACTTAATATCCTTTAAAGTTGCCTCCATGTGCATGTGCTTCAGAAATGAAAAATTGGAAGTGTCACTATTGAACACCACTAAGATCCTGAGCAGCTGCACAGAATAATCTTTACTGAAAGTTTGAGCACTGACCAGAATTTAGTTTGATAATTTATCTTAAAAGGATTAAAAAATTTAATACTTATCTAATAAACTGACATGTGAATCATTACCTTATTGAAATTTAGACAAGAGAAACTATTGTGTTTAAAGTATGACTTTTGATCAAAGAAGAAAGAGGGGTTTATGGGGGGTTTTCATTGACTATATTGGACCTCTCTGTAGACTTCTGAGGGTTTTGTTTTGTTTTGTTTTGTTTTGTTTTGATGAGTTCCTATTAGTTTTAGTAAGAATGATTAGGATCAAATTATTTTATATTCAGGAAGGAATATTTAGACTATAAAGAAGTCAGTAATCAATCAACTAATATTGATTTCATTCCTGGTTTTGGTTCAAAACCATATCATTTACAGAAAATTAATGACGTGAATGTATTTTTGCATTTATTGCTTTAAAATAAAATTAGGCATTTCTTATAAAATGCAGCATGCTTTAAAACAGATTTTTCAATAATTCTTTATAAAAATAGTAACAGTCTCAAGTGAAGCTTGTATTAGTATCCATTTAAATTCAACGTATGGTGTTAATAGTATGTTTTAAAATACTGCTTTAAAACCTGCTACAAAAAATTAACAGAATTGTTTTCTATGTCCTCAATCTGAAATAGCTGCAGGACTACAATGAGGGCTTAATTAGCTAATTGTGGTGCTTAAATATACAGTTTACATGTATGCATAGTATCATAAATCTTCTCTGCATTGCTCTTTACTATTAGGGTTATTTCATTTTTTTCCAGATGGGTGCTTTTATGAGCCAAAACATAGGAGTATTTTCTGAATTTACCTCTAGGCATTAAGGCAAAAGAAGTAGGAGTATTATAACCTGACTTCTTTAAAACATCACTATGCTACTTTGAATGACATTTTACAATTTACAGCTAGGGTGTGTCTATAATAAAGTCACTGAAACAGACATAGGCATAGGTTCTACCTTACACACCCTCCTGGCCTGTCAATCATGTTTCCCAAATGCTCTGTTGCATAGACATGCCAATAAATGTGGTAAAACCACATTTTACCAGTTTTGTGCCCGGAGGTTTCTAAAAGGCTATGCAACCATATCAGTATTTGAAAACTCTAGATTAAAGTTGAAGTCCTCAAGTAGAAACTTATTTCATCTAAGTGAGTAAAACATGTGTATTTGCTTAAAGTAATTGATATAATGCATTAAAAGAACAATTATAATTTGAATAATTGAACAAAATTATTAAAACTGGGTTTTAAGTTCTTGTTTTGCCATGTTTCCAATATATTCTATATAACTGTTACAAATCTAGAAAATGTTACTATGAATGCATTAAAAATATAAAATTATCAGTGGTTTAATGCATATTTTTGCATACTAATGTGTAGTGAAAACAAAACAACAGAAAAACTTATGGCTGTGCTGGCTACACATCTTCTCCCTGCTTTCCCAAATATGTATTTTAGTAATTTTTTCTTGTTTAACTAGGTTTTGTCCATGTGCTTTCCATCATACATGCAGTAATTTAGTCCACAGTTTTAACTTAAAGGCATGGATTTTAGTGGTAGAAGAGGGTTGAAGCCAACATGTGTTTTAGCACTTTGTGCTTTTAGAAAATGGGTTCCCATTATGGTGGATTTCAAAGCTGGACAGAGGGTTATTGGGAGTTAACTTTTTGCATACCTTCTGATGTTGGGAGTAGGAGGTAAGAAAGTGGGGGACCAGGAAGCAGCAGAAGAGGGGGTGAATTTGTACAACTGAAGGTTGAATATGAAGTAGCTGCTTAAATCTATAACACTGAAGACTTGTATGAAATTTTTAGCTAAAGTGGATAATATGGATATGTCCAAGAGGGAAATGGTGTCATTAGCTTGGACATGTCTTCCCATGACTATTGTCTAATGCTTGGAACATTAAAGAGTGTATTTACTCTAAGTCTATTTCGGCTTTTGTCTACAATGTGTTCCAGCTATTGATTGGTGGTGCTTTCTGAAATTACCCGGTGAAGAGAAAAAGCGGTGGAAACAAAAATTGCTATGTATGTAATGCAGTAATTATATGTATATTTTCAATGATTAGATAAAGGAACCAGGAGTGTTACTATATCATAAGCAATTGTAGGATATTTTTCCAACATTCAGGTAAAACTTGGTTTCTCTTCCCTCCCTTTGAATGGCTGAATAGAAGAATACAAATTCTTGTAAGATAAAAGAAGTCTTTTGGTAGTGCTTTTCATAATTATGAAGTGTGGAGTAAAGGATGAGGTTGTGTCCAAGTCAATGGTGGCACAAAACTCTGATGACTATACTAACAGTATCTAAGGGACAGTAGACCCAATGAAGGTAATAGTGCATTTTACTAAGCTTATCTACTACTGTCAGGATTAAATGTTATCCTTGAGGGAGACAGGTATGTTATAAATCAATAGCAATGTTTTCCTAAAAATCCTTAAGAGGCAGTTCAGATATAACAACCCCTGGAAACTTCTGCATGGTTGATGAAGGTATATATCACACACAGCCTATATCTGCTACAAAGTCTCACAACTGCTTTCATGAACCACTGTAGTCTAAACTACTGAGGCACTCATAGACATTGCTAATGTCAATCACAGCTGAAGAAGTCACACAGAGGCCATAGTTTTGAGCTTACCTCCAAAACACAGCACCTACCCAATTATACCCACCATCCTGTTGAATGAAAAGAACATTTTATAAAAAAGTACTCCATAAAACTGGATAAAGTATTACACCAGATGTGCAGACATCAACATAGGGGCACAAAAATCATAAAAGGAAACATAACACCCCCAAAGGAGCACAATAATTCTCCAAAAATAGATTCCAATTTGAAGGAAATCTACAAAATAGCTGAAAAAAATTTAAAATAGTAACCCTAAGGAACTCAGATGCAAGAAAGCCAATACAAATATAGGAAAAAATCCATAATATGAATTAAAGATTCACAAAAGAGGTAGAAATTATAAAAAAACAATCAGAAATCTTGGAGCTAAAGCTTTTCATCAAGTCAACAAAAAATACACTTGTGCCAGCACTTGGCAAGTGGGAAGAATGGTAAGGTGAGAAGTGAGAAGTGAGAAAGACATCCTCATAGGACTGAGTCAGCAAGATCACTAAGAGGAAGAGAAGACAGCAGCAACAACAAAAATGGAGATGAATCAGAGAGGTCTGAGGAAACTCAGAACAGTACTGTGACTTCATGAAAATCACAGGAAAAATGAACTGTTTCTGAGGGGCTTATGCTGAACAGTATCAGACACTGCTAAGAGGTTAAGCAAAATAATCACGCAAAAGAGGTATTATCTTAATTTACAGAAGGATTTCTGCAAAATATTCTTGCATAACAGTTCCATAGTTAAGAAATGAAATGGAAATCACAATTTCTATCCAATAGCCTGTGCCTTCTTCCCCAGCAACAGAACGCTTGGTTTTGATCAGGGTACCCACTGTGAAGGCTGTACCAGTCTTCCTTGCCTTGACATGGCCATTTCACTAAGTTCTGGCCAGTCAGCTGTAAGCACCAGTGACATGTAACACTACCACCAGTTTTCCTTAAAAGAAAGGGGCTTCCAGATGTACTATCTGGAATGCAGACATCATGGCTGCCACTCAAATAAGTGCTTATTTGTAGGATCTCTGCCACCTGCAACTCAATTGAATACTAACTGCTGAAGTGCTCCTAAGCTCTACACGGCTGTGTCTAAAACCAAAGTAGTTTCTCCCAACACAATGATTCACTGTCTCTGCTTTAAATGACCCAAAAGCCAAATTGTAATCTCTCTGGACCAGGTCCTCTATCCAAAGCTGTGCCCCTGGCTCTTGTGTAATTGAAGGATTGGTGCTCACTTTCTGTATGTTTTCATGGAAAGTGCTGTCTTTTGCACCCAGGAGACATGTGGACAGTTTGGGGATGGTTTTGTGGAGTCAGGACACTGTGGTGGTGAAATCAAAAGGCTACAGGCCACAGTTGCTAGTGTGAACCTAAGAATTAATGTTTGAGAATACACTGTTGAAAAGCAGCCCGTTTTTGTGATGGGAATGAGAGAAATATAGAATAAAACAAGATCTAATGGGTGACAATAGAGGAAGTCTCCCCACAAGTCATTACACTGGTTTCCAGACTTGCTTTGTCATTACATAGCCTGATGTTCTGGACTGGTTTAAAAAAAATACACTTGAAAGTTTCCACAACACGCTAGAAGCAGAATTTCTGAACTTGAGGGCAGGATTTTTAATCAACCCAGACTACCAAATTAAAGAAAAATGATTTTAAAAGAATGAAGAAAGCCTATGAAACCTCTGGGATACAAATTAATTGAAAAATATTTGCATTATGAAAATCCCAGAAGAAAGAAAAGGGAAAGGAGATTAAAAATATGTTTCACAAAATAATACCTGAAAACTTCCCAAATCTTCAAGGAGATAAGAACTTCTAGATAGAAGAAGTTCAGGGTCTAAGAAGAGTCCACCAAAAATAACTTTTATCAAGGCATATTACAGTCATAAGTCAAAAGTACAAGGCAAAAAGAGAATTCTTTTTTGGTGGGGATTGAACCCAGGGACACTACACCACTGAGTTATATTACCAGTCACTTCTTCTTAAATTTTTTTTTTAAATTTTGAGACAGAATCTTATTAAGTTGTTGAGGCTGGCCTCCAACTTGTAATTCTCCTGTTTCAGTCTCCTGAGTCACTGAGATTACAGGCGTGTATCACCACAACCAGCTTGACACAATGAGAATTCTAAAAGCTGGAAAAAAACATTAATTCACACATAAAGGAATGCTTTTTAGACTTACTGTGGAATGTAATACACAGCAAAAGGATCCTTTCAGAAATTAAAGAGAAATCATCACTACCATTTCAGGCTACAAAAAATACTTTGGGGGGGGGGTCCTATACTAGAAAAGAAAAAGATAATAATCACCATCATGAAATCATATAAATGTACAAAACTCACTAGAAGGATGGATGGATGGATGGATAGAGAAATAGACAGACAGATAGATAGATGGAAGAGAAAGACAATCAAACCTTAGCATAACAAAAAATTACCAAATCACAAATATAAATAGTAAGAGAGGTAGAAAGGAACAAAGAATACATAAAATAAGCAGAAAACAACCAGCAAAATGATGGGACAAAATACTTACCTATGAATAATAACTGAATATACCTGGATTAAATTCAAAGATTCAGACTGACTAGATGGAAATAAATAAGATCCAACACTGTAGACTGCTTATGAGAAACTCAACTTCACTGTTAAAGACATACAGGATGTAAGTGAAGGGACTAGAAAAAGATATAACACAAATGGAAGCCAAACATAAGCAGAAGTAGCTATTCTCATATCAGATAGAGCAGACTTTGAATTAAACACTATATGCACTTGACATGGTATAACCCTAATATGTAAACCAAAAATAAGGCAAAAGTTAGATGTAAAGGGAAAGATAGACTCCAATACAATAACAGTTGGACACTTCAACACTTTACTTTCCTTTATGGACAGATCATTAAGACAGAAAATCAGCAAAGAAACAGCTGAGCTGAACCATGCTACAGAGTACGGAGCCCTGACAGACATTTATAGAACATTTCACCAGCAGCAGCAGGATACACATTTTCATCAGCACATGGAACATTCTCCAGGAGAGATCACATGTTAGGCCATAAATGAAGTCTCAAGACATTTCAGTCAAAAACTGAAATCATATCATTTATCTTAGGCCACAACTGAATAAAACTACAAAACAACATAAGAGAATGGAAAAATACACAAATATATAGATATTGAACAACATGCTCCTAAATGAACAGTGGGTAATTGAAGAAATCAAAAGGGAAACCAAAGAATTTCTTGAAACAAAATGAAAATGATAGCCTAATATATCAAATTTGTAGTATACAGCAAAAAAGTGAGAGAGGGACATTTATAGCAATAGAGGTGCACATCAAAACGACATACATGTCTCAAATAAACCTAACAATACACCTAAAAGACTTAGAAAAGAAAACGAAACAAATCCAGAATTAGTAGAAGGAAAGAAATAGATAATGTTAGAGCATAAATAAAATCAAACTAAATAAACAAAGATCTATTAATTTTTTGAAAACATAAAATTGATTTACCTTTTCTACACTAAATAATAGGAGACCCAAATAGATAGAATCAGAAATGAAGAAGGACACATTGTAACTGATACTAGAGAATTACAAAGGATCTTAAGAAACTACTATGAAAATTATATGCTAAAAAAACCCCTGGGATAAATTCATGAACACATGCAATGTACCAAAATTGAATCAAGAAGATAGAAAATCTAAACAGACCAATAACGAGAAATGACACTGAAGCAGTAATTAAAAGTGTCCCATTTTAAAAATGTGTAGGACCTGGTGACTTTATTGCTGAGTTCCAACAAGACATTTAAAAGAAGAACTAATCCAGTTCTTCTTAAACTATTCCAAAAAACTGAAATGGAAGGAAGTCTGTCAAGCTTTTTTTACGAGATAAACATTCCGCAACCCAAAAGTGGAAAAAAAGGCAACAAAAAAGAAAAGTAAATCCATAGACATAGAGATGCAAAAATTCTCAGTAAAATGCTAGAAAATTGAATTCAACAGCACAACAAAAAGATCATACACAATGAGCAAGTGGGATTCACTCCCAGGATGCAAGAGCAGTGCAAATATGCAAGTATGATACAACAAACCAACAGAATGAAGGACAAAATCAATTTGATTATCTCAATAAAAGCAGAAGTATGTGATAGGATTCATCATCCCTTCATGGTCAAAGCATTTAACAAATTATACAAGGACCATTACTCAAAATACCAAAGGCCCTAGATGACAAACCACAACCAATATCATTCCAAAGGAGGAACAGCTGAAAGTGTTTCCTCTATGATCTGCAACAAGGATGTACACTTTCACCGCTATATTTAATAAAGTTTTGGAAGTATTAGCAAGGGCAATTAGGCAAGGGAAAGGAAAATAAAAGGGTATTCAAACTGGAAAGGAAGAAGTTAAATGACTCATGTTTGCAGGTGACATGATTTTATACACCAAAAAACCTTAACAGTCCATCTGAAAGATGTTAGAACTGATCAATTCAGTAAAGTATAGGATCCAAAAACCAACACAGAAAAACCAGTAGCTGAACTTGCTGAAATAGAAATAAAATACACAAAAGGAAAGATAAGCCTGTGTTTGTGAGTTGAAAGAATATTGTTAAAACGATCATATTATCCAAAGCAATCTATAGATCCAAAGTAATTCCCAAACACCAATGACTTTTTTCACAGAAATAGGAAAAGTAATTCAAAAAAATACGTATGAAACAACGAAAGACCCAAAATAACTAAAGCAATCCTGAGGAAAAAAACAAACTAGCAAACAAAAAGCTGGAACTTTTACATTACCTGATTTCAAAACATTCTACAAAGCTATAGCAACACAACAGCATGCTACTGGCATTAAAACCAACATATACAAATGGAACAGAACAGAGAAACCAGGAATTAATCTATATACATTCTATATACATATAGCCACACACATATATATACACATAAATTATTTAATAAATTTTACATCTCTCAAATTACACACACACACACACACACACACACACACACACCTTTTTGGCACTGCGAGGAATTGAACTAAGGGTCTTGTGCATGTGAGGCAAGTGCTCTACTACTGAGCTCCCAAGACCTGGTCAACTGGAACCAAGAGCATATAGTGGAGATAGAATAGTATTAAATATATATTACATATATATTATATAATATAGTGTATATTACATAAGTATAATATCTATATATTTCTATGAGTGTGCATGGTATAAACATATCACAACATGAAATGTTTCTTGAAGCAATGTTTATAATAGCAAGAAATTGGAAATAAGTCCATATCTGTTTACAGGAGGATGTAAATCTATGTTTATTAACATGAAAAGAGTTTCATGATATCTAAATTGAAGGGGAAAAAACGTGTTATGTCTACAATCAGAAAGCTATTTTTGTTTTGAAAAAAATGCAGCTGTATATTCTAAACAACAGTAATGGCCATGCATAGTATGAGAATCAGGAAAACTTAATGGGAAGGCTTTGGGTTTAAACAACTTGAATTTAAAAAATCAATAATCAAAAGAGAAACAAAAATAAAAGACAAACATGTCCTTGCACAGCAATAACCACATGTAATCAGAATGTTCATTAAATATTTTACCAAAGTAATGCTCTTCTGTTCAACCGCTTTAGCATTCTGAGGTCCATAAACTAGGAAGTCTGAGAAAATCTAGTATTTGTTCTTCCATATATAAAATTTAGACAGAAGATCCTCAGTTCCTCAGAAACTGAAGGATCTTTTTCTATAATATGTAATGAGATAGATAATAAGAATCAGAATCTACAGCAAACTGAAACCTTTATTATTTGAACATGCTTATCTGTGGGGAAGGACAAGTCATTGGGGCATAGTTCAAAAAATATCAAATGCTGCTCATCCTTCTGTAGGAGGCAGATGCTTGAGGGTTATGTCTAACTAGAAATAAGGTTACATTTTACATTCAAAGTTTTTTGAATAGAACATAGTTCCTTTAAATTTAAATACATAATAAAATGATTAAAGGATTATTGTTTCTACACTTTGACAACAAATTCATCTCATATAGGTAGATACAGTCTAAAACTTTGTTACTGATACTCTGTAAATATACAGATGGGACTTGTTAAAATGATCTCAGGACTATAGTGTATTTTGGGAACAAACATTAATTAATCTTCTATTCTTTTTCAGTCAGTTTTGGTTATTTTTATTTTTCTAAGAATTTCCCAATTTTTCAAGTTTGTTATCATGAAGTTGTTCTTAATATTCCCTTCACTGTGTTTCTGTTTTATTAATCTTGTCAAAGAACAAATGTTTAGCATTATTATTTTATAATTTTAGTTTTAATTATATTAAATTCTAAATATACATCTTTTATTTTTTCTTTCCACCTGCTTCATTTTATTGATTTTTAAAACTTAAAAATTGCATGGCTCATTAATTTTGAGTCTTCTTTTCCAATGTAAACCTTTTAAGGATATAGTATTCCCTTTTTATTTGTCCCAAAACTCATTTCTGAATTAAACTTAACATGCTCCCAACCTGAATCTTCTCCCACATATCTGTTCTTTTTGCAGTCACTGGACTTGTCAGTGGCAACTCTTTTTTTAATTTTTATTTTTACAGACTGTGTTTTGATTCATTGTACACAAATGGGGTACTACTTTTCATTTCTATGGTTGTACACAATGTAGATTCACACAATTCATGTAATCATACACAGAGTAATACTGTCTCAGTCTACTATCTTTCCTTCCCCCAACCCCTCCCACCCCATTTTCCTCTACACCATCCATAGTTCCTCCATTCTTCTCTTGCTCCCTGCTGCTACCTCCCAATCCCAACCCCCCATTATATATCATCATCCACCTATCAGAGAAAACATTCAGCCTTTGGTTTTGGGGCTTGACTTATTTCACTTAGCATGATATTCTCCAACTCCATCCATTTACCAGCAAATGCCATAATTTTATTCTTTATGGCTAATATTCCATTGTGTATATATACCACATTTTCTTTATCCATTCATCAGTTGAAGGGCATCTAGGATGGTTCCATAATCTAGCTACTGTGAATTAAGCAACTATGAACACTGCTGTGGCTGCATCACTGTAGTACGCTGATTTTAAGTCCTTTGGGTATAAACTGAGGAGTGGTATAGCTGTCAGATGGTGGGTTCATTACAAGTTTTTGAGGAATCTCCAATATCAGACCTTAAACTTTACTACAGAGCAACAGTAACAAAATGGAATTGTATTTGTACTAATATAGACAGGTAGACCAATGGTACAGAATAGAAGACAGACAAACTCACATAAGTACAGTTATCTCATTCTAGACAGAGCTGCCAAAAACATACAATGGAGAAAAGACAGCCTCTTCAATAAATGGTGCTGGCAAAACTGGAAATCCGTGTATAATAAAATGAAATTAAACCCCTATCTCTCACCCTGTACAAAACTCAACTCAGAATGGATCAAGGATCTAGGTAGGCATTAGACCTAAGACCCTTCACCAAAGAGAAGAAAAAGCAGTCTTCATCATGTTGGTTTAGGACCAGACTTCCTTAACAAGACTCCCAGAGTGCAAGAAATAAAAGCAAGAATCAATAAATGGGATGGATTCAAACTAAAAACTTTTTCTCAGCAAAGAAAACAATCAATAAATGTGAAAAGAGAACTTACACAGTGGTAACTCTTATTTTTCCTGTTGTTCAGGACCAAACACTTGAAGCCATCCTTGACTTCTTTTCACGTTCCCACCCTCCCTCCCATTCCACCCTGCTTTCTTTCTTGAGATTGAACCCAGGGGGGCTTTACCAAGGAGCTACATTCCCAGACCTATTTATTTATTTATTTATTTATTTATTTATTTATTTATTTAGACAGGGTACTACTAAGTTAGAGTTTCCCTAAGTTGCTAAGGCTGGCCTCAAACCTGCAATCCTCTTACCTCAGACTCCTAAATTCCTAGGATTGCAGAAGTATGCCACCATGTCCAGCCTTGACTTCTCTATCATACCCCTTGTCCAACTGATTCACAAATCCTATCATCAAAACTTTCAATATATCCAAGCCCAACCACTCTCTCCTCATGTCCTTTGCTAGAACTTTGCTCTAAATGGCCACCATTTCTCACTCAGTTACTTCAACAGCCTCCTAACTGACCCCCTTATCCTTAACCTTCTAAAGTCTGCCTATTTTCAACCCAGGATCTAAGATATCCATTCATTACTTGGTGTCAAATAATCTACTGACTTCCCTTAATATTCAAGAGAAGAATCTGTTTCTTAGAATGGTTTACAAAGTCCTGTCTGACCTAGCCACCTGCTACTTCTCTGACCCATTCTGTTACTCCTCTGCTCCAGCCAAATTTCTGGGATTTAGCTCACATTTCAACTTTTTAGTGAGGTCTTTCCTGACAGTTTATTTTACAATTGTAGTCCACATATCTCCCCACCCAATACTCCCTGAGCCCCTACCCTGCTTCTTCTCCTTCATGGTACATATCACTACTTGACACATTTTACCTACTTACCTACATATTGTTTCTTTCACTCTAATGTAAACCCTATGAAGCTATGGATTTGTGTGTATACATGTGTCTGTTTTATTTATTGCTATCTTTGTACTTATGATAGTACATGTGACATTTGGTAATTAATTGTGGAGTAAACAAAATTAACCCTTTTAAATCCTCATGGATTTTGTGGCCTAGAATATGGACAATTTGTAAAAGTGTTTTTTCATGAAAGAAAATATGGTCTATGTCTCTTGTACATGGCACTCTACACCGTTACACCACTGCACCTGGCATCAAACTTTCAATTTTTTCAAATCTTTTATTTATTGATATTTTATTTGCTCAATCTATCAGTTACTATAAAAGGGAATTAAAAATCTTGTAACAATGACAGCAGATTTGTCAGTTTTTGCTTTGTGCATATTGAGCTATGCTATACACATTTTTAATTGTTATATTTTCCCAGTGAATGGGTTTTTGTCAATATTGATCACCAGTAATTTCTACTAATGATTTTTTAGAGACTATTTCTTTTATAAATCAAGAAAATATGTAAACAGAAATTCAGGAAAAATTTAAAATACTTGAAAAACACTACCAATGAATTTCACCTGACATTTGTAAAAAACACTTCACCCAACAACAGTGAAATACACATTGTCTTTGAGGGGAAACAACATTAACAAAGCTGAGCATAATCTGAATAATAAAAGAAGCTATAATATATTTCAGAATTTTGGAATCATGGAACAGGTTACGTTCTCTGACCACAAGAGAAATACATTAGCTATCATAACAGAAAGATATCTGGAAAATTCCCAAATATTTAAATAACCTATTGGTAAAAAAAATCACAAAGTGTATTAGAAATTATCTTGAATTGAATTAAATAGAAACATAAAACATAAAACTTTGTGAAATGTAGCTATAGTCATGTTTATAGGAAATATCAGGCTGGGGATATAGCTCAGTTGGTAGAGTGCTTGCCTCATATACACAAGGCCCTGGGTTCAATCCCCAGCATCACACACACACACAAAAAGAATTAAGTGTTTTAGTGAGAAAAGAAGGAAGATCTAAGCTCAATAATCCAAGTTTTCACATTAAGAACCTAGGGAAAAAAGCGAAAAATAAATCCAATGTAAATAGAAGAAAGTAATGAAGAGAATACATAGAAAATAATAATAGTAAAAATCAAATGAACTTGAAAACTTTCTCTCTGAAAATAATCAGTAAACTGAGAAGAAGCAATGACATAATTATCAGTATCAAAAATAAGTGCTACAAAACTACAGATACTTAAAAACAGGTGAAGAGTATGAGTAACTTCATGTAAATATAGCTTAAATTAAATGGATTCCTTGAAAGACCCAAACTGTCAAAAGTTCATTCAAGAACAATCAGGGGCTAGGATAGTAGCTCAGAGACCTTTCTATTAAATCTCTAGCACCCTTTTCCCCAAAAAGAAGAAAGAACAGATAACCTGAATGGCTTTATAACCAGTTAAATTTCAATTCATTGAAAAACACACACACACACACACACACACACCCCTTCAACTCTACATATGTCCAGATGTCTTCACTAATGAATTCTATCAGACATTAAAAGAAAGTATACACTCTGCATAACTCAAAATACAAGAGAAACACTTTTCAATTCATGAGGATAGCACTATACCAACACTAAAAATGATAAAGATGTTAAAAGAAAAGGAAATATCTCAATATCATCACGAGCATAGAATTTCGTAGCAAAATTTTAGCAAATCTAAAAATATACAAAAAAGATGTCATGAACAAATAAAATTTATTCCACAAATGTAAGGCCACTTAAGCATTTTGAAACCAACCAACCACATGACCATATAAAAAAGAAAAAATTTTAAATGTTAAATTTTCTGCAATTTAACAAATGCAGAAAAAGTGCTTGAAAAAGTTTCAAAATTCACTCAAGATAATATGTCATAGCAGGTTATAAACGGAAGAGAAATTCCTCAACCTAGTAACATAGGTGGAATGAAGAACTGAATGTTTTCCACCTAAGATAGGAAACAAAGCAAGGATATCATCTCACACCACTTCTATTTCACACTGTACTTGATGTTAGAGCTAATGCAATGAGAGTAAAATGAAATAAAAAATACTGATTAGATAAAATGTCAAATGATTTTTAATCCAGTTGTCACGATCATTTATATAGAAAATCCTAAGGAAGCTACAAAGAAGTTACTGCAACTAAGAATGAGTTTAACTGAGTTCCAGAACACAGGGTCAATATTTTAAAATTTGATTTCTACATAATCCCATCGAACAATTAAAAACTTAAATTAAAAATACTATTACAACAGCTTTCAAAAACACGAAATACTTAAGGATAAATTTAACAGAATGTACAAGGTCTTTACATTGGAAACTATCAAACATTGCAGAGAAAAATTAATGAAGACCTAAATAAATGGAAAGAGACTCAATATTATAAACCTGTTATTACTACTCAAATTGATACACAGACTCAACACAAACTAAACCAATATCTCAACAGGTCTTTTTGAAGAAATTGGGAAGCCAGTTTTAAAGTTTTTATAGAGATGGGAAGGATCTAGAGTAGCCAAGACAATATGAAAAAGAACAACAAAATCAGAGAACTAACAGCAACTGATTTCAAGATCTCCAATAAAATCACAGTAAGAAAGACACTATGCTTCAGTAAAGATATGTAGCTGGTAGCTCCATGGAAAAGAACAGACTCATGATGAACACACATACACATATGGTCGGGTAATTCAATGGGAGAAAAGATATTCTTTCCAGCAAATGGTGCTGAATTAATGGTGAAGAATTAATCTCAACCCATACCTTATATACTAAGCAAAATATTCACTTGGACTAGACCAGAAAGCTAAATATAGGAGCTAAAGCCATAACACTTCTACAACAAAACATCAAAGAAAATCTTTGTGACCCTGGGATAGTATTCTTAGGATATGCAAAATAGACGCCATCAAATAAGGAAATTTACAAATTGGACTTCATTAAAGTTAAAAACTTCTACAACTCAAACCATACTGTTAAGAAAATGAAAAGGCAAACTAAACTTGAAGAAAATATTCACAATACAGATCAGATGTCTTACAAAAGCTGTCTATTCAGAATACAGATTAGAACTCCTACAAATCATTAAGTAAACAATCTAATTAAATTCGGGCAAAAGATTTGAAGATACCCTTCATCAGAGAAAACACACAGCAATAAATACATGAGAAGATGTTCAACTGTAACTGTGATCAGCTTCCTCAAGCTGACCAGGGTGACCTAAATTTAAGACCATTAAAGGTTGAGTGTTAGTGAGGATGTGGCGCAACCACCCCTAAAATGGCGGATGGACGGTTTTAGTCAGCTTTTTCGTCACTGCTACTACAAGATCTGCCCAGAACAGTCATGGAGGAGAAAGTTTTTATTTGAGCGCTCACGGTTTCAGAGGGTTTAGTCCGCAGAAGACCGGCTCGGATCCTAGGGGCTCGAGGCGAGGCAGAACGCAGCAACAGAAGAGCCAGGCAGAGCAAAGCCAGAGACCGACACCGCCTTCCGGATGAAACATATATACCCCATAGCCACGCCCCCAGTGAGCCACTTCCGCCAGCCACACCCACCTGCCTCCAGTTACCCCTCAGTTATTCCCATCAGGGATTAATTCACCAATGAGGTTAAGACTGTGACTCAATCACTTCTCCAAACCTTGCATTGTCTACAGTGAGCTTTGGGGGGACGCTTCAGGTCCAAACCAGAAAAACATTAATGGTACAATCACTTTAGAAAAGTGGCTGTTTCTTCTAAAGTGGCAAATGACCTAGACCTTGTCTATGCCTAGGTTTTTCCCAAGAAAAAATGAAAATATGTGTCCATACAAAGATTAGTAAGTGAGAGTACAATTATTAGTCCTTTGACTTACACCTCTAAGTATGTGACAGGGTAAAAAAATTTTGGAAGACTACTCAGTAACAGAAAAATTTAGATATACATAGTAACGGAAGACTCTCACAGATTAATGTTGAGTGGTAATATAAAAATGCGAATCCACTATATGGTCTGATTTCTATGATTTCTATGAAATTCGATAAAAAGCAAATAATGACAAAAAAATAGATCACTGTCAGCTCTGAGAGATGGGGATTAATTACAAACGGACTTGGGAGAATTTTGGGGGATGATGAAAATGTTCTGTTTCTTCATTATGGTGATAGTCATGGTAATGCATACATTAAAACTTATTAAGCTATAGAAATAAATTTTTATTTTTGTAGGTTATACCTCAATAAACTTGATTTTAAAAATTCATCATCATTTTAGTATGACAAAAGTAGAATTCTATCTGGAACATAAGTTCATTTTCAAAATCGTGTGATTGTATGAGAGGAAAGATATTAACTTCAATTGTATTTCATTTAATATTATCACTTGAACAATTAACCTTTTCCCAACTTTGTAGGCTGCAAGAGGGCACCGCAGGTCACACAGATGGACTACTATCACCACCACAATGGAAGGGTGAGTAGGAGAGCATGTGGCTTGGCTGGGAAGCTCTAGTGCAGCACAGCTGGGACAATGAAGCCAAGAGGCAGATGAGGGCTGATCCATCCCTGGAATATTTCAGCTGGAGCAGCTGTGTCCAAAGCTGCACTGTTAGAATAATCATTCCAGTGCACGGAATTAATTGGAAGGTGAGAAGGGTAGGCAGAACATGCAGAGGTCCTCTACTTGATCACAGTCAGACAAGGGAGGACTAGATTAAAGTAATGGCAATGAGGCTGAACACAATGAGATACTCTTGACAGTGTTTAGAAGACAGAATTGGTGAGATTTGGTCATGAACATTAACAGTGAGGGCAGTCCATTACATTAGGGGTGAGGGAGGATGCTATGATGATTTCTGACTTGGAGGTTCCATCTGAATCATTCTAACTTCCAAAATGGAGAATACAAGAGGAAAAGTAGGTTTGGGGAGAAAGATAGCTTTACACACCGTACACACTGAGGCTGAGATAGTATCCAGCAAGAGAGGTGAGTGTATGGATGTGGAGTCAGTGGTGGGTTGGACAGGAGTTAGAGGTCAGAAGCATCTTAGTCCCTTATCTGCTACTACACTACTACTATCTGGGTAAATTATAAACATAAGAAGTTTATTCAGGTCATAGTACTTAAGGCTGGGAAGTTCAACATCAAGATCGAAGGGCTGCATGTGATGAGGGCTTTCTTGATGTGTTATAACATTGTGAAAGGAAACTGAGCATGCACAAGATAGAGAGGAAAGGTGGGGGTTGAACCCATAGCAAACACAGCCTCAAAATAATTAGCACACTCCCTCAATAATGGCATTAATCCATTCGCAAGGGCAGAACCCTCCTGACCTAATCACTTCTTAAAGATCTCTTTATTTAGTTGCAATGGCAATTAAATTTCACCATGAGTTTGAAGAGGAAATTCAAACCATAGCACATAGCTAAATGAAATGAGGCAAGAACTATAAATGGAACCCTAGAGAGTCCCAAAATTTTCAAGAGTAGGCAGAAGAAGAGTGGAAAAGTGATGAAAAGTTTCATTCAGGGTCATAAGAGGCAAATACAACAAGAATTCTATGACAATGGAGTCGCCATCAAACCCTGAAAAGTCATCAAGTAACACAAAAAATGTATTTTTCCTGGAGGAAGCCACAGGTGACCTTTCTAAGAGCAGTTCCAGGAGAACACTGCAGGCACAAACCAGGATGCAGTGCTCTGAGAGTGAATGAGAGATAAGAAAGCACAGGAAGTGCTTCAATGACTGGCTACGACAGGAAAGTGAACGTTTGATCAATAACGGGAAACACTTTTAAGGAAGAACTTGTTTTCATGATGTGGTTTGGGTCTGCTTATCTGCTAATGTTGCATAATTCACAGGGAGTGGAAAGGGTGACAAGTAAAGGTGTCAAGGGTAAGGTGGGAACCTCAGTGGCATAGAACTGGTCATGGACTAGAGGAAGGGCTCCTTTCTCTTTGGATCTCCAGGGAAAGAGTCTCGTGCGTGGAGGTAAGTGTTGGGTGGGTGGTGAGGAACAGATGAATTTGAAGTGCCAATTAAAGGCTGAGATTCTCTGTTGAGGGGAGACAGAGCTGATCATGTGGGTTTATTACAGACAGCAATGAAGGTCAGAAAAGGTTCTGATGAAAACTGAAAAGGTTTAAGACTCAGAGTATATTGGGGTCATCCTCCTCTTCAAATTAATCCCAGTCTATGTGAAAATGTGAGATATTGACTGTCACATAAAGAAATTCTGAATACTGTACTTATTGCTTTACATAAATATTTCTTGGCTTCCCTGTAGGAGCATGCACTTCCAGCTGCTTCCTGAGGAAGACATGCATTTGGAATTCTAGTATCAGTAGAGATGGCCTTTTAATACCCCCAGGTTTTTGGACAATCACTATCTTTACAATTTTAAATTGTAAGGTATAGCTTTCACATCAAATTTTCCAAAGACTTGCATAGCAAGATAAATCTCACAAATGCTCCCCAGTGGGGAACTGCACATGCAACTACCTGTTTACCTATGCAGTAACTTGAATCATACATGAAAATTCCACATGGATGCCCAGAATTGGCACTGTGTCAATTCAAAAACTATCTTAATTTTTGGATGTATTTAGTAGCAGATCATGAGAAAAATCTGTTCTTTAAACTGAGTTTTCTTTTAAAATTTCAAATAGTTCAAGTAGTTCAAGGAATCTACTCTTCCCAGGAAAAATAATTTGGTATAAATATTAATCTTATAATACATTAAAAAATGAGAAATGGAGTTTTAGAAAATACTTAGAAATTCCATATTTAGATTGCTTAAAGATCCTGTTAAGACTGTACACTGTCCCTGTCCTACAAACTTAAGCCGTACTGAAAATAAAATTTAAATTAGAAATATCAGTTGTAGAAGTTACCACCTTTTATTTGAATGTTTGATCTCTATTGGTTAATTGTCTTCCAAGAGACCTTCTTGGGGGAAAAGAGGTGCCAGCCAGGTGCCTAATTGATTTAGGATCAGTGCCCAGGGACAGTCCAGTTAGGTTTACAAGCTGGCAATTAACAGGAAGCCCTCTAAATCCCTACACTGAGAACCTGTTTACTTTAGCACAAAGGCAAATATGTTAGAGATAGGAAGGGAAAGCTGAGTTTTTTGCAAAGCTGTTGTGAGTAGCCCACAGGGAGGGCTGACGAAAAGCCAGGTAGACTTGGGCAGACAGCCTTATGTTTGTCAGGTAACTGAGTAATTTAAAGGGTGAGAGGGAGAGAGAGAGATAGAGAATAGAGAAAAGAAGCAGATGAGACAGAGAGAGAGAGAGAGGGAGAGGAGGAGGAAGAAAGAGAGGGAGAGAGAGTGTGTGTTTTAACAAGACATGCAAACATCAAACATCCACTTTAACCAGTGTTGTGCATGGAGACATACAACTGTTAAACATGAAGTCAGGCATAGTGTAACTGGATTATCTCAACAAATGAGATTCCAAACATTTTTCCTTAGACAACATTAGCATTATGAATTCATTTGTTTTCATTTTTACTTTGTGGAAGGAACATAGGCCTCACATTATAAGCATTGTATCTTTAATATTAATCTAATCATTTTCTTTTTTTGTAATTGATGAAAACATGATTTCACATTATTTTTTTTTCTTAATTTCTTATTATCTCTGAGTCATCACTGGGGGTAGGGAACATTTTCTGCTATCTAAGACAAAATTTTAATGCATGCATCAACAATGTATAATAACAATGACAAAAAGAAGAAATACAGCTTTTATATTATTGAACTTTAGGTACAAAATCATTTCAAATAAACATTTAATATAAAGATAAATGTTCTTTTAAACTGAATGTTTTTACATCTACTATACCATTCAAATGCTTTATGATCTTACATGATTTCTTTGAAATCTGTTATCAAGGGTACATATAGAAAAGCATTTTTTCTTTAAAAAATAGAAATAAAAGGATTTTTTTCAGCTTTTATTACAAGATAACAAAGTTTACTCAACAGAAGTAATTTTATTACTATTTGGGGGAGGGAATCACCAACATTTTGTGCAAACAATGCTAGCCTTTTTTATATATGTGCACAGTGTTAGCAAATTAAAGCCTGAGAGAAATGCCCAAAGTCCACTACTCAGATGCAAAATGAATGTTTACTGGAACTCATCATTCGGAGAGCTTACAAATCATGGAATCTGTAATGAAAGCTGTACTTTCCCTCTTTCCTATATTTTGCACACAAAAATCAATGACTAAGAACTTAATATTGGATGACAAATCATATCCATACTATTAGTTAAATAGTCTCACAGTTAAACACATCCTAAAGACCAGTCAAATCAGTATTTACATTTTATAAATTTCTGGTGATACCATTAGAAAGCTTATATATCCCTTCATTAAACAAAATAGGGATTTTTTAAAAAATTAAAAATACCTGTATTTACAGCAGCATTGATCCTTTACAAATAGAGTATGAAAATGCAGTATCTTTAAAGGATAACAAAATTTGACGTGATGTTACTCAACCACAGTGCTTGGAGTTGGAATAAAAACCTATTGGTGCTTATTAATGTGCCAGTAGTGAAACCTCTTTCTCTTGCAGAAAATCCAACTGCAAATATGTGTGTAAAACACATAACACAGGACAAAATTGCTCAAAAACAATTCAGGTCAGCTTCTCTGTACTGGATATTCTAATCATGAAATACATTACAAAGACATCCTTGCAATGAAACACCAAAAGTGTAACATTTTCTGCTTCAGTTTTTATAGAACACTTCCCCTCCCCAAAAGTGGCATCTTAAAAATCTCAACAAATTCTTCCCTTGGATTACTATCCTAATGAAAAAATGCTTATAGCTGAATTTTCCATGTGATTACCTAATTGAAAAAGAAAACCAAAAGAATATGTTCAAGTTCAAAAAAATACATGGGTGAACAATGCACTAAATTTATCCATGTGGAGAACCCTTATAAACTGACATGACATTTCACCATCAACAATGTGAAAAATCAACATCATTTCAAACAGGCATGAGATGAAGAAGTATTACCTTAAAATCGTAAAAGGAACTTATATAAAATACCTTGCATTGTAATTTTTCATTCCAAATTGATGGTTTCAAAATCATGGACCAAGGTTTGATGCAAGTTGTAATGCAACAATTTCACAAAAATCTTCAATTTCTAAAAAAGAGAATCACATTCCAATTTTCCCTCCCCAAGAAAATGTTTCACAAATGTTTTCCATTTTGTTCTTACAAAGTAGGAAAACAGCTAGTCACAAATGCATTACAATTTAAATATAAAATAATTTCTAGATTAATTCATTGTATTTCATAAGACAATTGTTTTTCATGATCAAACTAGAAAATGTTTTAATGACATCAATAAAACTGATATACATGTAATGCTGCATAATCAAGTGGAAAAAAAAAAACCCTGATACAAATATCCTTGTGGAAATCATTTACTTCATCTAACAGCCTGTTTGGACCCTATTTAAAAACAAAAACAACCCTTCTTAGAGGCTGAATTTTCTAGAATGCAATTTCAGTGTATGTCCATAACACAGGGTTAGGTCTTTTCAGAGTTGTTTTTTGCTGTTTTGAAACCCTTGAGACACCATCTATTTCCAAAGCTTTCTCTTTTGAGTTACATTTCACTAAATCCATTTGCTGTTTCATTTTGTTCCTCAGTTATTTCTTCATTTGAAGGGGAAGCAGATTCTCCTGTTTCTAATTTTTGCTGCATTTCACGGAGCTTCGTGACAGCTTTATCTATTGACATTATGCTAATAAGATTAAAGTCATGCATGCTGACTAGGTGAAGCATGAAATTTCAACATAAATTCTTATTTTCTGTCCATACTTTTCTACAAACAGCATACAGGCATGATTCATTGGATTGTCAGCAATAAACCCATGCTTCAGGACATGGAAATTCCATAGTTTGATCACTTCTTTCTCTCCTTCATTGAAATCAGAAAATTCTTCAATTTGTGTAATGGATTTTTCTCTTAGCCATTCAGGATCTTTTTCATCTTCACTGTCTACTTCCATTTCTTGCGGACAGAGAGGTAAGCAGGTATGACTGTGAAAATACAGACATATTTGTTGTGGCCCCTACCATATATTCATTGCTATTCCACTTCTCCATCTTCAGATTCAAGAAATTCAGACATGCTTGCTTTGGTTTGTTTTCATCTGCAAACAAGAATGTGTGTGATAGGTGTTCTCTTTACTGGTCCATTGCAACTAAAAGCTTGGGAGCGGAGCAACAGAAGTAGGGGAAGGTGGCATGGCACAGAGGTCAGGATAGGTCTCTCCAATAAATATGACCTCAAAGGGGTGAACCAGGCAGCTATCTAGGAGAGGAGAGCTCCAGGCAGAGGAAACAGGTTAAAGGCCTTACCAATATGGCTAGAGAAGGGGAAGAAAGGAAGAGAAGAGTTGGAGGTAGGAATTGAGGGGTGGGGAGAACACTGTGTAGTATCTTGTAGACCAATAGGGAGTTTAAGGTTTTCTGGATTCCTCACAGCTACATGGTATCTCTCCTTCCTTTAATCCCCCTTCAAATCCATTCCCAGCCCCAACATGGCCAATGCCTCTCTTGTGACATTTAACCTTCTTTTTGCTTCTGATGTTTAGTCATTCGTTATCATTTCCAGTGTCAGCTTAAAAAAATAAACTGTGTATTTTATACATTTTTGTACTGTGTAGCAGCAAGTCAAAAACTGTTGGTTGAATATAATAAAGCTTTTTAAAACTATGAATTTAAATAAAATTCTGTAATGGCAGTTGAAATATCATACTTCCAGAAAACTTAAAGTTTTATAAAAGAACCCTTAGGGTATATTGAGTATTTTAAGATAAAAGAAATCAAGAAAATTGAGAGGCCAGGGAATATTGAGTAGAGCCTGTATTCCCAAAGGGAGAGTCTAAATGGAGGGTGGCCCAGCCAGTTGGCAGTCTTAGCCAAGAACAAATTAGGCTCAAGGTCCAGGGAGAAGGGTCCCAGGCTTCCTTGTTTCCTCGTGAGACCCTCTCTAATGGTTCAGTAGTTTCATGTGCACACAGGACTTAAAGCTTGCATTTAAAAATTTTCACAATTTGGCAGTGAATTTCATTTGACAGTCTTGAGAATTATGCACCTTGCCAAGATTTTGACATTTTCAAAAGGGATTATTAAACAGTAGTTTCTTTCTTAATTTTCTTTTCTTAGTAACTTTAGATAATCTGTGAAAATATCCCTGCTTTGCATTTTTTGCTCTGAATAGATTGCATGATTGATTTCAACTAGCTATTTTGTGGTCAGGATACTATAAGACAGTTGGTTCATGTGCCACCACATAGATGGTACCATATTGTGAACACCTAATTAGTGATGTTTCCTGTAACAAACTCTTAAGAAAGCAGTTTGTAAACTTCTTTTCACCAAGTCCATGTTGTAGAGTTGATTAACCTATATAAGGTTAATCATGGATTTGAATCAGATTTAAATTCGTGTGAAATCACCTCTGCTATTTCTTATCACTGGTGTCTTTGGAAAAGTTCTTGAGCCTCCATAAAGCTCATTTTACAAACCTAAAATGGGGCTCATGATATCTGATTCAGAGAACTGTGAAACTTACAGAAAATGATGTGATGTTTTGCACAGAGCATAGGACACACTATAAGGGCTCAACATAAATATTGGCAAAATAGTTGTTTGATGCTAAAATTGATGTGAACTGCTTTTGAGAGAAATAAAAACTGGATATTACTGTTGGAACAATATCCAATCAGTCATACTTCAGTATTCCTGTTTAAAATGAAAACTGTTGGCGTGTGGATGTGAGAGACAGAGCAGTGCAGGGTCCTTTCCTCCTGGGTACTGCAATGCTCTGCTTTTACACCTAATGGACTGAATTCTCTGCTGCTTGCCCCTGAATACTGATCCCCCCCTAAGGACAACTGGTATATTACCTGACAAATACTCCCACCTGGTGTTGCTAGGCCAGACCCAGTGTGGCATCTCATGAGTCACATACGAGAAATACCTTACTCCAATTGAGTTTAATTTAATCTTTCTGAGAAATGTAAAGCTGCTCTACTCCAGGCTTCTTAAATAGAAACAATGTGAAGAAAAGCAAGGCATAGTCAGAGGGGCATCTCAATGGGCACCTCAGGGATCTCATGAGGCCACACACCATGGAACTGTGTTATGATCAATGTAATGGTGCTGTCAGACTCTTGATGACTTACATAACTTCATTGCTGCCCTGTTTCTCGACTGGCCACATTTCCTCCTGAAAAGCTCGATTCTCCTTTATAAATACACATAACCTGCGTTCATTCTTACATCAGTTCTAGTCCACTGTTATTTGCTTTTTGTAGTATTTTTAGAAATGTTTTACTCTGCAGTAATTTTAAATTTACAGAAATGTCATAAGACTGGTTAAGAGAATTCCTATATGGCCTCTCCTTATTGGTCTAATCCATCTTGTTGAACAAACAGCTTTTAAAGATTTTAGCACATCATTAATGAGGGAGACAGCTCTATACTATAATAGTGGAAAGATTCATCTATACATGTGAAAAATTGAAGTGAGTTTGCAAATGAATGCAGAACTTCTCTTCATAGCAGGGAAGGAAAGACCACTGAAACTGCCTGGACAAAATTTCTTTAGTGCCTCTCCATGAGAATTCTTTTGAATTGCTAGGATGAGTCACAGACGGTACACATTTTGTCACATATCCTTTATCATAACCTCTTTCCCTCATTCAATTTTTCTGAAAGGTTTGAGAAGAATATTTGTGTCTCATACCCCTCTACACTATGATGCCTATACTCTGCTGTGAATTGTCCAGGAAAACATGTTGTCTTTCAAAACCCTGGAACATTCCTAGATTCAGGAAACTAACAGAGATACAATACATTCCTCCAATGTAGAGCCCAGATTTGTTAGGTGTCCACAGAAAATCCTTGATAGTATTTTGCATGCTCCATGCTTGATTTAAGTCCAGGGTCACCTAGTCCATAAACTTATCACATCTCTTTAGTCTCCTTTATAGTTTTAGAAAACTTTCAAGTTTGCCTACTTCTGAAATTTGGAGTCAAATCTGTGGCATTCCTGTGTGTGTGTGTGTGTGTGTGTGTATGTAGGGTTGTGTGCATGCACACTGCTTTGATTATATCTCCAGCTATTATGTCAAAAGCCAACACTTGCAAAGCACATTTCAACTACAGTAACACTAGGAGAAATCAGAACATCAAATATGTGCCACCAGGCCCACAATAGAGAAATAGCTGTCAACGTGTGTGCCATGCTTACCAAATGGTGTAGTATAAGAGCTTGGGGAACAGGTGGTGATTAGAACACAACAGCCCATGATGGAGGGGTGGTGTCCATGTTTTCTTCCCTGGCAGCCTTGGAGGTTGATGGTGCAGGCGGCCTCTGTGCTGAGGTGGAGGCCAATGAAAGGTTGGCAAATGGCAGCACAAGAAGCAAGGGGTCATTAAGTGTGGCTCTGCTTGGTAGAGGGTGCCTGTATGCAGGCTGAGGCATGGGTTTTAGGACAACAGAAGGGCGTTTGCAGGTGGAAGGGACTGGAGTAGGGTTTGGAAAGGAATGAGGAGGAAGAGGAGCAGCAGGAGGAGCAGGAGGAGCAGCCAAAGGAGAAGGGGCATTAGGAGGAGGAAGAGCAGTAGGAGGAGGAAAAAGAGGAGGGGGAAGAGGAAGAGGAGGAGGAGGGGGAGGAAGAAGAGCAGCAGGAGGAGGAAGAAGAAGAGGAGGAGGAAGAAGAGTAGCTGGAGGAGGAGAATGAAGGGGAAGAGAAGGAGAAGGAGGAGGAGGAGGTGGTGGAGGAGGAGGAGCCAAAGGAGAAGGGGCATTGGGAGGAGGAAGAGGAGGAGAAAGAGGAGGAGGAAGAGCAGGAGGAGGAGGAGGCAGAGGAGGGGGAGAATCAATAGACATGGGGGTAGGGGATAGCATTCTGCAGGGGGTAGGCTGGGAGGGGAAAGGGACCTGGGTATGAGGTGTGGGGAGGTGGGAACTGGGAGGTTCCACAGGTCTTGGCAGGTGTGTAGGGGTAACTCCCACATTGGTATTGGGCTTGAAAGCACAAGGAGGATTAGTGGGAAGAGGAAGAGGAATTGACCTTGGCCACTTAGAAGGTGGGGGCAGCCCATCTTCATGCCAGGGGATGAACAGTGGCAGAGTCATCGGCATGGGGTGTCTCCTTTTCTTGGGCCTCCAGGTGGCAGCCCTTTGTGGCTGGAGCTCTGTGGTGGAATGCAGAAAGGTTTTGGGCCCTAGACTCCGTTTCCGGATACTTGAGAGGCCTTCACATCATCCTCCAAGTTCTTCCTTTTAGCTCCATGAACCCCCCCGCCTGCCATCAGGGTGCCTAAGCAGTCCTCAGGACTGAGATGTGGCTGCTTAGGAGGTGGGGGCAGTGCACCTTCATGCCGAGTGATCAATAATGGCAGAGCCATTGGCATGGGTTGTTTTCTTTTCTTGGGGCTCCAGTAGCAGCCCTTTGTTGATGACATCTCTGCGGTGGAACTGAGGAGGCCTTTTGGCCCCAAACTCCCTTGCTGGATGCCTCTTCATTTGTTTTAAGCACGCTCAGGTCTCCTGAAGCAAGGCATTGGGAGTTGCATCTGTCAGGGTCCCCACCAGACAAGTTCTGGAGAGACGTCTGGGCCCTCTCTGGACTGGCGTTTTCCTCCAGGGGCCCAGGACTGGGCTCCAGGGCACAGAGGTCTCCCTGAGGCTCCAGAGGAGCTGAGGTGTTGCTTCTCCCTTGCTCAGGGCAGGAGGTTCAAGTTCTTCATGTCCTTCGAATTCCCATTCTTGCCCTCCTCCTCCTCCTCCTCCTCCTCCTCCTCCCTCTCCTCCTTCTTCTCCTCCTCCTCTTCCCACTCTCTTCCTGCTCCTCCGGGGCCACACCTTCTTCTGGGTGTTCCTGGGCCCTGAGCTCTCTTTCCTATAAACAAACCATGGGGAAATGAGCCAGTGTTTTGGGCTCCTCACCCTGGTGGATCTGTTGACAACAAGTAGGCGGGAGGACTGGTCTGGGCTGAGCAGGAGGAGAAATCCTTACGGTGGTCCAGGGCCCAAACATCCGTGAATTCCTTGATGACAGTAGGGGCTTTTTGCGGGAGGCCCCTCAGGACACCGGCAGCAGGATCCCCGGAGTGGAGCGCACTGCCTGCAGGACAGGGGCTCTTCTGCAGCCAGCTGCGTGAGGCACCCGAGGCCGGGGATCTTGGTGGAAGTTCCTACAGGCAGGCCTGAGAGCAGAGGCAGGAGCAGCAGGGTGATCCCTGCAAGGAGGGGGAGCATCACGATGCAGGAAGAAGGGGGCCTGATGGCCCAACAGGGTCAGGCGGTGAGGCCTGCGACCATATTTGCTAAGCAAACAGCCCATTTTGGGCACCGTTGCTCTTTCGATTGGACACTTGTCCAAAGAACAGAGGAGCCTGGCTAAGACACCAGCTCCTCTGGTGACCAAGGGTGGGTGTACCCTTGAGTTTATCCCTTGTGACATCAGGGTGGAATGTGTGACAGAGAAAGGACTTGGGGCCAATCAGGGTGGTCAAAGGAAGACTGCCTCACCCCCACTCTCCACTGCTGGTCTGAGCTTAGGCTCCTAAGGACTCTGCTGCTTCTTATCCCACACCAGCCACACAATTATTCTCATGGTGTCAGAGGGTTATTCTGAGGCTGCTTTCCTTCTGGTTCTGTTATAGCAACAGAAAACAGATTAAAATGTTGGTGCTCCCCAGGAAGATTCTCCAGCGCAATTGGGAGAGTCAGCCCCACTCCAATCCCAAATCCCCTCCCTATAGCCCACCCCAATCCCTTCCCGCACCCTATAAATGTTGGCAATGAAAGAACTAATGCACGATTTTCCCAGCACACCACTTTTAGGTGTAAGGGTGGTCGTCACTGGCCAGCTAAAATAAAGGTTTCTTTTGGCTTTATGTGATCGGCTTGGATGATTTTATTTTCTTTGGGTACAACATTTGGAGGTCCCAATGAGACTTGATTTCTCCAAGCCCTACGCCTAAATTGGCCTCCTGTGATGGTTGCCTGGGAGCCCCCACCCTGGTGTATAGGGGAACTCCTGAAAGATGTGCCTCAGCCTCACTCTTGGGGGGACCCCAGCCCATCTTCAGGATGCTCTTCTGGATGAAGCCACCTGGTATCCTGTTTCAGTGAGTCAGATACAGATACAGACTATCTGTATCTGGGGGACGTGGTCAGGCTGGACCCAGTCGCTTACACCAGTCCCAGGTCAGGGCAAGACATTGCTACTGGCTCATGGTAGGCCTCCTCGTGAGGCCTAGTCTGGTGAACCCCCTCATGGGTTCAATCTGGTGGGCCCCCCAGTGGGGTTCAGTCTGGTGGGCCCCCTCATGGGCCCAGTCTGGTAGGCCACATGGGGCCTAATCTGGTTGGCCATTGTCTGTCTGTCTGTATTTGTCTTGTTAGTCTGGTCTGGGCTGTGTGGGGTATGCTTGGCTCAGCTGCCATGTGGCTGGCTGCTGGCATAACCACCATGTGGCTTCCAGCACAGCCACTGCCTGGGGCCAGGTCCGCTCAGCCACCACGTGTGACTTGGGCCTAGTCTGGTAGTCCTCTGTGGAGTCCAGTAGGACCTCCGTGTGGGCCCAGTCTGGCAGGCTGCATGGGGACTAATCTGGTGGGTCGATGTCTCTGTCTCTATTTGTCTTGTCTGGTTCATGGCCATTTGTGTTTTCTGTGTTTTAGCTTTGCTTTCTATGTAGCACCTCTCCAGGACAGTCCGCTATGGGACAGAATCAGTTAACCACGTGCCCCACTGTTCTAACTTACTTTTTTAGATAATTTTCAGGACTTCCAAGAACGTGCTGCTGACTACAGAACTTTTGTTAATGGATGTAACTTAAGAAAGTTTTGTAAATCAGAATGGCCCACTTTCGAGGTTGATTGGGGCCCTCAGGGCATTGGATGGCCAAACCATCCAGACCAGGTGCCTTACATTCAAATTTGGATTATGGCTTAAGCATTGCCTTTCAGATTCCACATCCTCTAGTTCGGGAACTAGGAGAGGCTGCACCGGTTTGATGGCAAAGGCCAGACCAGACTTAAATGCAGCCCGCGCTGCTACCAATCCCTCAAGACTCAGGTAACTCTGCCAAAAGCCATTTCCAAATCAGGGGGCTGAAGGAGGGAGAAGATGGCTCGGGGGCACCCCCACACTCTTGCCCTCCTGAGTGGGAGAAGGAACCAGGTCCAACCCCCCCCAGTGTTACAGCACCCCCATAGCGAATTGTTTTACAATATGTAAATGACATGTGCCTCCAAGCAGGAGGAATAACAAAAGCCCATTATAGAGCTCTTAAGCATTCAAACCCTGTCTTGATAAAAATGACTAAAGTGCCTGAGATATCAGGTTTCTGCTGGAACCAAGTCTCAAGTAGAACTTATATGAAAATGACAATAGAGGAAGCAAAAAGCCCAGTAGGAGACCAGTTTCCAACCCAAGGAAAAAAAAAACAAAAGAGTGTTTTATTTGAGTATAACTAACTGCTGGCCGAGTACTTGTTGAGCTCATAACTTTTGGTCAGTCCTATTTTTTTATTCAACTTAGATTTTTGAACATCTTGTTACATTGCAATGAAGATAAAAACCTACAAGGCCTTTGTTTAAGTGTATATTGTGTCCAAAATTCATGTACATGATATTAGAGATTAACATAGAGAACGCTAAAAGAAAAAAATGGATCCAGGTATATTTGATTCATGTGATTAAAAGGGTTCAATTTAAATTTGGTAAATAAATGAAGGTAAAATATACTTAACTTCACAAGTCTCTAGGTGGTCCATTAAAAAAAGTTGATGTCTATAAAACGTGTAATATCAATTTTTTTTTAGGACTTTTCCACAGGAAAGAGATGACAAATACAATTCAAAATACTTGTCTGATCTTGGTTATTACAGTAAAATAAGTAAGTTAGAATTAATATATTGCACCTTAAATTCCATGGGGTAACATGCTTTAGCATTATTGGTGTTTTCATGGATTGGTAAATAAAGGGATTTGGAATTGTTTTCTATCATCCCTGAGAGCAAGGTGACTAAAAGTGAAATCCTAATAATTTATCTAAATTCAGAAATTTCATATGAGTTGTTTTAGAATGCAAACAAGGAAGGAGTCAACAGATGGGAAAGGGAAAGTGGAAAGTTCTAGGTATGAAAATACATTAAAAGGAAAAAGAAAATATTTCTGGGTAAGAAAATCTGTGTGCAGGTAAAGGGCAAATTCCAACAAGTTTTTGTGTAGCTAAGTAGTTATATGTATGTGAGACCATCAATTAGAAACTGTTTAAAAATTTCCCCTAAGGTCAAATGATAATGGGCTAATATAAATCAAAGTGTAATCAATATGTTAAAATGACAAGGATTTCTTTAAGTTTTATTTTTATTGTGGTTAAATAACTGGTAGGGTATTGTGCTATGTTGCAGAGCCTAGGGTTTTTTCTTGAAAAACTACATTTGGTTGCTCTCTGTATATTCATGTGTCCATGTTGTCTGGTTACGCAGGTCTTTAGAGCAGGAAATTTGTCGGGCTCTGTTCTCCAGGTTAGACTTGTCTGTGTTGGTAGTTTCAGGCTTGTGGGAATGGCAAATTTTATTGGGGACTTATTTCTATCATTTAATATTCTGTAACAGAACCTGCTATCAATAGGGTTTATGTAAATTTGTTTACTCTTTACACTAAGATCAAAATTTAAATGCAAATGTATTTAAAGTTAGTGAGAGCCTGATTTGTTTAAAGGTTGATATCGTGAAACATAAAAAATATTTGGTCACTTTGCCACACGAAAGGAAAGTTAAAAGCTCTCAGCCTTTCCTTGATTTGTTTCAAATGCAATATATTGTGTTAACAACTATTCACATAGATTCAGGAAACAATACATGTAAATTGTATAAAATGATGTCCTAAGAGGAGGCAAAAATAACTTCAAACATGGAACACTCTGCCTAAGATTGTAAAAGACCCTGTCTTACCTGAAATAAGGGTCTGCCTCCCACCCTGCTACAAGTCAGAATGTTTCCAAAATAAGTCAGCTTTCAGCTCATTTAAAGTTATATTGTAAAGGTTGTTTTTGGTTGTAGAATTACTGTGATATCAAATAGGAAATATAATACATAACTCAAGCAGGATTTAGGATGACTATTATACAAACTAGATATGTTTTTACTATTGTTAATTCTATTTTGTATTTTCCTTGTAAGCTCTATAGCTGATGCCAGATTAATGTTTTAAAGAAGTATACTAAGCCATCACCTATGAAATAGATGAGATAATAACTGGTGAAACTGGCTTGCTGGATGTTTAAGATCAAACTTAAGGATTGAGATTAAAACAACGGGGCCAAGAAAACCAGTTTTTGGTTCTTGCCCTCAGAGTCAGCCTGCATCCAGGGAATGAGAGAGCTTCTCTAAGGAACTTTGCAACTCCGGGTCAACACTGCTGCCTTCGCTGCTGCCAGAACTCAAGAGTTTTCATCCATGCAGACAGTGGGCAAAAGACACCACCTTGTTTCTAAGTCACACAGAAAGCATCTCTGTGTCCAGAGCCAAGAAAACACCAGCTGCCATTGGCCAGCAGGTTGTGGAAACTGCCACAGCCAGAGCACAAGAGCCACTGGGGCCCAGATGCCACCGCCACCAGAGCTCGGATTCGTCCAGGACAGAACTCAATCTGAGTGGATGCTTCTCAATAACCCATGCATTCCAGGCTTCTCCCCCAGATTTGGAGACACAGCAGAGATTGCTGAGAACAAGGAGGTGCAGCAGTGGGCCAGACAGGCTTGGCCCCTGCCCTCCTGGGGCTGATGGGAGTGAGTATGGACCAGCTTCCCTTTGCCATGAATGGAAGCAAAAAGCTTTCAGCTGTCCACAAGGGAGAAGCCACTGCCTTGGAGCTGCTGGAATCCAGGAGGAGCACTGCTGCCTGCTCCAGAATGCAGAGGCTGCTGGAATGAAGGAGCTGCTGAAATGCAGGAGCTGCCACCACCCAAGCACAGGACTCTCAAATTCCCCAAGAGTGACCCCTGTGAGAACTCAGCTGACTCTTAAGAGACAGGGACAGGTCAATTTGACCAACTTGATCTTAAACACCTAGCAAAACAGTTAAAACCAAACCATAGACATTCTTGGGCATTTAAAAGAAACAATAGTTTAATGTAACTTAAGATGTTCTTGTGTGAGCCCCTAGAATAGGACTGGAGGCTACAAAAAAAAGATTCTTAGGCAAATGTACCTGATAACTCAAGTTCCCAAATAAAGGCCTCAACCTCTCCAGCCTTTGGTAGGCCTTGTTATGGGAACAACTTCTCAGTTCTTCCACCTGGTGAGAGATTGACTTCTATTCAGTATTAATCTCATTTTGGTACTTATGTCATTTTGTTTCTCTCTCATAGAAGCACCCACCCCAGATGACTTTACAACCTGCTCTTCCCAAGCAGACTTCTGCTCTGACCAGATTTCTAAATCTGCCCTGACCAGATTTCTAAAAGGAACTTCAAACTGCTTCCCCAGACTCCGCCCCCTTCCAGCTCGAAGCAGCAAGAGCGGTCAGCGCCCCCTCTCCTTACAGCAGTAAAAAGTTCCTAATTAAGGACAAGCAGTTAGTGTAAAATAAGAAATCTGGTCAAATTGAGGAATGGAACACATCAGAGTCTGGGAAGTTGGAAACTGAAAAACCACTAGTTTCCTAAACAAGGATTTGTTAATGTGGATAAGACCAGTGGGGAATGTTATAGCAACAGAACAGATTAAAATGTTGTGTTCCCCAGGGAGATTCTCCAGCACCATCGGGAGAGTCAGCCTCATGCCAATCCCAAATCCCCTCCCTATAGCCCACCCCAATCCCTTCCCCTCACTATAACCCCACCCTAATCCCTTCCCACGCCCTATAAATGTTGGCAATGAAAGAACTAACGTGCAATTTTCCCATCACACCGCTTTTAGGTGTAAGGGTGGTCGTTGCTGGTCAGCTAAAATAAAGACTTCTTTTGGCTTTACGTGATCAGCTTGGATGATTTTATTTTCTTTCGGTACAACAGTTCTACTTGACAGTCTCAAATATATCTCTTGCAACTGGGGCAACAGGAGTGGGTCTCCCTTAGAGAGGGTGAGTCGTACAGAGTAAAAAACGCACACACTCCGGGAAGATGCATTCGATGATGGCATCTCCACATTAATGTGAATGTGCAGCCCTTTTTATACACCAGGTGAATCAGTGAAAAAAGTTTGAAACCTGATAGCTGGTAGGTGGCTCAGCCTGAGGTTACACAGTCACACAAGGGGAGGGGGCCATGAGGAAGAGTGAAAGTCTTCTGAGACAGGTGGCTCCCTGGCGGGTCCAGTCACCTGGAATGTCTGTCCCCCAGGCATGAAAAATTCTGAGGTTTTTTCAGGAATGCCCTGTTCTGCAGCCTAGGAGACCATGTGGCTCAGTGGTTTCTTCCTACATTTTCTCATTGACTGGCTCATTGACTGACTTGCACAGCAGCAACAGTTGTATTATGGCATGAGGCAGGCTTCACTAAAGTTCTAAAAGTGACAATAGTAAAATAATACATGAGCTAAACTTCATCAAAGTTCAGTAGTATAACAATGCACAAGATAAATTTCCAAAGTGACAATAGTGTAACAATATATGAGAAAATTTCAAAAAGTCACAGTAATTTAACAAAATATGAGGTAGGTTTCATTAATAAAACTTCAAACAGTGACAATAGTCAATCCATTAATCACATCATTGACCAGTAAAAGCAGTCACAAATGCTTGTGGGTTTCCCATTTTCCCTCTAGCAGATGATGACAGGGTGTTAATCACCAATTGCTGTTGGTGTTTATGCCTTAACAGCTGTCTTTTAAAAAGGTTATACATGCATTGAAATCCACAAAGACCAAAGAACAGTAGAAAGACACCAATAACTCCACTAAGGAACAGATTTTTTAACCAAGTGAGATTGGGCAGCCAAGATGTTAACCAATCCCTCCCCTTGAAGTGAGATATCAATATTAGCAGCACACCACATAAACAATATGCATCCTTAATCTAAAGAGTCCCTATTGAGATATTAACAGTGTTGTCTTAATCTTGAAAACAAACTTAACCAGATAGAGAAGATGGTAAGGAATCAGGAACAGAACCTCCACGAGTTATGGGACATTATGAAAAGACCAAATTTAAGAGTTGTTAGGGTTGATTAAGGCACAGAGATACAAACCAAAGGAATGCATAATCTGTTCAATGAAATAATATCAGAAAATTCCCTAAATCTGATGAATGAAATGGAGAATCAAATTCAAGAGGCTTATAGGACACCAAATGTACAAAATCACAACAGATTCACATGCAGGCACATTATAATGAAAATACCTAACATACAAAACAAAGAATTTTAAAGGCTGCAAGAGAAAAACATCAGATTATATATAGGGGGAAATCAACACGAATATCAGCAGACTTCTCATTCCAGACCCTAAAAGCAAGAAGGGCCTGGAAAAATATATTTCAAGCACTGATGCCAACCAAGAATCTTATACCCAGCAAAACTTACCTTCAGATTTGAGGATGAAATGAAATCCTTCAATGATAGACACAAGCTAAAAGAATTCACAAATAGAAAGTCCGCCCTACAGAAAATTCTTGACAAAGTATTTCAAGAGGAAGAAATGAAGAACAACAATGTAAATCAGTTTAGGGAGGAACTACCCTAAAGGAATAGCCAAATAAAGGAGAAATCTAGTTGGGTTAAAATCCAAAAGTAAGTCAAAATGAACAGGAATACAAGTCATATCTCAGTAATAACCCTGAATGTTAATGGCGTAAACTCATCACCCAAAAAACATAGACTGGCAGATTGGAATGAAAAGAAAGACTCAACAATATTCTGCCTTCAAGAGACTCATTTCATAGAAAAACATGCCCACAGACTAAAGGTGAAAAATTGGGAAAAAAACATACTACACACATGGACTCAATAAAAGAGCAGGGGTTTCCATCCTCATTTCAGATAAAGCAGACTTCAAGCCAAAGTTAGTCAGAAGGGATGAAGAAGGACATTTCATACTGCTTAAGGGAAGCATAAATCAAGAAGACATAACAATCCTAAAATTTATGCCCCAAACAATGGCACATCCATGTATGTCAATCATCCTTCTTAATTTCAGGAACCAAATAGACCAAAACACAATAATACTGGGTGATTTTAACACACCTCTCTCATCGTTGGACACATCTTCCAAGCAAAAATTGAACAAAGAAACTACAGAACTCAATAACACAATTGCTAAATTGGATTTAACAGACACATATAGAAAATTCAGCCCATCAATAAGCGAATACACTTTTTTCTCAGCAGCTCATGGATCCTTCTATAAAATAGACCATTTGCATGCCACAAAGCTACTCTTAGCAAATCCGAAAAGAATACCTTGTATTCTATCAGATCATAATGGAATGAAATTAGAAATCTATGATAAAATAAAAAACAGAAACTACTCCAACACCTGGAGATTAAATAATATGCTATTGAATGATGCATGGACAACAGAAGACATTAGGGGGGAAATAAAAAAAATTCTTAGAGCTCAATGAGATCAAAGATACAACATACCAAAATCTCTGGGACACTATGAAAGCAGTACTAAGAGGAAAACTCATTGCATGGAGCGCATTCAATAAAAGAATGAAAAGTCAACAAATCAATGACCTCACATTACAGCTCAAAGCCCTAGAAAAAGAGGAAGAGGTCATCACCAAAAGTAGAAGGCAGGAAATAATTAAAATCAATGAAATTGAAACAAAAGAAACAATTCAAAAAATTGACAAAACAAAAAGTTGGTTTTTGGAAAAAATAAACAAAATTGATAAAACCTTAGCCACACCAGCGAAGAGAAGGAGAGAGAAAACTCAAATTACTAAAACTTGTGATGAAAAAGGAAATATCACAAC
>JAJEJO010003673.1:113875-130320 GCA_020662805.1 Glaucomys volans
ATTGATTGGGTGATTAGTGTTCTTGGTGTAAAGATTTTTGAGTACTTTGTAGATTCTGGAGATTAGTGCTCTGTCCGAAGTGTGTGTGGCAAAGATTTTCTCCCACTTGAAGGCTCTCTCTTCACATTGCTGATTGTTTCCTTTGCTGAGAAAAAGCTTTTTAGTTTGACTCTATCCCAATCATTGATTCCTGCTTTTATTTCTTGTGCTGTGGGAGTCATGTTAAGGAAATCTGGTCCTAGGCCAACGTGATGGAGATTTGGACCTATTTTCTCTTCTATTAGGTGCAGGGTCTCTGGTCTAATTCCTAGGTCCTTGATCCATTTTGAGTTGAGTTTTGTGCAGGGTGAGAGATATGGGTTTAGTTTCATTTTGCTGCATATGGATTTCCAGTTTTCTCAGCACCATTTGTTGAAAGGCTATCTTTTCTCCATTGTATGTTTTTGACTCCTTTGTCAAGTATGAGATACCTGTATTTATGTGGGTTTGTCTGCATTCCGGCCAAAGTTTGTATCTGCTCTGGGTGAAAATAGGAAGTTCCAGAGCAAATTTGTCTTTTCTCTTCAGCATTTTGTGTTTCTATCTCCCAATGAGATGGGAAGGACTCTGCGCAGGCTGCAGGTGCCCAGGTGGAGCAAGCTGTGCCTGCTCTAGGCATGTGCATGGGCCTTGCTGGGAGTTAGGGAATTCAAAGGATAAAGCCACAGGTTTACGTTTGTGTATCTCCGGGGAGGGTGCTGGGGCCATGAGGCTCTCTTTGCAGCACTCCTGCTGGGATAAGGAAGCCTGGGGGAAAGGTAAGGCACTTCTCTGGGGAAAGGCACTGTTGGCTCAGTGCCTGGGCTACTCTGAGGCAGTTGCTGGTAAGTGTTAGTCTCTCCTTGTGCCTCCCCTTGTGCAGAGTTGCCCTGGAGATTTAAAGCTCCAGCGTTTAAGCTGATATCTGGTGTTTGTCCTGGATCTACGCTTCTGTGACTAAAACCTCAGTTAAGTTTGGGAATTCAGGCTCTGGCAAGCCTTGAAGGCAGGCAAGTATGGCAGCAATGATTGGGAAAGATTTTAATGGTAACTTTTTATCACCTTGCACTTCTGCCTTATGTACAAGAACAGTAACTTTCTTCCAGAATTCAGGATCCCAGAGATTATCATCGGTTGTGAGGGAACAAGTTTCAGCACGATTCCCCAGACCTGTTGCACTTCCTTTTATTCCACTTTTAATTGCCTACTTTTAAGTAAAGAACACAATGCTCTCACCTGAGAATCCTTCAAAAGTGCCAGAAGGGAACCCATTGCGTTTTTCTTACCCAAAAGGGACTCGCCCAGTCAGCCAGTCCTTGAAATGAACGAGGGTTTCGGGTTCAATTTAAAGTGGATGGGGTCTTCAAGAGGGTCGATGTCCCTCTTCTGGCATCGACAAGTTTCTGTGATGGCAGCGCTGGTTGATCTGATTGGAGACAGTGGTCCCAGCCAGGGACGGTGGTCCCAGCCACGGACGGAAGTCCTAGTCAGGGACGGGAGTCACAGAGACTTATGTCTCTAAGGGAATGCCCCACGTTCAGGGCGCCATATATGTCGCAACTATATCTGTTGCAATTGGGGCAACAGGAATGGGTCTCCCTTAGAGGGGGCGAGCCATATGGAGTAAAAAACACACACACTTTGGGAAGACGCATTCGATGATGGCATCTCCACATTAATGTGAACGTGCAGCCCTTTATACACCAGGATAATCAGTGAACAAAGCTTGAAACCTGATAGCTGGTAGGTGGCTCAGCCTGAGGTTACACAGTCACACAAGGGGAGGGGGCCATGAGGAAGGATGAAGGTTTTCTGAGACAGGTGGCCCCCTGGTGGGTACAGTCACCTGTAATGTCTGGTCCCCAGGCATGAAAAATTGCAAGGTTTTCCTCAGGAATGCCCTGTTCCTCAGCCTAGGAGAGCATGTTGCTCAGTGGTTTCTTCCTACGTCCCCACACTTGACTCCAAATAATACCTGTATGGATTCTACTTGAAATGACTGTAGCCATCTAGAGTGAAACCACCATCAATTTGCCTCCAGATAGCTCTAGTTGATTCTTCCTACATAGTTTCCCACCATACTGTAACCCTTTGTTACCAGTGCCGAGTCCTGCTTCCTCAGGTGCTGAAGAATAACGCCGTAGAAGCACACCGAGACAAGGGCAGAGTGGAAAATAAAGTTTTATTAAAGAAAAGTAAAAGCAGACTTCTCCCGTTGTGGAAGAAGGGGACCCAAAGGCGGAATCCATGTTTCAAGTAAATCCTGTCCTTTTTATAAGTTTTCCTCTCTGTTCCCTTCCTCCCTCATTTCCTTCCTCCCTGTCTAGGCTCACTTTTGCAGGTGAGTTGCAAAAGCAGAGAAGAAGATGGGCAGGGGGAGGGCTGAAGGGATAGCAGGTAATGTCCCAGTGGGTGTTAATTAGCAACTCTTTGCCTATAGTTCTCGATAAGGGCAGGTAAATCTGGTAATCAATAGGCTCTGGAGATCTCTGACATTCCATTCCCAAGGGCAACCTCCAACTTCCAGATGCAAGTGGTTTTCATGTCTTCCATTTTCTCGATTTGATCCGATTTCTTTTATTACTACACTAACTAGCCATCCAGTTCTGGCTTCAATACTGTCAATTTAGAAAACCATTGGAATGGTCCCTGGAACTGTCCCACAGGATTCTTGAGCCAGTGACAGTGCCTGACTCTGATATTAATTCAGGTAAAATATGTTTTGTTTGGGAAGAATTCCCTTTCCTCCTAACTAAAACATATACATATCCACCTCTCTCCACCATATTGAGGGTATGCAATGTTCTGCTTGTTGCCCAGCATTACATTTCTCAGAGATCTCAGTCCATGTTTGGCTGACTGCATTGCTCTGGGCCCAAGATGATGCAGAACACCTCATGCTTCAGCAGTGTCAGTCCATGGGTCCCATCCCCATTGCTCTGGGCCTGAGGTGAAGAACACGATGGCACAAGGTCATCTTGAAGGGAAACTGCTCACCTTATGCAGCCACAAAGAAGAGAGTAAGAAAGAGCAAATGAGAAAATATTTTGTCCAAGGACATGCTACTAGTGACCTCCATCTTCCAGCAATGCCCCACCTTCCCACAGTTACAACTGGATACAGTAGTCCTAATTATTAATCCATTCAAAGGGTTACTTATTGATTAGGTCACCATGCTCATAATCAAATAATTTTGCCTCTGAAAAATTCTGCATTAGCTCACATGAGCTTTTGAGGAATACCTAATCTCCAAACCATCACATGCCACACCCCATGCAGGGACAGCCCAGCATTTTTAAAGCTAAGTCTCCTGTAATTAGATGAGGTCAGGATGAGGAGGGAAGGCCTGAGTTCAGATGGATGCTGTGGGGACAAAGGGCCAGACAGAAAAGAACTGTAAGATGCTACTTTGTTGGGGAGGGACCAGTGAGCATGGGAGGTGAAGAAGAGATTGGAGCCATCCGAGTTTGAACAGAAAGCATGATAATGAGGCTGAAGTAAAATTTGAAGCAGGAGGCCCAGCCAAAAAATCTGCAGGTATCCCATAGACAGCAGGATGTGGAGATCCACAGCCCAGCTCTGAGCGGGTCTGGAGGCACACATTTGAGGTTATTAGTGTAAAGCTAACAGTGAGGTTATAGGACAAGGATTTACAAAGGAGTAGAAAGCAGGAGGCCAAGGCTGGGAAGCAGGAATAGGAAAAAAGAAAGCAAAATGGGCAGTTTGTATTAGAACAGGCAACAGCATTGGCCTGGGAGCAGAGGGAGGAGGAATTTGAGGACCTATTTGAATCTGAGCTGTCTATTTGAATCTCCATCTGGCAGCATGTGCAGACTTCTGCTGGCCAATGGTGATCTGTAGCCATAGAAAAAACCTGATGCCACCTCACTGGAACTGACACTCTAGTATACAAAGGATGCTAAATGAATAAATGGGTGGTTCTAAATTGGGATAGACATTAAGAAGGAAAAGGAAAAGTATTAAAGTAATGCAGTTTCAATGGTAAAGGGGCCTGATTTAGAGTAGAAGGTTAAGAAAAACTTTTTTGAATAATTAAAATTTAAGTTGAGAATGGAAGGGTGAACATAAGAGTAAGGACTGGTGTTCCAACAGAGGCATGTTCCCAGGTCTTCAGGCATGGCCATGGCCTACGTGAGAAGACATCAGGGGACAAGAAGGGGGGACAAGGCAGGAAATAGGGCAGGGCCTGGCAGAACCCTTAGTAAGTGGTTTTTGTCACAAGAGTGTGAGAAGTCAGTGGAGGGTTTTAGGAATGTGGAGGTGGGTGGGGAGATTAATTCAGTTAGTTCTGCATTCTTGAATGTTCAGTACAGTGTTAAGAAAATAACAGGAAAGAGTGAGGCCAGTGAAGTGGCCATAATGATGAGGCAGGTGCCAGGTGATGTGGGTGGTCAGGGTGGTCAGGGTGTCTGGGAGCTCTGCTCTACAGGGTTTGAGGGTTCACTGATGATGGGAGTTGGTCTCAGGGAAGGAAGGGCAGAAATGGTACCAGCATGGGGCACCCTCTCAAGAAGTGAGGCCACAGAAAGGGAAAGGAAGACAAGAGAGTAAAATGAGGAGACTGTGATGGAAAATAAAGGGCTGACTGTCATCATTGAGGTGACAATTGAGGCAAAGAAGAAATCAGTGGAAAGGAAAAGGCTAAGGAAGCTGGAGAGGCAATGAGCACAGTAGGAAGAAATCTTTTAAGAAGAGGGGAAGGTTGACTTCAAGATGCAGTTGGAGGCACTGAATGAACACAGAGGAGGACTACCTCCACCTGGCATCCGGAGTCCTGGCTTCTAGTCCCCATCAGCCACCAGTTAGCCCGATGGCCTCAGCTAAAGCACTGTGCTCTGAGTGTCAGCACCTTCCTCTGGAAACAGAGGGGCTGAATGGACCATTGCCTTCAGCAAAGCCAGGAGGGACTGACACCACCTGCAGGGTCTGCTTCCATTTCTTTGACAAATTGGGGTCCCCTATAAAATCTCACATGATTAATGTCTCACAGACAAGGAATTACACACTAGAGGTCCATGTGGCAGCAAAGATTCCTTCCAGCTCTCAAAGCCTAAGGTTCTATAAAGAATATAGAATTAGAAGCAGGCTCTGATGAAGAGGGTTGGTGAGGGGGTCTACACCAAATAATCTCCACCATCTCATCACAGAGTGGGGGTTATGTGTTGTAGGATTTGAAGGACAGTGCAGAAGATTCAAACTTGTGAATCATGGAGGGATCACTAAGATATTTCTGTGTTGCACCAAAGCCATGGTGAAGACCAACATCATCAATACAGAGCTGGCCTCACAGAACAATTCCATGTGTTTTTTGGCAGACTCGGTAGCCTACAAACACTAGAGAACAGAGAGGGGTAAACCAGGTTGGGAGTTTTGCTTCTTATTTAGTATCACCCTTTTGCCTTCTTCCCCTGCCTCCTGTCTCTTCCAAATGTCCCCTGGACTCTTTTTCTTTGTGATCTCCTTCAAGGTCCCACTTTTCAGTAGATCTCCCCTCCCATCTCATGACACTTTGAAGCAGCCATCACAGCAAACCTACTCTATGCTTCTGTCCAAATTCCCCCAGTCTTCAGGGCTGCACATGACTATCAGCATTCTGGATTTATCCTCAGAAGTCATGGCTACCTACATATGGTCTTACAGCTCTTGAACAGGTTCATAGTGGCCTGTCCACCTCAAGCTGGCTCATTCTCTGGTCTGCACTTCATAACCTAGCTTTGGCAGGTCTTCTGGCAAAGAGTGGTGAGGTCTGTGCTGATGTGTCCCACCTGTAATTTTTCTGCTGGAGGCTGTTCTCCCATGTGCAAGGAGAGGCCTTCTGTCCTCTGACTTTTCTCAAGTGGCAGCTCCTCCTAACTTTCCTCATCAAACTTACTGGGCAGATCATGATGATCTGAGGACATAATACTCTCTTTTCCAGGGAGGATCACCTGTACTTAGAAGACACTAGTAAGTGTCATCTGGGCCAGCCCTCAGTCTCCACATACAAATACCCCAAATAGTGGTCTTTCTGTCCAAATTCTCATTCACACTTGCCCATCCTTCCAGTGCCTGTAGAGTTACCTGGGGACACCAAGCTCCTCTCTGACTGTTGAATATCCTCTGGATGCAAAAAAGTGAGTGCATATCCTTTGATAATGTTTCCTCTTTCTCTTTCAGCGATAGCATCTCCAAATTGAAGTTCAGGTGAGTGAAATACATACTGTGATTCCTTCCTTCTGCCCACCAGCATAGTCCTCAGTTACCATTTGGGGTTGCTCAAGATAACCACTGTCGGTTGGCAGGTAGGGTGAGAGGTATTTTTCTAAGGGGTAATGTTTTTTTTTTTTCATAGGGTTATCAAGAAGAGACTCATGGATCAGATCAGGCAAATTATTCAGGGTTGAGATTTGTTGAATGTTCTGGGACTTTTGAGCACTGCTGTCCCTGGGAGGTGGAGACCAAATGTGTCTCTCCCTTATAAGATGAAGTCCAGCTAAAATAAACATGAGCACTTGCTGGTCTCTTGACCTACATTATGTTTATGGAACAGGGTGAGATATGAACTTTGAAGTTTGTGGAAAGCAAGGAGGATTATGACTCTGCTCTGAGTCACTGCTCTGAGACAATATCAGAAACTTCCAGAGGACCCATGATCTTCAGGCTGCATTCTGTCTTTTGGCTTCACCCTCTGTATTGTCTGGTGAATATCCTTTGTTCAACTGCATACAACTTCTTGCAGTTACCCAAGTGTTCTCTGTCCTCTTACACTTTCAGTCCTTTGTATAATTTTTTTCCTCCACCTAAATCATCTGTCCGTATCCTCATCTGGAAAACTCAGATTTTGGTTAAGGACCCCAAAGGTTACTGCATCTGTGACCCTCTGCACACTCCCAGAGGAGACTGACTCACCTAACCCCATTCTCACAGTGCTTTGCAGCTGTGAGAAGCACCACATTTACCAATTACTGACTCAGAGACCTTTTGCCTCCTCTAGGACCTGTCTGAATGCCTCAGAGCTATTATTTCCTGAGAGTCTAACTCAGTGCCTGTCTCCTGTGTGTGTCTTGAATGAATGGACATGTGGAGTGAGATGGCAAACTGAGTCCCGCAAATCTTACATGGACCAAAATTATTCATCTTTATTTTTCACAACCTAATCTTGCTTCCATAGCATCACCTACCATGTAGCAGGAGTGCCAGTGATGATCAGTTAAAGGCCAGCCCAGTAAATGTAGCCCAGTCCCCTGAGATCACATGTGTAATCACTCACATTTCCTTTGACTCAACTCTAGGGCAGATCTGGATGCATGGGGGCGAGGAGATTCCAGATTCCAGAAGCAGGTCTTGGTGAGGAGTCCTCATGAGTCCTCTGGGCTCTTGCTTGCTCTGCTTCATGAGGCTAATCCAAATTGCTCTAAGCTGGCACCCACTGAGGTTGGGCATGTCTATCTGGTTTGGGCATCCAACCATGGAAGACACACCCCAACCCATTGCATCCAGCCTTGAAGTCTCCACCTCTGTTTTAACCCTTAGCTCTATTGGTCCACTGACTTTAAGCACCTGCACACCTCATCTGAGTGCACAGACACTTCTGGGTCCCTCATACTCCATGAATGTCCTATAGGGAGCCAGGAGCACTGTAGCAGGTCCTCTACACACCTGAATGCCAGTCAGATAGAGCTCTAGGCTAGGGGCCAACACTCTCCATGCAGAGCCTACTTACCAGCCCTTATGTCCCCAGGCCTTTCCTGGCCTTCCCAGTGTCTGGAAAGCAAGCCCCTTTATCTTTCTGGGGCTCAGTGACAATAGGCTAAAATTTAATGAAGACTCTGGTGTCACACTCTCTGCTCCCCTTCTGAAACCTTCTTTTTCCCATATGCTATTGAGACTGGAAAATGCAGGTTCTCCTCCTCTCCCTCTTTCTCTAAAACTAAGGTTTCCTTTATATAGAAAGTTAAAGTCAGTTCTATTGAAACTGGCTCTTATTACATGAAGGAGAGCTCTAAAATATTTTTTAAAAATCCTTTCTCAATAAAGTATGGATTTTTTCCTGCTTTATCTCCAGTATGAGGAGCAGTTGCTGATACTTAATAAGGATCTAATAAATCTTTGCTGAGTGAACAAATGATGCCTAAATAAGACAAGAGTCTTGACACACTTTCAAACAAAATAGCTACTTTGACAGCCAAAGCTGAACAAGCATGTTGTGCTCATAACAGTTCCAAAGCCCCCACACAATAAGAGTAAAAGGATAAAAAAAAGTTTCCAAAATTTTATTGTTATTACAGGCAAATGAGTGAATCATGAGTGAATGAATGAATGAATGAATGAATGAATAATGAATGAATGTGATCTGGAGGATAGAAGAGAAAGTTACATACTTCAGTGGACTCTCTGGGAACAATTTTGTTAATGTGATGACCTAGCATGTAACATATGCTTTTGAAAACAATGGAATCTCTGCTCTACTTTGAGGCTTTGTTCAGTCTGCTTTCTACCAGCCAGTGGCCCCTGAACCCTGAAGGATTTCTCCCTCTGACCACACTCTCAACGCATGTGAAATGAAGAGAAAGGACTCCCTATTCCCAACTGGCCTATTAGTGGTAGCTTGGTAGAGTCATTAAGCCTACCTACAGACAAGGCCCTTGAGGCTTAGAGAGGCCCAGGGTCACATGTATGGTCACATGGTTCTGATGCAGGAGCCCTGTGTCAGAAGTCTCTGTGCCATCCTGCTGGTCAGGTCTGCCCAGAAATACTAAACTTTGTCCCCACACAGTTTATTGTATCCTGGGCATGAAGTGGGTTGTGCTAAAGAGGTCATGAAGCAAGCCACATAGGAGGTTTAAAAATGTTTTTGTAGTAGCCATACTTAAAAAGTATAAAGCAACGGGAAGAATTAGTCTTAATACCTTTTGTTTAAACCAGCAGTGTATCTAAAACATTATTATTTCGACATGTAATTAATTCAACACATTTTACTGAGAAAGTTTACATTCCTTTTTTTAAGCTAAGCCTTTGAAATCCAGAGTGCATTTTACATTTTACTCACTTCTCCATTTGAATTGACCATATTTCAAGTACATAATAGCCACATGTTGCTAGTGGCCACTTCTCCAGATAATGTGACCCTAGAAGTTCTGAGTAGACACCAAAGAGAAAAAAAAAATTTAAGAGAAGAGAAGAGAGAGAAGAGAAGTCACCTAATTTAGGTTCTGAAGCCTTTTGTTGGTGTCCACTTGGGGAATATCAGAGGCCAGCAATAGATTGGAAATGCCTCCAAAAACATCAGTGTCTTAAGTAGTTCTCTGTTAGGTGGAAGACTTCAGCAGTGACATAGAACTTGAGCTTCAAACTGGCCTGGTCCTTATGCAAGACTGACTGATACAAAGTCTACAAAGTCACAGTTTATTTAAAATAATTATTAGAGCTGGGCTTTTAGGAAAAATTTGGCAAATTTGCAGTCTGCTGTTGGACAGAACAAGATCTTAGTATACATTGACAATTTTACATTATTAAAGATGTATGTTATTGTAAATTCTGTATAAAAATTAAATATTTTAATCCCCCCAATTGCTTTCATTTGTTTATCTGATTTTCAACTTCTTTTATTTGTTTAGGGTAATATCAGATAAATCTCTATGGCACAACTCTATCCCAGATGTCTGTCATGTCCAAATCTGCCAGGTCCTAGATGCTGTGTCTTTCTTTTCAGAGATTACTCCCCTATCTCCCCAAGCATATGCTCCTGCAATTTTCAAGCAATATAGCTATATAATGTATGATGCATATGAGAGATATGTATTTTTAAAGTCCTTGCATGCCTGAAAATATCTGTATTTGACCCTTCACCTTTTCTTGGATAATGTGGCTAGAAATTTAAAAAATCTAGGTTAAGAATTCCGTTCCTGCAGAATTACTTTGCTGCCTTCAGCAAACAATAGAGATGCTGAGAAATCCTATTCTGTTTCCTTGCTGCTAACTTATTTTCTTTTTCCTCTGGAAACTTCAGGGTCTTCTTTTTATTTCTGTTCCTTCAGTGGCTTCCTGATATTGATCCTTGGTCTGATATTGATTCCTTTATTGTTGTGCAGGCCATTGAATAGAGCTTTTTCTTTTGGCAATATGTGTCTTTCAGTTCCAGACTTCTTCTTTCTTTCTTTTTTTTTAATAATTTTTTACATTTTATTATTTTTTTCTTGTAATCTCTTTCAGGAAATCCAGTTAATCATATTTTGTATTTCCTAAATTGATATTCTAATGTTCATATGTTTTATCTTCTGTGTTTGTTCTACCTTCAGAGAAATCTCCTTAATTTTATAGCTGAACCCTTCTTGTGATTTTTTTTTCCCGTGCTAGGGATGGAACCCAGGGCCTTGCACATGCTAGGCAAGTGCTCTACATTGAGCTACATACCCCAGCCCCTGAATTTTTTATTTTCCAGACTCATTTTCATTCTCTGATTGTTCACCTTGTCTTTGTCTTATGAATGCAGTGTCTTCTTTCTTTGGAGCTATTATAATTTTGTTTGTTTTAACTTTATTCTGTTCCAAGTATTATCTTATTTCCTCCAGGAACATTTTTAAAATTTTGTTTTGATCTAATTTTCATGCAGGACCCATCTCAATTATCAGATACTCCTTGGCTATCTGAGAATATTTTAAGGAGGAATCCTAAAAAACTGGTTGAGGGCTCTGTGTACTTGGGGTTTAAGATAGGGAACATCACTGTGTGGCAGGTCAGGCTAATGGTGGGCCTGACCTGTTGTGTGGCTGTCACATGTTGGAACCTGGAGGTCTTTCCTCTGGGCTTGGCTGCCAGCAGTCTGATCTCAGGGCAGTTTCCTGTGTTCCCCAGGGAGACCTGCATTCTGTTCTCCCTCCTCTAGGAAGGACTGATCATTAAAGGGTCTGGGGAACCTTTGACCTTTGTCCTGTCCATTGCTTCCTTCTGCCACCTTCAGATATGAGTTCCTCTGCTGCCCCCGCTATGTGCCCCCTCCTCCTTCTGCCCTGACTTTTGAAAATGTCCACATCTCTTGCCCACTGAGGTTGCCTGTTTATCCTTCAGAATTTGGGAAAAATTTCCCTTTCCTATAATTTTTATATGGTTGAAGGAAAAGAAAAGATAATGTTGGACCTAGTCCATGCACTGTGACCTTTAATGGAGGTGGCCCCTCAGGAGAATGGTTTCATTTATTGACTTCTCCTTCAAACCTCTCAGCCTCTTTTAAAGTTGTAAAGTTCTCAGCTGTGACAGTTACTCATAAAATCTCTACTTCCATTTGGCCATCTACCATGCCCCTTCCCTTTGGTTGGCCAGGATGAAAGAAGGGTGGGAAGATCCCCCAGAGAGGTCCCCAAATGTGGGAAGGGAGGGTTGTGTTTTACTCTCACAAATGAGCCTGGGAAGGTGTCTGTCTGGAACCCAGGGGCACATGAGTTAATTTCTTTCTCAGCTGTAATTACCACCTTCTTTCTTTCCACAGAGGCTGAACTGCAGGGTCAAGAACAGTAAGTCCTCATTCTTTGCTCCCCTTGTTGCTTTGTGAATCTTGTGACAGTCTTGTGCTACTCTGCAAGTTCAGGCTGTAGTGGTTCCAGACATGTCCTAGATGGGGGTACCTGCAACTCCTGTGGTTGACGTTCACATGCAGAAGTTGGGCAGTGAGAAACCCTGCTGTCATCTGGATTTTGAATGTGTTCTCTGATGTGCTGCCCTGGTGTGCCTTCAAGACAATTTGATCTGCCATGGCTTTCACTGTAAAGTGAGACATCTGTGGTCTACGGTGTTGGTTGATTTGGTTTTGGTTTTGATTTTGGTTTTGGTACTAGGTTTTGGGCATATACCACTAGGTACATCCCAATACAGTTTTGGGGGTTTTGTTTGTTTGTTTGTTTGTTTGTTTTGAGACACGGTCTCACTAAGTTGCTATGTTTGTCCTTGAACTAGTGATCCTTCTCTCTCAGACTCCTGAGTTGCTGGGATTACAGGAGTGCATCATGATGTCTGGTTTGGTTTGGGTTTGGGCTTTTGGTGCTGGGCATGGAACCCAGGGCCTCACAAATGCTAAACAAACCCTCTACCACTGAGCCATAACCCCAGCCCCTTCGCTTGGTTTCAGTTCAAAGGGGAGGCAAATACTTCATGTGTCTATGATGATTGGGGACCCTGACATGTAAAAATCAGTTCTTACTATTGCCCATGATCCTGTGCCCCACTTCCAACCCCTGCTTCTCCTCAAAACCCATCTCCCCAAACCGCCCTTTAGACTCAGAGCTTTGTGGTTACCCCCGATCAGCCTTAGAGAAAAGCAATTGGACAGTAGAGCTGAGGACCCCAGGAGGGTCACAAGCTGGAGGGTTGAGAGCTGGTAGGTTGCAGACCCTGAACTGTCCATGAGCTAGCTCTCTGGGCCTGCTGGGAATAGGAAGGGTGGCATCTCTGATTGTTGCTTCTCCCTGGTGCCAGACACCTGCCTGGATGACAGCTGGATCCAACCTCAGAACCTGACTCCCTCCTATCCAAAATGTCCAGATCCAGCTGTGCCTTACCAGAACCCAGCACAGAGCCCTGGTCCCTGTGGTACACATCAAGTGGACACTGCAGACAGATGATGAGTGGACATGTCAACCAGACCTAGGTTTCCACCACCTCCAAGTGAATCCACAGCTAGATATTGCCTCCCATTCAGACTCAGAATTGAACACAGGGCCTTGTGCATGCTAAGCACACTCCCTACCACTGGGCTGCCCCAGCCCCTCAGCTGTTCATTCTTAAAGGAAGTTGAATTGGAAGACCACTTCCATAGCCCTACTGTTGCTGAAAGCTTGGTCCTTGACCCCAATACCAGTCCATGTCAATTTAATAATGAGGGCATAGGTTTGAGAAAAAGGAACAACCACATGGAGACCCTGGCCTGGCCACTCAGGATCCATCACTTCCAAATGGACTCTGCTGTTGAGAAAGCATGGGGGTGGGAGATAGGGGCAGGGCATGTCTCACAACTTCTCAGAGCCCCTCTTCCCTGCTCTTCTAGGTCCAACCTTTCTTAAACAGCTGCCTGAGTGACTGTATCAGACACACTGTGACCATCCCCTGCCTAAAAGGCCTATATAATCTAGGTAAGACGGACATCTCTGCCCTGGGCCATGTGTGTCTGGGGTGACTGTGGGTGAAAATCAGCCCCTGGAGCTGAGTCCTGACCTGGTCCTAGGAGTGGCAGGGAGGTGAGGAGGGGAACTTAATTTGGAGACACTCTCCTGAACTGGACTCCCGACTGCTTTTCATGAGCTTGTAGCCTTGGGCAGAGTTCTTAACCTGCTGGTCCTCAGCACCCTTGACTGGAACATGGGATTGTTGCTACACACAGTTACGGTTAGGCACCACACACAATGGGAGTGCTCTAGCACACTGTCCATTTTTAATCCTCACAAATGGTGGGTCACAGTATGGTGAACTAGAGACTCCCCACCCCAGGTTCACAGATGAGGAAATTGAGGGACAGAGATGTTAAATAACTTGTTCAGGATCACATATCAAGGTCATGGCAGAGCCCAAGCTTCCTACCTCAGCCAGTTGCCTACTTCTCCTTCAGAAACCATGATCCCCAACTCCCATGAAGCCATCACCATGCTGACTGCACAGCAGCAGATATGTCACAGGGCTGGACGAGAACCCAGCCTCCCAGGTGGGAGGTGAGGCACCTCTTCTTAAACCAACAACTGAGAGTGCTTCATGTAGATGGCTGCATTAAGTCTGACCCATATCTAAAGTGCTGGGCGAAGGGTCAAGGTGTTTAAGGAGCTTAGGAGACATCAGTGATGGGTTCTGTAATTACTGCTAATAATTAAGAACACTGTATTCTCTTTTTTCCTTCTGTTCTCCTTGCAGTCACAATTGCAGGTAAGCTCAAACCCCTTCCCAGGTGTTAGGGGACATTCCCCAGGGGTCACAGAAGTTCCTGACTGAGTCTTGTACCCAGCCAGGCAGACATGGCTGAACCTGAGGCTCCATCCTGGTGCAGGCCAGAGTGGACAGAGCCAGGGACTGGGGAATGAGGCTGGAGACCCCTGCCTGTCACTCATGCTGTTCTGCTCACCACAGACTGTATCCTTCTGTGGGGACACAGCCTTATCATGGGCATCTCCATCCTGCTGGGCTCCATCATCCTGCTGGTGATCTTCTTCATCCTGCTGATCACCTGCATGACAAGGCCACATAGTAAGGATCAGAGGCCCTGGGGCAGGCATGGGGCTTCCCCTCAGATCCTCGCTTTTTTCCTATGTACTTCCTTCTCCTTCCTGCTTCAGTCTTACCCCTAGACCTTCTCTAAGGTAAGGTCAGTCTGTGTTCAGAGGGTGACCTTCAATCCAGCTCTGTAATCCCAATTTAAGTAGTCTCTCTTAAATCAGATGGTGATTTCAGTTGTCAGGAACCTAGAATAAGGCATTTGGCTGACCAGGACTCAAAGACCAGCTCCACCACTGACTACATGGGAAACTTACTTAATTCTCTGTGCCTCAGGTTTCTCCTTTATAAAATGACAATGTTAATGATACCCACATCATCAGGGTATTATAAGGATTATGTGGAATAATGCACATGAATTCTTGGTCTAGAACCTGGCACATAATATTTGCTTAAGAGCTATTAGCCAGATATATTGTCATTAAAATTCATATTATTAAAAATCATTCGGTTTGAAGAAACAAGAGAAAATTCCCCTGCATCAGGAATTATCAACCAGGTAGATGGAGCAGCCTGAACAACCCCATCCTGAAGCCTCCAGACTTGTACATCCAAGATCAGAGAGGATAACAAGAAACAGCAGGGTGTGATAGGGATGACTCAGACTCTGAACCCTGAATTCATTGCGGTAGACCCTGCTGTGCCTCACCAGCTTTGCATTCAAAAGCAAATAACAAATTTTAGGTTCCATTTTATTTTCTGTAGAATGAGATAGTAATGCCTCTCTCTAATGGAATTAAATGAGATGCCAAGGAAGGTGCCTACATCAGTAAATAGCAGTTCTTTCTCCCTCTACACCCCTCTGCTGGTCAAGTGCCTGTCAGGGAGAACAAGGGTCATCAGGTTAGGGGACTTGGTTTTTCCCTGCCCCACTGTGACTCTAGGCTTTTTCTTCTGTTATCTGAGAAGCTGTTTCACACTTGTGGGGCAAGCTCCTACCACTGAGCTACACCCCCAACCCCTTGGTTTGGTTTGAATTCAAGGAGGAAGCGCACACTTCAAGTGTCTGAGCCACACTCCCAGCTGCTATGGAGTTTCTGACTCTTTCCTGAAGTGCCACATACCACAGGAAAAACCTCACTAGTTATCAGAGTGTCTTGATAGTTCTGAGGGGAAGCCCCAAGGGTGAGCATTAAAATTAAGGTTCTAAATCTCTAGCTTGGGATTGGGGGTGAAGCTCAATGGTAGAGTGCTTTCCTAGCGACGCAAGGCCCTCAGTTCATCATCACAAAAAATAAATAAATAAGTCTCCCATAGAGGCCTGAGTTACCCCAAACATATGGTCTGATCCCTGAGTCCCTTCAGGAGACCCACATTTAGGACTCACCTTCCAGGACTCCACCCAGAGGGCTTTTCAGGGCATCAAAATAGTAAGGCCTGGGACACCATGTTTTTAATTAGACAAGGAAAGGATGGTGAATCTACTAATTTTATGTGAAATGAAAGGTCCTTCCCTGAGCAGACACTTCTATTCCATAGCCAACTCTTTGTGCCTATTTTTTCTTTTTTCCAATTAAAATGATTAAAGGATCAGCTTAAGGCCAGATAGGAATGTGAGAGAGAAAGAGACCCAAGCTGATTTTTTTCAGGCATCCCAAACAAGCAACATTTGGCTTATCCCAAATGGCCTTGGCTGCATTTCTTTGGCTAGGGTGCCAAGTTCCACACTGGGTCCAGGTCCCTCACAGACAGGCCAGCAGGGAACTCCACCCTGGGCCTGCGGTGTGAGAATCAAGCATGTGATCTTGCTTCTTTGGTTTCTCCTAGGTGTTGTATCTGCCCATGATCTGACCCTTCCAACCCCTGAAGTCCAGGAAAGTGGCCTATCTGCACAACCCACCATCCACTCTAAGTGATTGTGCTCATAAAGTTCATTTCTACTAGCTCTCCTAGCCTACCCAGCCCACCACTTCAAAGCTGAAGCTTAATTTTGTTGGATAGAGTATTTTTGGTTCACATCCATTCGCTTTGAGAGCTTGGTATATATTATTTCAGCTTTTAGGATCTGGGTTGAACAATTCAGCCAAGGTCCAGATTTGTTTACCTTTAAATGTGACCAGTTGTTTTTCTCTAGCCATTTTTAAAATTCTATCCTTTTCCTGTATGTTAGGCAATTTCATATTAATGTGTCTTGGAGTGGGTTTGCTTTAGTTTTGTATATTTGGTGTTCTGAGCATATA
>JAJEJO010003675.1:0-36125 GCA_020662805.1 Glaucomys volans
GCGGCCGCAGGGGTGCCTGGCGCCGCGTCCCCCTCCTGCCCAGGTGCGAGCTTATCTCTGACCTCTAGGGACAGGGCCTGTCCCGTCGGCTCGGGGGCTCTGTCCTGACAGCACCACCTGAGAGCCTCCTTCCGCAAGCTGGCCTCCCTGAATTGTAACTCAATGCGTAGTTTCCTAGCACACGGAGTCACTAAAATGATCCCAGGTTTGTCACAGAGGAAAGATTTGAAGGTGCAGCATTAATTAGACCCTTCCATAACTGCCTCTGATCGGGTCTCCTCTTTCAAAAGTTCATCGCCGCTTCCTGCGTGATAGAGATTTCCTCAGCACAGCCTCTAAGCAGCCTCTGAGGGACCCCGGATTACCCAGGCCCTCATCTGCCCCACTGCCATCTGCTCCAGCCAGCCACCGCTTGGGCGTCTGGCCTCTGCAACTCTGCCTCTAATGCAGCGGCCTCTTTTTCTCCGTGGAGGAGCAACAGCTCGCCAGTAAGAGCCCCCTCCTCTGTCTCCACCTGCCTCACATCTGCTCTCCTTCCTCTTTCCTTTGGGGAAAGTGGGGACAGTGGACAGTGGTCCTGCTCAGAACGCCCTTCGGGTGGCTGGTCTGAGAGGCCGAGTTCCTCCTGACAGCTGGAGGAGAGGCCCAGCCCGGTGGCCAGCTTACTGTCTCCTTAGGGTCACTCGTGCTGTGATAGGTACCGGAGCGCCCCCAACAGTGACTCCTGTTTAAAGGACCTCGAGCCTGTGGGGCTGGGACGCAGCTCACGGTGCAGTGTGTGCTCAGCGGGCATGAGGTGCTGGGTTTGGTCCCAGCTCTGCGGGGACGGTAAGCCAAGTGGGAGAGACACACACATCCATGATTCCGTACACTGTGACACGCCCTGGGTAGACACGTTCAGGACACCGTGGTGAAGCTTTGGCTCTGCAAGGTAGAGCAGCTTCTACCAGACCGGCCATCGCACCCAGAGCAACCATAAGCCCTGGATGAAATATGAAACGATATTTGTCATTTTCTGAGAGTGACCGAAAATGGGCGAAACATGGAGAGAATTTGTCTTGAAAGAAGGAGATTATGTTGACTGAGATCTAGGTTAACGTTTTCTCACCTTGGAGCTCTGCCCGGTCCTCCAGATGTGGGGCGACCAGGACCAAGCGGGGGCTTCCGTCCACGGCTGGGACGGAGCCCATGGTGAGGGCGGCAGGGAGCTGAACTGAAGGAGGTTTGCCTAAGCGCCTCAGAGCAGCATCTAGGCAACCCTGAGCTGAGTGAGCAGAGGGCACACCAAGAAGCCCAGTGGACAGCAGCATAGGGAAGGGTGGGAAGAGCCTCAGGGTGCTCAGTGCAGAGGAGGGGACGGCACTTACTGGCCCCAAGTTAGAAGGACTTGGTAAGCAGCTCACGCTTCCTTTGAGACCTCGAGGAGGCGAGGCCTGGGCACTGCAGAGCAGGAACCAGCTCTAAGACCAGCAGCAAGGCAAAGCAAGGTGTCTTAGCGAGATGTGACATCAAGCTGCCACAGTCAGGTCACATAAATGTCTGCTTGAACAAATACCCACACCCTCCCGAGGGAGACAGAAGGCAGAGTCTCTACCGAGTACCATGCATCACATCAGAATATAAAAATTCAAACGCAAAAATAAGACATGCAAAAAAGTGTGACCCTTAGAGAAACAGACCCCAAGATAATGGGTGCTGGCAGACCGTGACTTCAGAGCAACTATTATACATGTGCTCAGGGACTTGGGAAGTGGTCATGGTGAACGCGCACTCAGCAGACGCGGACACCGTGGAAGTGGGAGAGTGCTAGGATGAAAGGTCTGATATCAGAAGTGAAGATTTAATGCGACGGGCTTGAATTAAGATCAATTGGTCTAAGGTGGGAAATTGGAATCTCAGGAGAGAAGGCAGAGAATGAAGCAGAAAAAATATCTGTAGAAATGGTGTCTAAATTGTTTCCCGAATTGGGTGGAAAACATTAATTTACAGTTCAGAGGATCTCAAGCAGTATAAACACAGAGAAAGCCACACCAAACACCACACTCAGAGGGCTACGGCCAAAACAAATCCAGAAAAGGAAAGCAGGGGCGGGCGGGGGAGGGTGCCCGCACACAGGGAGGGGGGACAAGAACACCTCCCACCTGCCCGTCAGAGGGAACAGAAGTCAGAGATGACAAATAAATGCACATTTAAATGCTTTTTAAAATGTCAACCCAAAACTCTTTAATTAGCAAAAACATGCTTCAAGAATGAATACAAAATAAAGGTTTTCCAAAATAAAAAGAGGTAATAGAATTCCTATTAACAACTAAAACTAAAAAAAGCCCTTCAAGCTGAACAAAATTATAGCAGATGAAAACTCAAATATATAGGAAGAAATAAGAGAATCACAACCTCTGGGGCAGGAGTCCCTGTGTTTCTCCACTGCTAGCGAAGCAATAAAACCTCGTTTTCCCTTCTCTCAAAACTGTGTCCTCATTATTGGATTGACATCTGAGAACAGGACCGAGTTTTTGTAGCAAATTGGTGACCCAGATGGGACCTGAGTGGCCGCTGCTCCAGCTCTCTTGAGCAGGCCTGGCTCTCCAGGACCCCCACTTCTATGCTGAGGATGCCAGGTGGCAGGTGGGCTTGTTGGGAGCTGACGGCTGGGAAGTTAAGAGGCAGTGAGTTTGCTGGAGGTCACATCTAAGGAGCTGTTCCTGTGAGTAAAGGGAGGGACGAAGGGACCAGCAGAGAAGCTGCCAAAGCTCCTTTTGCTCCAGGGAACTCTCACCCTCTCTTCCTGAATGGCAGAGTTTGCTCCATACTGGTCCACTTTGAAGAAAAGGAAACTGAACTCAGGAAAGTCTTGGCACCCTGGGCCATTAGGCAAGTCCCCGGTGTGCACACCGAGGCCTCTGGTTCCTCCTCCCGGGAACATCTGCGATGCTGTTGGTGTAGGAGTTACAGTTAAGCAGGACGGGGAACCTAGGGCTTTTACTCCCTCTGGTCTATTCTAGGTTCTCATCTGTTTGTTGGCCCGAGGGTCGGGATTTCCTCTGGCTGCCCATCTGTGTTTTTGTTTTTCTGTTACTGGCCTTTTCAGACATGGGCAATGGAATTGATTCCATAGGCAGTCTCTTGGGAAGGATCTTGGCAGACAGGGCAACTTGCAAGTATAAGCCTGTCTGAGGACAAGACGATGTTTCACAGTAACACTCTGGCCTTTGATTGACCTTCTGAATTATTATACAATCTTATAGCTGAGGTTGGCCTTTCAGAGGTAAGTAAGTGGAAGAGATTCTGTATGCAGTTGCATGATAAGGAGTCTCAATAGTCAGAAACTAAGCTGAGGATGCAAAAGGCACTGCCCCTGGTGTGCAAGGACAGCAGGACACCAGAAGAAAGGGTTAAAAGGAAGATTTAAATCCTTTCACCCCAGTGCTGGCAGGCCCACCAGCACTGTTTCTCAGCCTGGCCCCAGGCAGATGCCGAGCATCTCTCCGTGGGTCAGGGACAGCATCCCTGGGCTGGAAAACAAGAAAGTGGCTTTGGAAAAATGGACAAAGAGAACCTGGCCTTTGCCCTGCCTTCTAGCCCCCTTTGCCATGGGGATTTGGGGGTGTGAGGTGAAGGCTGCTGGCCACAGGGGTGTGACAGTAGGTCCTAGCACTGTTTACAACCTGGGGACAGGAATGGTCTCCCCTTTTAAGGACTGACAGGAGACCCCATTTGGCCAGGAGCTCTCCATCGCTGGGGCAAAGTAGTTCTTGCTATCACAGTGTCCCATCCAACAAAGGCAATGGGAGTCTGGCAGGATAAACAACTGCACCCAGAAAAGAAAGAGACAGAAACTATGGTCAACCTGCCCTCTGCAAAGGGATCTTCAAGAAAGCCTAAGGAAAGGGTGGAAAGGGCTCCTCCATTGAATATCAATATGCCCGGTTCAAGAAAAAGGCCCCAAGGAGACTTTGAGTTCAATTAACAGTTGGAAACTTGCTTAATGTTGATGGCATTGTGATAATGACGAGGCAGACCGTCAGCTCGAAACCGCCGGTGCTCGGACCTCTCCGATGGCAGCTGGGAGTTTTGTGTGTGCTGGGTCACCTGACCTTCTCCCCGACGAAACTTGTTGTGTAGATCACACGCACAGATGACGTTCATAAGGATTCTTTCAGATATGAATTTAAGAAAGGGTCTGAAACTAGAAAAGAGATCAAAGAAAGTTATAGGCATGGAAATATATGTTAATATGGAAAATTAGACAGTAAAAGAATGTTTCTGGATGAGAAAGTGTTTTGTGTGATGAAGTGACATTCTGTGCTGAAGTACAAGAAAAAAGAGACGAAAACTAAGGAGGCAAACAAGTTGTAGAATATGAGTAAGTTGTAAGAATATGAGGTTTTTAGAAAGTTGGCTACAATCAGCACCGTCAGGTGAAGTCATCTGAATTTTAATGTACTGCATGAAGCAAAGTCTGAACAATGGACTGCTCTTACCTATCAAGATAATTTTCTTGTGTTTGTTAGGTTTTATTACTTAGGGAAAATAAGTCTTGAAGGAATTAGTGTTTGTACCTTTTTAAAGTCTTTAAGGATTACTTCATAACTGGTTAAATAAACAACGGTTATTTTAGGTTTTAATGGCATAGTTGACACCTAAATCTACGTGACTAGATGCACGTATACATGTGAGAACTCAGTCGAGCCTTGCCAAAGTGTTGTCTAGAAGTTTGTAAAGTGAAAGTTTATGCGAGTTTGCTGGCAAGACAACCAGGGGTGCTCTCCTTTATACATTTTATCTGATGGTGAAGGGCCGCACTGCCATTTAAAGACCTGTCTTATATCTGTTTGTTCCACTAAGCCTGTTTCTGATAATTACCAATTTCCTCCATGTGTAAGAGATTTAAGGCTCTCCTTTGGTTTCTGCTAGTCCTGCTAACCCATGCAGACCTGTGGTTATTGTACACTATAGATTCTAAATTTTACTTTAAAGGTTAAACTTAGTTAAGGTAAGGACATCTGTGTAATTGTGACACTGACCATTACTGGCTTCTTTGTGTATTAGATGCATTCATGTCTTCAAGGATACAAGCCTTTTAAAATGTAAAGCTTGGGAGAACACTTTGCCAAGTTAGTGTTTTCCAGACTACGTTTATCTGTAGCAATAGTCTTCTTCAGATTTATATAGAAATAACAAATTTGCTTGGTATTTATTTATGTCACTTAGTTTTCTGTAACTCGGTAAAGTTAGCCTGTTGTCAATAAGTCATATATAAAATTTTGTATTAGTCTTTAAACTGGGATGGGAATTTAAATGTATTTTTGGAAGGTAATAAAGAGAGACTGGTTTGTTCAAAGGTTGACAATGTGGAACATGACAACATTATGCCATTTTTTTTTTTCCTCAAAAAAGAAAGGCAAGAACTCCCCTAGCCTGTTTGATCCATGTTTCAGATGTAATGTGCTTTGTTGCCTGATATCCAGACAGACTCAGGAAAGACCACATGAGAACTTTCCTAGAATGATACTTTTTTAAAAAAAGGACAAAGATCAGTTTCAAAAGTAAAACAGATTTTTCAAGAGTCCAGCTTCAATCCTGGCTGAATCAGGGCTCTGCCTCTCATCCTTCGCTGTTAGGATGGCTCTGAAGTAGGACAGCTAGAATCAAGCTCAAAGTGGCATTCAAAAGATACATTTTTTGTTGTTGTTGTAAAGATTGCTATGATCTCCAAATAAACGGGGGATATAACACAAAACTTAAAAGGTTTAGGCAAACTGTAAAGTGTATTTAGGTTTGGAAAAGAGTTTTTAAAAAGTAAAACTTGTATGTAACTGAGTTGATAAATATATGAGTCTTTGTGGAAGCTAAATAGATACCAAAGATACTTTAGTGTTGATTTTGTATTTTCCTTGCAAACTTCATAACTGTTATCTGTTAGTGTTTGCAGAAGGACTCCTAACAGAACAACCTGCATTAATTTAAGATAGTTATCACCTATGGGGCAGATAGGATTTATGCTGACCCCAATTAAATGGAAGGAATAACGGTAAAACTATAGATGTTGAAGTTATAACCTGTTATTCCCACTTTAAGACTGGTGAGACTGGCCTGCTAGTGTTTAACACCAAAAACTTGGAGACCAAAGTCAAGGAAAGTAAAAGGGCCAGGAAAAAGAAGCCAATATTTTGACCCTTGCCCTCTAAGATCAACCAGGACCCAGAGAAGAATAGGATCCCTCCAAGGACCCTGCAGCTCCAGTAAAGTCCCCTGACGTCCCGATCAGGGAATCGAGAGCATCCTAGAGAACAGAAAGCCAACCAGTGCACACTCGGTAAAGAGGAGGGTCACTGGAGAGGGAAATGTCCCTGAGGCTTTCAAAGGAAGCCACTTATAGCGAGCAAGGTCCTGACCCATCATGGCAGATGGAGCAATCAGTATGGTTTTAAGCAGAAGGATCCAAGAGGCTTCTCACATGTTCCCAAGAGTGAGCTCTGAGGAATCTCAGCTGACCTTAAGAGTAGATAAGAGGAAGATCAATTTTTTACCAACTTGGTCTTAAACACCTCACCAGAGAGTATGACCAAAGCACAGTCATATGTGGACATTTAAAAAGAAAGACAATGTTTTATTTTAATGTAACTTAAGTTGTACACTTGTGTCACCCTACCAAAAATAAGTACAGCTAGAGGCCATAAAGCAAGCGTTATTTATTAGGAAGTGCCTAATAGTAATGATCACAAAGGGCTCTAGAGTCACAAGATTGTCCTGGGTCAATGAGTCTGATCTCTTAGACCTACAGATCTTCCTAACTTCCTCCATAGATAAACTCAATCTGTTTTTCGTGGTATGATTATAAGTTACTGTCCTCATAGTTTTCAAAGACAGGCTGAAATTCTAATTGCTTTAGTGCTGTTTACAAAAATGTCATGTTTTACACTCTTATTTATGGCTGTCTTAGCATGATCCCTGCCCTATGTGTGTCCTGCCCAGCCACCAACCAACTGCCACTATGGATCTTGGTGATACTGGTACTGAAAACCAGGATCGGTCCTGTTCCCTGGCGCTGAAGATTGAAAACCCTAGAAAAGCCAGGCAAGAGCAAGAAGTTGCATCTAAAGTTTAGAACACAGAGACTCCCGTGTAGAGGAGGGGTCCACAGCTGGTGCCCGAGGGAATGGGGGTGTCCTGCCCCCTTCATAGATTTCAGACTTCCTTTCTTCTCGTGTCCCCTCCTCCCATCCTACCTATGTGGCCAACGGAGTGAGCAAGGGCAGGAGAGGAGCAGCCCAGGGAACTGTTAACAGCTCCGGGCTGGGAGGAAAGTGACCTTGGCAACAGAGTCCAGGGAGGGACTCATCCTAGATGCACTGGCGCTTCATTCCCTTGGAACCAGCCCCCTCTTCCTGGCCGGCCCAGTCACTCATTATCTAAGGTGACCCCTTCCCGTCTGCACCATCCTGATGGCCACTTGACAGGGAACAAGACTTGTCTCTCCCCCAACCTCACCCTCTCTCAGCAGGAAGCAGCTTGGAGATGTCATTGCCCATTCTTCCATAGAAAAGGAATGTGGGAGTTGACAGGGGGGACAGAGGGACTGTACCAAATACGGCGCCTGCTGCTGTGACTTGTTTTTAAAAGGAACGTGTTCTTCTCTTCCTCCCTCCCTCCCTCTCCCCAGTCTCCTAGTCTCACCCTTCCCTGATCTCAGGGAAAGAGGATCACCTCCCTTCCCGTCCCAGGCAGAGTCATCTGTCCACTACACAATGAGGAACTCAGACCAGGGGTGGCACCAGACCGTCTGAGGATCGAGCGTCTTCCACAGAAGTGGGTGAGGCACAACCCAGGCAGGGAACCCAGGGCGCGGCCTCTGACTCGCCTCTTCGTGACCCCCTGCCCCCGAGGCCAGAATCACACGGCCTCTGGGATGGGAGTTTCCTGTTTTCTCTTTTGCTAGCAAAAGCAGTAAAACTTCTTTTTCCTTTTTCTAGAAAAAAAGAAAAGAAGAAAAGAAAAAAAAGAAAAGAAAAGAAATAAACAAGGAGAACTGGAAACGGTGGGTATGTGAGCACATGTAAGAATCGTGTTTCCTCCTCCTCTAACCTCCCTTCGAGTTCCTGTTTAACACCAGAATGGTGACACTTTGCTGAGAGGACGGACCATAAAAACGTGAACAGCGTACAAGAGGGAGTGGTGGTCTTGGGTGTGTGTGAGGTGGTACACGTAACGACACACCAACTGTGACAGATTGAGAAGTCTAAAAAGGAATAGTTAAAATTAGGGGATTAAAGTGCGATAATAAAAATATTACATTAACCAAAGTAAGTTGGGAAGAAGGAACCCAGAACACAAGGCATGGACTGGATGAAGAAAACGAGAGCCCTAAATCCCACCACACGACCATCATGTCGAAGGAACCGAGTCCTCCCCGAGGCGGCAGAGCCTGCAGATCACAGGACTCGGTGTTTCCTGCAAGAGACACACTTCATATGTGAAGACAGAGGTCGGTTCAAAAGCACGGGATGAAGTGCCTAACTAACCTGACATGTCACAAAGGTAGGTCATGATCCAGGCTGGCCAGAAAGAGCAACCATTAGCCTGGTCCTTCCAAGGCTGTATATTTCAGTATGTTGAAGGAACTTGTTCAACAGCAAAGGTGGCAAAGAAGGAAAGAGCTAAGAAAAAAGAAAGAGCTGGTTAAGGACTAGGTCCATCTCTGACCATAAAACTTGACTTCTAATCAATTTTTTAAAATTTTCTTCTTCTTCCTTTTTCTTTCTTAAATTAGATTTAAGTTTTCATTTTAAAGTTTCTGGATATGTGGTTGTGATGACACTTTTTATTTCTTTCAGAAATCTGGAGAATTCAATGTTGGAAATAATTTTCAGTTCCACAATGAAACAGTTCATTCTATAATAAATAAAAGTGAATAAAAAAAAAGTACGGGGATGGAGAAGATGTGAAGAGACAAGGTCCCCATGGGACCAAGCAGATGTCAAGCTGGAAGCACTGGCAGGGACAGGGACATTTCCTAACACAGACTCGCTCCACCAGGAAGGCCTGGGAAGCGTCCATGGAGGTGCGTCTAATGCAGATCTGAAGTGCACAGTGAACACGGACGGGCAAGGAAACAAGCCCACCTCCAAGGTCACGCCTGGGACACCAGCAGAGCTCTCTCAGGGGAAAGACCATGTGGCAGCACCGTCAACATGAGCTGGGTACTCTTCACCGCAACATCAAAACACATTCTTTTTAAGTGCATGTGGAACCTTCCTCAAGACAGGTTTTCAAGACTAAGATTTTCTTAGTCTTGAAATAAACCTCAAAAAAAAATTCAAAATCTTAGAGTACGTGCCTTTTTAACAATTAAATTCAACTAGAAATTATTAATACTAAGATTAGTATTTTATTAATACTAAGATTAGTAAATTTAGACAATTTTCAACTATTTAAAAGATTAAGAATTAGTTTTCCGGGCTGGGGATGTAGCTCAGCTGGTAGAGTGCCTGCCTTACAAGCCCAAGGCCCTGGGTTCAATCCCCAGCACTGCAAAAAACAAACAAACAAACAAACAAACAAAAAGAATTAGCTTTCCAAGCAACCTATGAGTCAATGAAGAAATTACAGGAGACATTACAAAATCTCTTAATAATGATGAAAACACATTTAAAAATTGTGGAATGCAGCTAAAGCAGCCAGTGGAGGAAAATATTTAGCATTAAATACTTATATTTGATTAAAAGTTCTGAAATCAATTATCTAAGACTTTACCACAGGAAGCTAAAGAAAGAAGAGTAAAATAAACCTTCAGGTAGAAGGAAGAAATTAATAATGAAAAGTGAAGAAATCCATGAACAAGGAAATTGACTCATACAGATAATTAAACCCAAAATTTTTTCTTCGAAAGAATAAAATTAACAAATCTCAAGCACGACTGCTGAACTAAAAAGGAAAGTGTAGGTAACTAATGTGAATAAAAGATCATTATAGATTCCACAGGCATTTGGTTATAAATGAGTATTATTTTAAAACATTTATATCAATAAATTAATACATTATATAACATGGACAAATTCTTTAAAAGATAAATTTGCTAAAATTGATATAACGAGGAAGAGAATACCTGCAGAACCTGTGTCCAGTAAAGCAACATAGCTCATCGTTGTGAACATAGTCCAGCTCAGTGGCCGAGTTCTCGGCTAATGTGTGCGATCCTGGATTTGACCCCAGCCCTGTATGAAAAAACAAGCTTCCAAGGAGCCTCCAGGCCCAGAGGGACTTCCTGTGCATTCCAGTGATTGCTTATGAAAGAAATGGTATCAAGTTGCACAAACCGTTTCAGAAAGCAGAGCGCGAGGGAAAACGTCCAGATTAATTTTACAAGATCAACATACATGGACACCAGAGCCATGGAGAAATCTTCAAGAACGGAAAACGGAGAGGCTGACATCTTTCACCAACATGGATGTAAAAAGTACTTTAAAATTGGCAGACTTTATCCAGCAACATATAAAAGCTTATTACCTCATTATACGAGCTATGGTTCATGCAAGTAATGCAAGTTATTTGATATTAAGAAATCAATGTATCTACTGTATTAATAAAATAAAGGAAAATATAAATCATTATTTTAATAGATGAGGAAAAGGCATTTGACAAAATTTAGCACCTACTCATAATTTAACAATAAAGATATTTGCAAACTAAAATAGAAGAAAATTTCTGCATTCCCACAAAGGGTAAATTTAAAAACTTATTACTGGCATTAAACTTAATGGTGACATATTAAAATCTTTCCACTAAAATTAAGAACAAGGATGCTTACTCTCATCAGTTTTACTCAAAACTTTTTTGAAAGTCCAAACGTGTAATAAGGAACAAAAGAATATAAAAAAATAAACATTGGAAAGGAAGCAGTAAAACTGTTACTGTACATAGAAAGTCCATGGAATCTAAAAATCCTACTAGAACTATTAAGTAAATTTATTAATATACAATGTCAGGATACAAAATTAATTCTGTATATGCCAACAGAAAACTAGGAAATAAAAAAATTCAAATCCCATTCGTGATAGTATCAAATATAAAATGCTTAATAACATATTTAATAAAGACATGCACAATTTCTCGACTAAAAGCTATACAACATTGCTGAGAGAAAGAGGACCTCACTAAATGGAGAAGGTGTTGTTTTGTATCTGAAATGTCCCCCAAGGCTCACGTGTGTTGGCTTCGTCCCCAGTGCAGCAGTGTTTGGAGGAGAAGCCTTTAGAAGGTGATTGGTTCATAAGGGTCTAAGCTCATCAATGGCTTCATTAGTCCATTGATGGATTCGTGATTTAATGGTCTACTGGGAGGTAGTGGAAACTTGAGTGTTGGGGTCCACTGGGAGGATGTGAGGGCTTGGGGGCATGGCCTTTAAGGCTATATTTGTCCCTAGCCTCTGTGCTCTGACACTCTCTCTCTCTCTCTCTCTCTCTCTCTCTCTCTCTCTCTCTCTCTCGTTCTTCTTTTTGGATGTCCTGTTCTCTCTGATGATGTTCTTCCTCATCACAGGCTGAAAAACCAGTTGCCTGTGCACTGAAACCTCTGAAATCATGAGCCCAAATAAATTTTTCCTCTTTTAAGTTGATTTTCTTAGGTATTTTGTCCCAGGATGGAAAGCTGACTAATATAGAAGGATACTATATTCCTGGATGGAAAGACAGAATAAAGACAGAATATTACTAAGAACCCACCTCCTCAATTATATCTTTAAGTTTGATGCAAACATAATTACATTCACAGTCTCAACAGGCTCTTTTTGATAGAGTTAGCAAGTTGATTATAAAATTTACATAGCAATGCCAAATAACTACGACAGTCAAAATGTTTTTGAAGAACAAAATAGAAGATCTCATGTAACCTGAATTCAAGACTTACTGTAACGCCTCAACGATCAAAACAATGTTGCATTATTGTAAAGACAACCAGTAGATTAAAAGAACAGATTAGAGAGTGCGCAAATGGACCCACATATATGAAGAATTAACCCTGTGATGCCCTGCATGATAATTTCAGTCAAGGACTGACCACATATATGAGGGTGGTCCCATAAGACAAAGAGCCTATCAGCATTGAAACCACCCTAGTTTGTACACACACACTCTGTGATGTTCACACAACGAAATTGTTTAACAACGCATTTTTCAGAATGCATTCTTGGTGTTAGGTGACGCATGACTATATGAAACAGGCACCAAGACAATTCATGGGGAAAGAAAAGGCTAGGACATTATGGTGCTAGGAAAATCAAAAGAACAGAAAGGAAAAATGAAGCTCATTGTCCATCTCACGTCACACATGAACTCAACCTGCAGTCGCCGTTAGCCTAGAAGCACACAGCCTAGAAACATGGATGCCCCTGTTGGCAGGCCAGGACTTTGAGGACAATGAGCCCTGCTCATAAAACGCCGATAGGTTGTACGTCATTAGAACCAGAAGATCGTGCTCGGGCCGGGCCGTGGCTCCGGGCTTGCCAGCGCGTGTGAGCTCTGGGTTCGATCCCCAGCACCACACAAAAATAAATAAAAGTATTTTGTCCATCTACAACTAAAAAACACGTTTTGCTCATCAAAAGATATCTCTAAGATATGAAAAGGCAAGAACAAGACCGAGAGAAAATATTCTCAATATTTACATTTGACTAATGAATTGTATCAAGAATATATCCTACAAATCAATAGCAAAATCTAATCAATGTTTGAATGGGAAAAAGGCTTGGACAGTGACTTCACACACACACACACACACACACACACACACACACAAAATGATTTTTGAGAGTGTTAGATATTAAGAAAATGCATGTGAAGACCATATGAGTAAAACAATAAAGACTGACAATCCAAATGCGGGAAGGTCTGGAGCAACGGTGACATCCATACCGTGGGCACAGAGCAGGCACTTTGGAAACCAGCTGGGTAATTTCCTAAGGATCAACTGTACCTCTACCTTGTTGTCTCACTGATCCCATTCCTAGACATTCACCCCAGAGAAGTGAAAACACATGAAACTAACCGGAAAATGCTGGGAATGGTCAGAGCAGCTTTCTTCCCATAGCTGAGGACAGAATTCAAGTCCATGGAGAGGGCACTGAATGTCCGTAGTACAGGAAGAGAAGGAGCTACCAAAATGGACAGCAGGGACGCGCAGCGTAAAGGGCAGTCCTCCTCCCCTGTGGAGGGCTGTGTCTTAAACCTGTGTGAAATGAAGGGACGGTGACAGACTAACAGGGAAGCAGCACCCGCCTGTTAACCTGCACACGGGCACGACGAGGCCCGTGAGCCCTGACAGCTCAGCCAGGCCCGTGCTGGAGACCGACTGCCCTCTCCGTGGGGGATGGACAGGGTCCGTGGGCGGTTTCAGAGAGGCGGTAAGTTACGTGGGGGGAAATGAATAGGCCCAAAGCACTGAGAGGCCAGGACAGAGTCCTGGGGGATTCAGGGGCAGCGTTTAATTTTTAGTCCCTTCTCCGGAGGCTGATCCTTCCAAGTCAGTGAGTTTTATAGCAACTGTGTTCTTTCTGGAAAGGGAACGTCCCTCGACTGGACAGGGAACTTCAGAGAAAGACTCTCCCAGCCCTTCAGGGGAGAAAAATGACTGAGGCGATCGGCCAGCGGGCTGGGGAAAGGTCAGGGAGCCCTCAGCCGAGACAGCTGTCCACTCAGCCGTCAACATGTCTCCTCCACCCAGCAGAGGAACCGTGATACCATTATGTTAAACCAGAGAAGTCCAGCACAGAGGAGTCTACGCCCTGCGATCCCATTTATGTGAAGTTCAAGAACAGGAAAAATCAAGGTGCGGCGATAGGAATGGGGGGAGGTTGCCTTGGGGAATGGGGTGGGGACGGCTGAGAGGGACCCGAGGGAATTATCTGTATTCTGGTCGGGGCAGTGTTACTGGCTGTGTGTAAGTTCGAAAGACACTTTGCTCACACTCGGGATCTGGGTGTTTTACTGGAGGGGATTTTCTCAGTAAGTGACAGCCACCACAGGAGCCTTAGGAGAGGAAGGGGGGAGGTTTGAGGCACAAGTGGAGGTTGGCTGGAGGAGGATGGAGGAGAGGATCGAAGAGGAGAGCCTGACGGGTGGGGAGGATGGAAGTGTGGACGTGCTGTGGTCTCAGGAGGAGGCACGGGGAGAACGGAGACAGAGGAGGAAGGAGGGGCCCCGACAGGAAGGGCCCCACGGGCAGGAGTTTACAGTTCGTCCTGAAAGTTCGGGGGACAGCCCACTGGGGTCAGGTGCGGGGGTGGAGAGGGGCACCAGCGGGCCTGGGAGCTCAGCTCTGACCGGTGCGGTCAAGGGCAGAGGCCTGCAGCGGGCACTGCTGAAGGGCCGGTGGGAAAGGACCAACCCATCTGTGGAGGGGCGATGCCCGCGAGGCAGGGAGGGATTTCAGGGAAAATCTGGGCCTGCAGACTCCAAGCCTCTCTGTTCTCCTTGGCCTGTCACCAGCTCTTGAGAGTTGGTGGCAAGGGTACTTGGTAGCAGTTGTGAGTAAAATCTAGAAGACAATCGGGTTTCTCAAGTTATCCATAATGTCAACTAAAAGGAAAGACTTAGAAAGCAAAATATGTTTTGCCTTGCAAAGATCAAAGTTTTCACCAAGGTGAAAGAAAAGGAAACTGCACCGCGATATGAAAAGTCTAACCTACAGAAAAAAGAAAGCCGAAACAGAGCAGCCAAAACCCCCGGCCTTTACCGAGGACTCACCGGTGCGGGCGCCGTCAGGCACGCCGCCTGCGTTGGACAGATGTCCCGAGGGAAGCGTCGTTTACAGAGCAGACCAGTGGACTCGGAGGGTCCCGGGACAGGGTCTCCACCGTACCCCCGACGTTGGGGCCGGGTAGGGCCTTGGGTGCAGGCCTTGCTTCGGCAAAGCCTGACCGTTAGCAGTGTCCCGGCCTCGACCCCTGAGCTGCCAGTTACACTCGCGCTGTAACAACCTAAAATGTCTGTAGACGTGGCCAGGTGTCCCCTGAGACTGGAGTGTCCCCAGCTGGCCAGGAGGGAGGTGTGGGCTCCGGGTCCCGCAGTGTGCAGCCAGTCCACGGCAGCACGCCCTCAGAGCCTGCAGCCTCTACGGCCACAGAGAGGCCGGGGCCAGGCTGTGGGCTGTCATGTCCCAGAGCAGGTGCAGCCAGAGTGCAGAAGAGTGGACACAGTGCAGCGGGGTCCCCGGCACGGCGCCTGTGTGTGTGTGTGTGTGCGCGTGTGTGTGCATTTGAGGAAGCGGCCGGGCTCCTGTCTGTCACAGACGGTGGCTGTGCACTTCCTGTGCAGTCCAGGGGCGCTTCCTGGAGCCCTGAGGAGCAAAACTGGGACCAGCTGCTGGCCTTGCAGCGCGCGGCAGGGATGCACGTCCAGTCAAGCTCTCCAAGGAGCACCCGACTCTGACGGGCACTCACGTGTGCCAGGGCCGATGCCAGCCAGCACCGCCAGGGCTTCCTATGATGGCCTGCAGGCCTGGCAGGCAGGACGGTCCCCTGTGGCAGGCGGTGCAGTTAAGGAACACCTGAGTGGGGCGTGGTGGCCGCACCTTGACCCCAGTGACTCGGAGGCTCAGGCAGGATGATCACAGGTTTGGGCCAGTGCTGTCTCAGAGCAAGGAAGAGAGCCTGGGCACCCGGGGACGGGGCACAGGGACGGGCACTGGGGCCCACGCGGTAGCCCTGGCAAGGGTGTCTGCCTGGGACTCCATCAAAGCCAGGCGCAGGAAGTGGCCCTGCAGAGTGACTGCTTTTTCTAGGTTCACAGCTTATGGCGAGTCGTACCCGAGGTCAGGGGATGCTCACGCTCCTCACTGAAGCACGCTGCTCACGCCAGACCTCGAGAATGGCCACGAGAAGGGTCCTCTCTAGCTATGGGCGCAAAGGCCCGGCCCAAACCAGAGCCTCGTCTCAGAAGCCTTGCAGGGTCACCTCCCACCTGCTGCTGCCTCTCCCCCCCCTCGGTCGGTCATCATGTCGACCCCTGGCCTGACCTCAAGGCGGAGAGCTTCTCTGGCATGTTCCCTGGATCTCCAGGACTCTGCCTTCTTTTGTCCTCTGTCCCCACCCCCACCGCCCCAGTCCTCCTGCCACCAGGGCTCCTAGGATGCCTATGGCACTTCTGTGCTGTGCAGGGCCGGAGGGCCCATCAGGGGTGCGGCTGGAACAGGAGAGGAAGCTCCCCAGGACCTGCCGGAGGGAACGACCCTGCTCCTCAGTGACCTCCAGGGTGTCCCCAAGGGTCCAAGAGCACAGCTGGAAAATCGCTGCTCTGTTCCCACTGTGAGGGCCCGAGGGACCTGCTGGGCCAGTCCCCTCTGGACTGGCTTTGCCTGGGCCAGAATCAGCCCCCTTCCTCCTCACGGGAGCCTGGAGCCGCCCCCGGGTTAGGAGTGGTGACCCACCCAGAAGCCAGCGGCCAACTATGCCCGCACCACAGGTGACAGAGACGAGACTGACTAACCAGGCATTTAAATGATGTGCTCTGGGGTCACCACAACTGTTGGTGGCTGTGGCCCAGAACTCGCTGTGAGACCAGTGTCGCTTGCCTGTCAGGTGGGATGTCGCGGGGTCCTCACTGCCTCACAGCCAGCCGCAGACGCGGGTCAGCGTGCCAGGACGCTCTCCTGCGGTCGCAGGCACAGCCAGAGCCCAGCTCCAGGCAGGCGCTTGGCGAATGTCTTGACCGGGGCTCAGAGTTTGCCACCCTGACACACGCCCGTGTGCCGTGAGGTGACTTCGAGCTGCAACCGTTGCAGGAAGGAGCCTCCCAAGCCAGCAGGACTGCCAGCAGCCCCTCTCCCAGGGAAGCGTCCGGCCTGTAGGTAGGAGCCTCACACCCTCCCCCGCTTGCCCGCTGCCACAGCTGTTCCTTGTTAACAGGGGTGAGCAGGTTCCCAGATCTCTCTGCTTCTCTGCGTCGTCCCTTCTTTCCTAGGAAGCGACCTCAGGTGAAAATCAGCAGTCAAGCCTGTCCGCCTCCCTGCCACCTGATTCTTGTCAGTCTGGTCTGCGGGTCCCGGGCAATGAGCCCGAGAGGGTGGGGGAAACGACTGTGCCCGCGGTCTCCCCGGTGCTCCTTCACTATGGCCTGCTCTCTGCTCACGTCCTCTGTGCTGGACTGTGTCCACAGCTTGTTAGCACTTTGTCTTCTGTCCATTCATCCAGTCCATCCGTCCATGGTCCACCCGTCCATGGAGTTCTTGGTCCATCTTGCTGAATCATTTGAGGTTTAGTTGTTGCTATGGTGACCTTTCACCTCTAGATGCTTCAGCAGGAATCTGCAAAGAAAAGCTTCTTCCTAGATAACCGGGACTACCATACTTCTAAATTTAACAGTAAAATAATGCTATTATTTGATAGTTTTATTGATTTAACTGTGTCCCCAGGGTTAGCGGCATCCAACGGCACCTCTGGGGACTAAGGGACGCAGGGGGAAGGAGTCGTTTTAGCAAAGCTTCCAAGTGACTCTGATGCGTGCTGAAGTTCAGAGCCACAGCTCTCGGTTAAGAGACTACAGAGATGGGACCACAGATGCGGTGGGCAACCCTCGGAGCTGGATTCGGAGCTGGCCGGGTGGGGCAGTGGACAGCCAGGGGCCTTGCGGGGGCAGCAGGGGCAGTGAGGACACACATCACACCGTGGTCAGCACTTCTGGGAACAGAGTGCACACACATGTCAGCTGGGGTCTTGTTAAGTACAACCAGAAAAATGAGGAATCATACTCCATCCACGCATGGCCCGGCAAAGTGCACCATTGCATCCTGCTGTCATGTGCAGCTGATTCGAACAAATGGAGATTTTTTAAAAGGGGGCTCTGATCCTGCATGTCCAGGTCAGGCCTGGGACTTTGCTTCTCCAATGAACTCCCAAGTGTCCTCAGTGCTGGTCCAGCGCCCACGTCTTGAGAACAAATCTAAAGTGATCCCCAACCTTTTGTTTGGCTTTGTCTTCCATGACACTGGCATCTGGGACGAGCCCAGGCTGGCGGACTCCAATGCCCATGTGCCCGTTGCTTCCTCGTGGTCAGATCTGGTGAGGGCTTGGTGGGAATGCCACAGGTCACACCTGCCTCCGCAGCACAGAGCTCGGGAGGCACCGGCTGCATCTCCCTTGGGACAGGCCCAGGGGATGGACCTGTGCCAGCGCTGGGGACGGCAGAGGGCAGGGAGCCAGGTGCGCCCCGGGGCCGCCTCCCTGACAGCCCTGTTTGTGAGCGGCTGCCGGCTGAGGATGAATCACTGGTTTGCCTCAGAAATGAAAAGACTGATTCAGAAGAGCCCTGTTGCCAAAAATACCTCACAGAGGGTGTCAAACCAAAAACAGAAGTGCGGGAAGTGGCCGAGGACACCAAGGTGTTGTGACAAACTACAAAGGTCTCTGAAGGCGCCTGGGTGACAGGTCAGAACCCTCTGGAAAAAGTCAGCCCACTCAGAGCCCTGGACTCACCTTCACGGAGAATCTCAAAGTAAAACGAGGTCCTTGAGGCCTAGAGACCGCGTCTCACACAGGAAGTGGCCGCGGGAAGTGCCCACGGAAGGCCAGTTCCCAATGGAGGGCTGGGGCGAAGGGAGCTTCACAGCAGGATGGTCAGACGACCCTTCCTCGGACTCGGAGGCCTTGGGAAGCGACTGCCCGACACTCCGGGTCCTGGGAGGGCTCACTCACGTTCCGTCCTCGGAACTCCATGGTTGGGGAAGGACAGGGCGAGGCCTGCGGGAGCCCCTCCAGCCTCGGCCGCCGGCCGTAGCTTGCCAGGCCCTTGCTGAGGTGGCACGGCTCCAGGCCCCCGGCGCCAAGGCAGCTGAGTCGGCTTCCCAGGGAGCTGGGCGCTCTGGGTCCCCCCCTCTGTCCTTCCACCCCAGAAGTGGAAAGCATGACCCAGGCCATCTCGCCAGCCCCATCCTGCAGGTGCAGCATGCAGCCATTACTAAGAGCCACCTCAGGGAGAAGGCCGAGGTCAGGGGCCCGTGAAAGCCACAGAGAGTGGGCGCCCAGGGATCACTCCTCTCAGGTTCCGTCTCTCCTGCACCCCTGGGCCTGCTGCCCTGGCACTCTGGACCACCGCTGCCTCAGGCTGGCCCCCAGCCTGGCCTCCAGACCCTGTCCTTGCCTCTTCCATCTTCAGCTGCTCACTTCGGTTAGACCACCCTCTGGGAGCCCTCCTTGACCCCAGGCCCCAGAGTCGTCCACTGCTGTCTGCCATGGCAGGGTATGTGGCTCTGGCGCCTGTCTTGTTCCCTGGCCCAGGGCCTGGAGCAAGGTGGTCATGACGCTGGCACCAAGGTGCTTGCTGTGTGCCAGGCACAGCTCCGGGTCCTTCACACTGATCATTTCATTTAATGTTGAGAACGTCATTGAGGCAGGTGCTGCTCTTGTGTTACTCAGCTCTGGGCCACTGTGACCAGAGTGCCTGACAAGATCATCTTGGAGCAGGAAGAGTGTATTTTGGCTCCTGGTTTCAGAGGCCAAGTCCACAGTGGGTCAACTCCGTTGTTCTGGGCCACGGTGAGGGTGCACATGATGGTGGAAGGGCATGGCAGAGGAAAGCTGCTTGAGGTGTGGGGACAGAGGCAGGGAGGGGGAAGGGGCTGCAGGACAGATGCTCCCTTCCAGGGAACACCCCCAGACACCCTCCAGCCATACTCCACCTGCCTGTGGTTCCACCCAGTCAGCCCACTCAAACTAGGAAGGACAGACGAGGTCCCCGCTCCCACCACCCAAGCATTCCGCCTCCAAACATTCCTGCAGTAACTCTGGAACTTGGGGGCCTCACATCTGGCCACAACAGTTACTGTTTCCATTTTACAGGAAAAGGAGGCATGCATCTGACAGTAACGTGTCTACCACCTCAGTCAGCGCTGAGCCACGGTTAGAGCCCAGCCACCAGCTCTACAGACCTCGCTCTTCGGCTCTGAACTTCATGCTCTCAACAAACACGAGGTGGAGGTTGGCTGGCTGGCTGGAAGTGACAGTAGGGATGGAGGGATGGTTTCCTGCATGCCCAGGTCTCCAGCCAGCGACAGAAGGCCGGGCCATGAGCAGATGTGCACATCGGAGGCTTCTTCAAAATAAGAAGTGAAAAGCTTTGGACAAACTATTTCACACTAAAGCAGGATTCTTGATCTTGGTGAACACATAAAACAGACAGTGAGAACATGGAAATTGCACAGATATTTGCAATCAGAGGGCTAGATTTGAATTAGACTTCTGCTAATTTCTCCATGTCCAGTTTGGGGCCAGTTACTTCGTCTAACAATACCAAACGCACATGCAGAGGTGCAGTGGGTGGAAATTAAGAACATGACAATAAGAAATCATTATATCACCTTGATATGTTTTCCACTTTTAAGTAGAACAATCTGAGAAAAGAATTGGAGGAGCTCACTCAGTGGGGAGGAGGCAGGGCCTGCCGGGACGGGGGGCCTCTTGGTGGGACTGGGCTTTGGATTTACAGAGGGGCAGGGTCATTCAGAGTGATCAATTTTGTAAATTCTAGAATTGGTAAACAAGTCCCATTGCAGTTTGGAAAAGTATGCTGGTACATGCAAACGTCATGCCCTTGAAGACAGCGCTTGATGTGCGTGTTTCAATACGTTTTCTCAGACAATGGAAGTAATTAATGCTCATTGCAAAAAAAAGTAAATAAGAAGTATATAAAAACAGGACCATCAGTCCTCATTGAACGTCTTGCAGGACGCTTCTTCATCTCTCTGGGTATAAGTTGTATGCTTTTCTAGAACCCGAGTGAGCAGGGACAGCAGCCTGGTCTCGTTTGCACTTGGTCATCTGTGTATGTGGCTGCACTGACACAAGGGACACCATCCACCGCCCAGGCTCCATGGACAGGAGGAACCACAAGTCATTCAACAAACCCTAAGTGACATTCGCATGAAAACATTATCGTAAATAATCTTCCAGTGGGATTCTTGTGTGCCCATCTTAGAGCCTCTATTATTTCCTTTGTTCAAATTCCTGAAATGAGGATTTCCAGATTAAGGCGGGCGTTTTATTTTGATAATGCCAAACTCCTCTATCAATGTGTTATTTCATCGACAGTTCAGGAAAGTGACCCAGCTGTTCTCTAACACTGAGCATAGACATTGTTCCTAACTTCTGTCACAAACAAAACAATGGTTTCTCATTAACATGCATGTCTTTAATTGCTAGTGAATTGCACATATTTAGATGTTGGTGGACTGTTTGAATTTTCTCTTGTGGATTTCTAGTTTCTACTCTAAGCACATTTTCCTATCGGTGTATGAGTTTGTACCCATCAGTCTGCATATCTGCTGCGAGGCCCTGAACCTTGCACACAGTAGTTGCTCAGTATTTGCTGAATCGCCACTTGTCGGCTGCACAGGTTCATCCCCACAGGACACAGGGCCAGCGTTCTAAGTTTGAATCCTGACTCTGCCAAGGACTTCCTGACTTGGGGAAAGTCAAATTCTTGGCATCTAATAATGATGACGGTAGTCAGACTCCTGGGACCTCAGCACACACTCGCCCGCACACTGTGTTGGGGGAAGAGCCGCTGCTCAGTGTTTGCAGAACAGACCAGGAAAGAGAGCCGGGCATCCACCTGAGTGACTGAGAGGCGCACACCTGGCCTGACCCCAGGTCCTTTTCTTTCATCTGCCAGAAGCCCAGCATTTACCTTCTAGCTGCCTGTGTGCTTCACGGGTCCCAGAACTGTCAAGACCTTCTTTATTTTATATGTGATATTGGAGAAAAGTAAAGAATATTTTCTAGCAAAATCTCCTTGGATTCATATTTTATGAGGTGATGGCCAATCTAGACCATGCAGGAGAATTCCTAAGAAGAAACATTGACAATTTTCTCTGTGTGTGTGTGTGTGTGTGTGTGTGTGTGTGTGTATGATTTATATGTTATATATATATTATATAATGTATATAAATTATATATATGTAATATATAAAAATTACACTATATAAATTATATATGTAATATGCATAAATTATATATAAATTATATATATTTAGGGCTTAATTTAGTGTTTAATGTTGTATTTAGTGTTTAGTTTTTGATTGTTTTGTTTCTTTTTTACTACTAGAGATTGAATCCAGCAGAGTTCTACCACTCAGCTAAATTCCCAATCCTTTTTCTTTCCTTGGGTGCGAGGGGTTGAACCCAGGAGTGTTTACCACTGAGACATGTCTGCAGCCCTTTCTATGTTTTATTGAGACAGGGTTTCCCTAAGTTGCTTAGGGCCTTGCTAAGTTCCTGAGGCTGGCCTCAAACTTGTGATCCTCCTGCCTTAACCTCCCAGATCTGTGATTACAGGTGTGCGCCACTGTGCCCAGCTTAGTGTTTAATTTTAATGTGTGTTGAAGTTCATTTACTGTTTAATGTTGAGAACATATATTTGCACTTTCTCCCCGTCCACTTATGTTTTAATGATCACAGGATTTTTATAATACCAAATGGTTTGCCCGTCAAGAACCGTACCCCTGGGCCCTAGGAAAGCAGGCCCGGTGCCTTGTGAGGAGCCTCCTGCTTATCTCGGGAATCCCTTGACTCATCCTTTGACATGCAGCAGGCTTCGGGGAAGTCCCAGGCGCTCTGTCTGCCATCATACGCTGCCCACTTTGCATGAGAACGTTCCACCCCACTGTCACAGCCCCTGTGAGGTGACCCGAAGTGGTCACTGGGGTTCTGTGAGGTCATTAATTAGAAGACACAATTATTTAGTGTCATTTTTATTTTTTTAAAGAATACTACCTTGTTAAATGTACACATTTAAAACTGCTTTCAGATTTCAGAAATGTTAAAATGCAAGAGAAAATATATTTTCTGCAACTAAGGGCGCCGGCCCCATTTCACAGGAGGAGACACACACGGGGGCGCACTTGGTCAGGCCGTGGGTGCCCACTCCTTGGTCCAGGGCTCTTCGTGGGATGGCTGTGACGGGCAAAGGGCCAAAAGCAAGTTGAGTTTGAGGTCGAGTTGCCCAGAGGGCAGAGAGACCTGGCCGATGAGCAGGGGGAGGGGGGTTGGGCCTGTGCTTCCGCCTTTGGTCCCCTCGCCCTGAACGTCTCAGGCTCTTCCAGGGTGCGTGCCGTCTGCCTGCGCCGCACCCTCCCTCCTGGCACCCTGTGCCATCTTCAGACACCCGTCACTTCCCCTTCACATGAACCCGCCGGAAGCTCCTCCAAGGGCAGGGGCAGAGTCTCGGCACAGTGGAGACTTTCCAGTTGAACTCAGGGGCCGCGAGAGTCCACGGCCATTCCCATGCGTGCGTTGTGCAGACACTTGGAGTCACAACTGCCACGCCCTGTTTCTGACCCAGCCGTCTGTCCTCAGGGGGCCACTGGGCTGGGTGAGGAACAGCGCCTTGTGGTGGTGAGGCTGGGAGGCTGGGCTGGGCTCCTCATGGCCTTGCACCTGCCATTTTACCTTGTGGTCACATTGTCACCAGCTGCTGTCTTTGGTCAAGCTAGGCCAGGTATCCTGAGCATGGTGGCTTAAGGCCGAGACTTGTGTTGGGCCCTGCAGGTCCCATGGCAGGTGGCATGCCAGCGGGCAACCCCCAGGTCCCTGGGAGGCATCCATGGCAGCCTGGAGGTGCCATGTGGTGAGGGACAAATTCTGCCCGATTCACTGCCCGGCTTCCTCCCCTCTCACCCTGATGTTTCAAGACAATGGAGACTTTCTGTCTGATAAAGCCTGCCTTTGCCCACATGAAAGGGGCGTAGTCTCTGGGGAGCATCCTGAGCCTGCCAGGGACCAGCAGCCCTGGCTGCCTCCTGCCCCACCCAGCAGGAGCAGAAGCTCGCGTCAAGTCAACCCCCATCTCGCAGCTCCGAGCATGTCATTTCTGAAACCACAACAAGTCTCTCGAGCTTCCTGAACAAAGTGCTCAGGGTGGGAAGCCCTCAGGTCCTCTTGGGCCTCTGAAACCACAAAGCTGACAGGGGAGCAAAGCCCCAGTGCCTGGGGCTCGGGCCTGCCTGGCAGCTCCTCCCCGAGCCTGAGCAGCTGTGGGCCTGGGTGTGGGCCAGCCTGCATCCCTGCTTGGCCCTGCCCAGCAGTCTGCACCAGAGGGGGCTGACCACCTTTTCAAGGACAAGGACCTACTTCAATATCAGAGTTTCAATGATTGTATTGTTGGTAGAATCTAATTAAGAAAATATATAATTACCAAAAGCCAGTATAAATTCAACCATTCTTTTATTTAAATATGTATTTTCCTGGTTCTAGTCACCCTCATATTTTTGAAACACACTGGTGCCCGTGCACAATACATTCCTTCTCCACTGCTGACCTGCGTCCAGAGTGTGGTCACAACACTCTGCAGATCCCCAGGCTCCACTGGAAGTCTCACCTGAGGTGGGGAAGCAGGGACGAACAGCAATGCTTGTCATCTTTCTCGGGTCTGCAAGCTCACCTGGACCAGGAGAGGCGACCCCTGGGTGCCCTTCAGCCCAGGGTTTATTTGTGGGTGGGGCTGCTGCAATGTGTTCTTGGAGTACAATGCCCAGGGCCCCGTGTCCCTGCGGGATGGCTCTGTTTTCTCACTCTAGACAACGCACACTATACAGTTCCCTGTGCTTCCAGCTTTTTCTTAGCTACAAGGAAATCCAGACCTGAAGGTGACACCCACGTCCCTGTGGCGCCCCTCAGGATCGGCCCTGTCCTGCATCTCCACTTCTCAAGTGACCCTTGAATGAGATGCTCACAGGATGAACAAGAAGCGTGGCCCTCTCCTGTCTCCAGGAGGCTGGACAGGGTGCCATGCTCCATGTGGGGACTTCCTCTGGCCACTGAGCCACCCTGCTAACAATTCCGTAAGCATGCATGGTGGACTGCCCGTCAAGATTCTTGGGGACAATTGGGGTGCAGGGCACAGTGTGGCTGAATTATTAACTCAGCACCACACCCCCACCCTATGCAGGCTGCAAAGAAGAGCAGTGCAAAGTAAGCCAGTGTGGCCTGCAGCCTGAGACCCACGAGAGCTGACCGGTGCAGACGGGCAGCCAGGGCGGCCCCCGCAGCTGCTGGACAGCCTCCTCCCGGTCTGCTCTCCTGGCTGCTCCTAGGAAGGAACCCCATCCTCCTTTTGCATTTTATTTCTTACCTGTTGCTTTCTTGCCTGGCCTCTCTCCCTGCCTCCTCTGTGCCCCAGCTGCCTCTCACCCAGGGGCGGACGCCACTCACCACGAGGGGGCAGCGCAGGTGAGAAAACCGCCTCGACAGGCTTCAGAAACTTGCCTTTCTTTGTGCTGTTCATTTTCTCTCTCTACTTTTAGACTCAAATTCTGGTGACATGCCAAGTATAAATCTGTGATGGGCCCCTGTAAATCCATGTTCATACCAGTGTTTCATCAGCGGGTTGTCCTGGTCCCTCAGCACCTGGTGCCGGGACTTGTGAATCCAAACAGAGACCAGAGGTCACTGCAGTGGATTAGGCCTCTCGGTAGGAGCCACGGTGTCAGGAGGAGGCAGCTTCCTAGAGCTAGCTACTTCCTGCAGTGCTGAGAGGACTGCAAGCCTGGAGCTACTCCCTGTCACCATGGCTGCGTGGGTGGACCCTCCCGCCCTTCGACAGTAGGAGCTGCTGTGAGGAGCGTGGCCACTCCCCCTAGCCTGCTGGTCCCCTGCCCAGCGCGGGACAGTCGGAGCAGTGCTGCCTTTGCTTTGAGGAGTTTGTCCCCGACGTGACGGCACCAGCAAAGGGGTCCGCATCGTGGCCACTGCCTGGTCACTGCTGAAACCCTGACTGTGATTCAGCCCTTGGTGAGCAGCAGAGGACAGCCGGCACTCGATAGAAAACGGTGATGAAGAACAGGCCTGCAGCCTCACCTCTAGATCAGGAGGGAGCAGTGGATTCACTGGATTGACCAAGGCACTTAGCATTTTGCCAAGCTAGGGGATTCCCAGACGGGTGTTGGGAAATGTCTGAAAAACAGAACAAGGATGATTTGATATTCAAGTCAGGCCAGATTTCCAGGTATCTTGCATTGATGGACAAAGATCCATCAAGACTGGAAGGAAAGCACTGAACTTCTAGGTCACCATGAGCAGCAAAGAAAATGACGTAGGACAGATAAGAAGGGAGGGGACTGAATATGGGCACCACAACCGGCTCTTGCCTGAATCCAGGCAACCACCCTGTATGCAGAAGGAACCTGAGGGGAGGAAGTAATAATTCCCCAGTGTCCCCGCGGAAGAGGTGGGACTGGCATCCAGATGTTCATCATTGCCACCCACCCTCCAGTCTCCAGGGTCTGCATTCCTAACCTGACACCATCCCCTCCTGAATAGTCTGTGGGGTAAAGCAAGTTCAAGAGAGGCAGGACAGGGGCATGATGGGGCAGTTCTGGTACAGCGTCCCAGCCCCCGGCCATTCTGATCTAGGAGCAGCATTTATTTTGTCTCTCTTTTAATCTTATTTGAGGACCACGTACTATGGTTCTCAGCCCAGCTGAAGAGAATCCGACTGACCTCCATGGAGGAGAAAAGGGTCCACATATGTGGAGTCTGGCCCCCAGGGTGTGGGGCAGGGGCTCTGTTTAGTTCAAAGGCAAGTTCACCCTGGGAGCCGATGGAAAGCTGTGATCCGCTGGGTCAACCTGTGCACGTCAGTTGAGTCATTCACCCATTACAGGTGAAGCTTTGGTGGCACTGAAATGTCTCCAAGGACTTCACAAGAGGAACAAGTGAGATTTGGCGTTCACAGCAGAAGTGGCCGCAGGCATGCGGGATGAAGCATTCTCACTGATGGACACCAGGCATAAGCAGCGGTTAGGGAGACCACCAGCGAGTGGGGGTAGCTGCAGGTTAGACAGAACCGCAAAAAATAAATGGCTGCACGTCGTTTCCCAAGATCAGATTTCCATTTAGTGGGACGGAGTGAAGCTGGCCAGGAGAACGTGCGATCTGGGGCTTTCTCTCCATGGACAAGGACCGCCAGGCACACGGCGCTTGGCCATACACTTACGTTTTGTGTGTGATTTTCTTCTTTTCTTTCTGCTGCTCCTGGTAGGTTGTGGCGATGTGCTCATCTCTAGCAGCTCCTGGCTGTGCAGACGCTTCCCTGGAAGGCTGACCAGGCCCTTGAGGCCCCTGGCACTCAGGAGCAGGACCTGAGCAGCCAGCTGTTCATCGCCATCACCCCTGGGAACAGCTGATGGCAGAAAGGGCGGTGCCCATCTGTCATCAGGTAGCAGGCCAGCTGGGTGCTTCCCAGGCCGTGAAGGTCTGGCCGGGGCCACAGAGCTTAGTCCCTCCCGGCCTGAAATTGCGTCGTGTGAACTTGGCAGCTGTGGAAGCTCTCTGTCCAACCCTGGCCTGGACATCTTCTAGGGAGAAAGAAAAGTAGAGCTAAAGAGAAGAAGAACCAAGAGACACTGAAACGTGTGCCAAGGACAACCAAGGCCCTCTCCTTAGCAGTTCCCGAGTCCCAGCGCCCCTGTGCCGCGATGCTGGGGGCCGCCACATCCTGATAATGAGCTGTCCTTTCCTCCCTGCAGTCCACTTCCTCCCTGCTCCCAGCTCCCAGCTCCCAGCTCTTAAGTCCTGTTTTAGGTAGAATTTGCCTCGAACCTCGAACCTCGGTTCTACAATTAGCAAAAAAGATAACCAGCAGGCAGAGCAGAAGGGATCCACTCAAGCATTAGGCGCCTTGGACACCTAGCAACCATCTGAGAAGTGGGATTTAACCTAAGCTGGAATCCTGCAGGAAAGGAGGGAGAGAGAGAGAAGAGGAGAGAAGCCGGTGGGGAGGGGACGAGGGAGGGAGGAGGGAAGGAAGGAAGGGAGGTAGGGAAGAAGGGAGGGAGGGAGGAAGGAAGGAAGGAGGAAGGACGGAAGGAAGGAAGAGGGACGGATGCTGGGTTTTGGGGAGAACTGGGATCAAATTTTGCCTGAAGCCATGTACAATGTTACTTATACGGATGATACGTTTTCTTTTTTATTTAAAGTTAATTCGATTTTTTGCAACTCAAAACATCTTAATTGATACGTTGTTTTAAGATGATTTCTGTGATTTGCAAGAAAAGAACACTAATTCTCTAGCATTCAATGACTTGAATGCTATGGACAGTACATGACAAGGTCAGAGTAACCAGACACAGGGAAGGGACCCCGGGCAATCTGATGCTTGTGAGTGTGTGTGAGTGAGTGTGTGTGCGAGTATGTGAGTGTATGTGTGTGTGTATGACTTATGTGTTTAAACACTATTTGTACCTGTTCTGAACTCTTTTGGGGTTAATTTCTGGATTCTTGGATTCCTCAAAAAGCTTGACCCTCAAATATGGGAACATTTGGGTAAGCGTCAGCATATTTTAGTACCTGGAAAGATGAACAGTTTTCCCATGCAGTCGGCCCTCTGAATCCCCAGGTTCTGCACCCACAGATCAACCAAGCTCAGGTCTCAACTATTTAAAACGTGCTGAAGGTTGATTGGCTTGTTCTTGTCATTGTCCCTAAACAGAGCACAGCTATCCACCCAGCACTCGCACAGCATCAGTCACTCCAAGTACTCCTGAGAGGACTGAAGTGCCGGGAAGAGGGTTGCCTTCTTACGGCAGGCCTCAAGTTGCACAGACTCCGCATCCCGGGGTTGGGGATCACCTAGACCCAATCCCCATGGATACCAAGGGTGAGAGTGGCCCCTCTTCTATGGAACCCATGGTAACTCCCGCGTCTCCTCAAACAGAGGCAGGGTACAGAAGGGAACTTTTCTGTTGTCTTAGAATTTCAGCTAAAACACAAGCTGAGGCGACTGGGCCACACCCTATCTTCCAAAGACTCACCAGAAAGATCCCAGCAGGACTTCCAAGGAAATATCCAACCCAGTCCCGAGGCCTTTACCCAACACTATGCAAAGAACACCAGGAGGAGGGACTAGGGCCTTCTGCTCAGCATGAGCAGAAATGCAGACTCCTGGCCTGTCCAGCAGAGGGCGCATAGAGGGGGCTTTGGGTTAAACTCATACACCCTCCCAGGAGTTTAGAGGCCCGCAGGAAGAAGAGACCAGAGTGACAGGAGTCCAGGGCAATGGGGGTGGTCGGGACAGGGCAAGGAGCCAGCTGCTCCTGGGCTCTCCTGGGTGGATGGGCAGCAGAGCGGTCAGGCGACAGCTCTTCCTAACGGGCTCAACCTGGAAGGCTGTCCCCTGGGGAGGGTACTCTGGCCTAACAAGGCTGTGATGTGCTAAAGGAGCCCTGCATTCCCAAGAGGGCGTGTGGAGAGGGAATCCCCGGAGTCAGAACAGGTGCCCTGCAGTGTCTGGGGGTTGACCAGTGACGGCAGGAGAGCCAGCACCTGAGTCCCCGTGAGAGCGGGAGCCACAGTGGAAACCCTCTGACTCCCGGAAGGAGAAGGAGCGGCAGAGAGAGCAGAGGGTCCTGCAGGCCGACTGGGAGCCGGCCCTTCCCAGCTGGCAGGACAGAGAAGCTTCAACTGCACAAAGGACTTAAATTTTGATACTGATTAGCGTCCTTCCAAAGAGTTGAAGTCAGACATTCTGACATCCTAAGGTGCTGGGAAAGACTGGGATGAAGCCTCACAGGTTCCGAGGTGTGGGAGGCCCGGGGGGAGTCGGCAGGCACAGCACTGCAAGCAAAACCACACTGTGTATTTTGGGACAGAAATAAAAGCAGATTCCCAAATTTCGACTGCAAATTCAGACCTAACATCTGCTCATTGATACGACCCACTAATAATTTTAACTAAAGCAGAGAAATGTGGAGCCACATATAATCCCTGGCAGAGGAGCCTCCTGTCGTATGGCCGGAGCCTGGAGTTATCTGAGGAGAACCAATAGCCTTACTGCCTGAGTGCTCTTTCCCTTTACTTTGATCAAAAATAATAATTAAATTATTATTATTAAATGCAATGATGATTAAAACTAAGTCTGACTTTGGCATACCAATCTCTTTTCTTCACTGTCTATTCTAGTTTCTCTTGGTATTTTGAAATACCAAGGTTACAACATCCAATTCCACACTTATCGATCTGTGGGTAGCTTTTGGCTATATTAATTGAAAGAGAATGATCACGAATCTTGTCGTTTGGGTTTGTTCTGTTTGCAGTGCTGGGGACAGGTCAGGGCCATCCCTAACTCTAAACTAACATGCACACTAGGGAATCATGAAATTATGCTTCTGTGAAGCATTCTAAACTTTATATTTTCTGTGTATTTTTACCCAATTTTGGATTTAAGTGATTGCAAACATTCCTTCCCTTAATAAAATCCTACCCTAATGAGTGACCTCATTTTAATAGGTGAACACTCTCATGACAAAGATGGATCTAAATCTCCTTAGATCAAAAACTAAAATTGGAACTGAAAACTAAGAAGAGCTCTAGTATGATTAAATGGCTTAGAATCCATTCAAAACCACTACCATTAGTTTCTTTAGAGACAAGAATTCCGTTCTTCCCCCGAGGATTTGTGTAGCTTCTTTGTTACCATTTATTAAATATGATTATACAATTTATAGTTTTGTGGCTCAGACCAGCTTCAGTTGAAAGAGAATTCAGAGATTACAAAGTCTTTTAGAAAAATAGATATTCAAAGCTCTAGGTTTGTTCAACATCCAGTAAATATGTATAATCCATATGACTAATAGATTATTTTTCCTTATCACAAGTGTGATTTGCTTAGAAAAATCTATAATCACCCTCTCCTCAGTGTCTAAGTCTGTCGTCGCTGATCCATTTCTCCCTGGGCTGGTCCTGGGGTACGGGCTGAGCCGATCTTACCCTGGCCCTCTGACGGTGCCTTCTTGGGTTTGTTTTTGCACCCCTTCCTTTTCCACCCTTTGTTACCTACGAGCACAAGCACCCACCGCCGTGGCTCATGCTCAGGGCTTACTCTCTGTGCATCCAGAGCTGGTCAACAGGGTCAGGCCCCCCTGCTGCTTTGTCCCCCAAAACTAGCTCACCACCACCACGGCCTCACCACCACATTCCAAGCAAGAGGAGGGGAAAGGGAGAAAAAGGGCCTATTCTTCCTGGAAGTCCCACACAGCACTCTGCCTGCTGATAACTGACTGAGATTCAGCGTGTGGATAGCAGCACCCGTGGCTGGGGAGCAGTCCACCTCAGGAGGAGGTGGACTAGGCTGAACGCTGGCCTTCTGTCACTAGGGAGATGGGGGAACCGCATCCCCTGTGAAGGCAGCCAGCGGTCCCTGCAAACTTGCCATCTCACTCTGCGTTCCACGCTGGTGATCGAAGCCACCCCCACAGCGTAATGAATGGCCTCTCAGATCTCATCCAGCTTCAGTTTCTCTTCAGCCTTCCCTCCCCATTTACAAATTCCTGGTAGACTTTTCTATCCAAATCTCCTAGTCAGCACATCTTGACTAAATTTCTGGACATCTTACTAAACCCCTAAGCCAGCTTCCACGTACAGAGTCCTCTGCGCCTGAGGCCTAGATGTGTGCAGCCTCCTGAGACCACACAGCAGTCTCTGATCCCGGTCAGGGACTCAGTCTCAACACTGGACAGCCTGCGCCCCTCCTCACGCCTCGATGGGCTTCGCCTCTTACGTGATCCTCACCCTATTTCAAAAACATTTTTTCAGTTACTTTTCTTGTAATTTTTCTGGAATTGTAAAGTCTTCCCAAGATGCAGGACAAGTCCGTTTGTATGACTTCTCATTGTAAAACTAAAATAAGCATTACTTTCTGGAAAGATATAAAACAGTGATTAGAAATATGGTTTTGTAACGGATTTTACCAAATTGCAATTTGCCTGCAGGTCCTCCTGCTGCCTTCCCCCTCCTTTCCTGAAGATGGAACCCAGGGCCTGGTACGTGCCAGGCAAATGCTCTACCCCTGAGTCAAACCCCTGCCCCCAATTTGTCTTTGTACCATTTGTTTAAAAGTAAGACCTGGGGCACGTGCCCTGTGGCCTTGTGGGTGGAGCAAGAGTCCAGGGGGTGCTACCGTAGGTTCATTACTGCAGATTAGATGCCTCCTCCTCACAGACGTTGTGTTCATGGAAGAACAGATTTCTTTTCACCAGAATTCTCTGCGAAGAAGCCAAGAAATAGCGGCCTGTTTTGTGCGGCAAAGAGAAATGGAGGAGAGAACAGTCCTCCTGCCCACAGCAGAAGGCAAGCTCGAGGTGTCTGGGGAGAAAAGGGGAAAATGGAGAAATCTGTCTGGTTGTCAGAGGAGTTGATAGGATAAATGGAGATTCTAGAAGCTGATGTGGGTGCCCTTCTCTGACGGCTACTAAGGAGTGGGGTAGAGGTAGGCACAATAATGTACCCCAGGTCCCTAGTCTACCCTGCTACCCAGACTGAGATCCGAGTCAGTAATGCCGAGACTTTGTCCTTCCCTATCAGCTGACCTCTCCTGCTGACCCCTTTTTGTGGCATCAGGACTTCTGAGGTTGAAGGCCACTCCCTGGGGTTCTTCCCCTACCTCTCTGGTCAGTTCTCCTCAGTCTGGCTTCTGGCTCCTGTTTCCTGACCCTTAGTCCTGCTGCTTCCTTGAATTTAGCCTCCCTTGCTTTCCTCCTTCCTTGGCCTGCTGATCTGGTTGACCCCACAGCCTTAACTTCATGCATGGGTGACTTCCAAACCCCCATCCCAGCCCTAGCTGCTCTCCTGACCTCTAGACCTGTGCTTCTGCCTCCAAGGCCGCTCCACAGGAGTCACTGGGCTTTTTAAGTTGCATGTGTCTTCTTTTCCAGTTCCCCCTCGCCAGCCATTTTCCCTCTTGGCTGAGGACATCCATCTACCTTGTTGCCTAGGCAGGACAGTGGAAATCTTCATTGTTCCCATTCCTCATTGTCAGCCTCCAGGTCTGTGGATTCATACAGAATGTACCCCACAGATCATCACTGACCTGACCCTCCTCACGTCCCGCCTTCCAAAGCCACTGAAAGAAAAGCAGTGCGGACTCCAGGGTGGGTCCTGGGAGCACGCAGCGCCCAGTGCTTGGCCTGCCAGCTGCCCTGTGTTGTGGCTGATTCTCCCAGACAGACATTCACCGTTGTCAGTGGACACAGGCCTCACGAGGGATTCTGGGTGAGGACAGTCGGCGATACCTCTTCTTCTAACAGGAAAACATGTATGTTTGCGCTTGCGCAGCTGGTTATGGTTCCCACAGCTAGACTCTCAGTTTCTGTAGAGAAATCAAGCCCATTTGCCTCCCAAAGCAAGTACATGAGGAGAATGGTCCCGTGGAAGAGTCCACATACCACACTGTCAAGTGCTTCCAGGGGAGAATGGCCTGCCTTCTCCTGGGCTCTCCCCTAAGCAGTGCCTGAGAGGAGGGCATGGGTGTATTTGTGTGGTGACCCCAGAAGTGGGAGCAGGAGAGGAGAAAGAGTTAGGCAGAGGAGAAAGACGGATGTGTCAGGCTGGCTTCCACCATGGGTAACTGGGCCCAGGGTTAATGGCCCTCTGGGGAAGTATGCAGAATGCCCCTCCAGAGTGTTCATTCAGGAGAAGATTGGGGCACTGTCTCCTGAGCCCCGTCCCACCCTGCAGGAAGACCTCCCCAGGAGAACAGGCCTTCCTGAGTCAAGCACCAGTCCAGGCCCTACAGCACCGACCTGTCGGCAGCACCTGACCTTCACCCGGTGCTGGGTCTGAGCCACTCCTCACACCCTCTCCACCTCTCCCTGTCGTCTCACTGCCCCAGATCTGCCTGGTTCTGGGCCTTCAATTTCCAGCGGTGTCCCCCTCGTCAGCTCCCAGCCCCCGTCCCTCGTCCACCTGTTCTCAGCCCTGCTCTGTGCTGCTCCCACGCGACTTCCCCTGTCCTACTTAGCTAGGGCAGAGATGATGCAATGGGGAAAAGAAAGGACAGGTGGGCAGGAGAGCGCCCCGCCTCACCTTCTAACCAGAATAGTCTTCTGGGCTTCCGGAAGCCATCCACAGCGACACAGGCAGGACCTGGGGCAAGGTTCTCTTCAGCCTCAGGGCCTGTAGGGAAAGCAGACGTTCCCACAGAGCCAGCATACACGGCCCATGAACTTTCTTCTGGAACCACCCCACCACCCCAAAGCTCCGTCCCTAAAAGAAGATCAAGAATTAAATAATGCTAATAGTAAAAGACTTTAGAAATCAACATAATTGCTTTTCTTCTGGGAGAAACCCCAGAAGTCACACCTCAAGAGCCCAAACCTCGCTTGCCCATCGGCCCCTGAGGCACTTTTGAAGTAATCCTCCCCTCCTGAGCATGGCTTGTCCCCTTGGAGCACCTCCAAAGTGACTGAGGCTGCCTGGGGAGTGGCAGTCTTCCTAGATGGGTGGACATTCTGCTCTCTGGTGGCTCACGGACCACCCTGAACACAGAGGCTGGTTTCTGTCCACACTGGCAGGGAGGCGACTTTCTTTCTGAGGACAGTGCCTTTTACCGTAGTCGCACTGCTGGGGCTCTGGTTGGGAGGCTGAGTGAGTCATGAGGCCTCAGGTCACAGATGAGGCAAGTTTGAAAACCACATGGGGAAAACGTTGTGCCCAAGACAGTGGAAGCCTGAGTCTCCACCCGGGCATTGTTATCCATCTACTCTTTATTCATCAGACACGGGATGAAGAACCTACTGGGCGCCAAGTCTCTTGTTCTGGACGCTGGGCTGGAGAGACGAGTGAGTGGGTGGATGAGCTGCCCGGCCTCCAGTCTGGTAGTGAACCAGAGGAGCAAAGGAAACGCACAGCACGACTCATATAAATCGCATAGGCGGTCATGCCTGGCAGTCAGGCAACAGCCTGGGAATCCCTGCATTTTAGGAAACGAAGATGACGACATGCACTAGACCCCGCAGAGCAATCTGAAGGCTTGGTAAGAAGTCCTGCGTTTCCTGATTTCCTGGCTCACAATAGCAGCGATGATTCTTCACTCAACAAATCACATGACAAACTCTAAACTGTTGAAACAAATATTGTCCCCTCAGCCCCAACAGCCTTTCTGAAAGCCATTGTGTTGCAACCTTCACAGAGGAGGGATCGGTAACAAGGGAAGCGGGGCTGCCCTGATGGACTCCGAGCGCCGGGCCTGTCCTGTTGAGCGTGCTCCGCACTGAACGAGATGCAGAGTCATCATCAATATTCTAAAGGAAGCCCTGTCCTCGCCAACACTGTACATACGACCTCTCCTTCCACACACAGGACACCGTTTACCAAAGACAAAGCGCCTTATGAGAAATGACTAAAGTGACTAAAGACACCCAGAGCTACTTAGAAATTTCAAGTCTCACTTTCTTTTATCTTGGAATTCTTTTTAAGTTTCTCAATTTAAAAATGTTCCACTCACTCTTACATGGGAAAAAAGTAAAACCTGGTTTCTATTTGAAGTCTGTAAAAACAGGATAGATGATCTACGTGCGGGGGGTGTTCTCAGGCCCACAGGTGACCATCCAGCCCTGTCAACCAGCATGCCACACCCAGAGGGGACTGAGGAGCCACCAAGCTGAGGCCCTGTCCTGCCCCAGAGCACCACGTGGTGTTATCGCAGAGCTATCCTTCACCTGCGCCTCTCCTTCCCGGCGGGGTCAGGTGGAAAGAGCGAATCCTAACCGAGTGCCACAGCCCCAGCTGGCCGACATTCACCCCTGCTGGCTGCAGCCTGAATGCTTTACCACTCGCCAAGACTTGGAACATTTTAAAAATGAATTTAAATTTGTTCTTAAAAATATTTAGCATGATATATGGGTGACTGCAGCGGTCCTTCAGTTCTTTCACCTCTCCATCATCGCAGAACAATTAACATTTTACAGCAAAACTTTATCTTTTAAAATACAAACCTTTATTACAAAATCAACTGTCACTATGTCTGAGAAGCCACAATTGACACAAGAAGGACAGAGTTAGTTTATCTTCAGGTTTCTCAGGATCCTGGGGGACTTGTTTGGCTGTGCTTTGCGCCTTCATGAGCATGATTCTCTTACTTTTCATGCCACTGAAGTCAAGTCACGTCACAGAGGAGGATTTACCATGAAGAAAAAGGAGCCTTGGGGCTCCTGACCTGAGCCAGGAGAGTGTCCACACGGTCAGGCACACCTGGAGGGATTCGGTTAAAGCCGCTTCTCAGTGGGCTGATACTGCCTCCCACGGAAGGAAGGAAGGAAGGAAGGAAGGAAGGAAGGAAGGAAGGAAGGAAGGAAGGAAGGAAGGAAGGAAG
>JAJEJO010003675.1:36135-88186 GCA_020662805.1 Glaucomys volans
AAGGAAGGAAGGAAGGAAGGAAGGAAGGAAGGAAGGAAGGAAGGAAGAAAGAAGGGAGGGAGGGAGGGAGGAAGGAAAGAAAGAAAGAAAAGAAATCTTGCTCTCTCTACGTAGAGCACAGACAAGCAGGCCATGGAAACCAACGTACCTGCGCTGCTGAACCTTCCCGAGGGGGAAAGGGCTGGTGAGAGGGAAGGCGGTGGCGGGACACGGGCTGAGACCTCTGGGCGGCGGGAGCCGAGCTGGAGATGCCCTTCGGGTCGGGGCGCTTCCTCCCATGGTTTGCCATCCTTCCATTTCTGGTGCAGTGTCGCGGGCAGGCCCAGGCCCGCTCCCGCCCTCTGCCCCGAGCTGTTTCATTTTTCCGTCTCTCTAACAAAAACCAGAGAAATCAGCTTCTATAGGAAGCCGGTCTCCCTCGAGGGCAGACCCTCTACGGCCTCCCACCAGGCGCCACCCCTTAGGGCTCCGAGCTGCAGAGGAAGCCTGTTACACAGGGACTTCGGGCGGACTTGAAATTCAGTCTGTGGCCTCGGTGTCACAGCATGAAGAGACCAGGCTGGAGCCTGGGTGGCCGTGTGACCGTGTCCGCCACCCCCAGCAGGAAGCCGCTCGTGGAAGCCTCGGTCCATGCTCTCACGTATAAATGTGCAAGAGGAGGTTCCGTCCTCACAGACACCGGGTTCGAGGTGCAAGTGGGCTGTGGCAGTAGTGTCCCCGCAGTCATGAACGGCCACGTGTCTTCGCAGGGACCTCACTGCAGAGGTCACCAGACTCCCGCTGTGGACCGCAGGCTGGGCGGGACTGGCAGTGAGCTGCCAGCGTGCACAGGGGTCCCATGCCTCCGTCCGGCTCTCAGGACAACCAGGAGGCGCCTGCGAGTGGCAGGAAGTCTGAGCTGGCGCCCCGGGTTCTCACAGAGCCAGCAGGTGGCCGCGGCGCTGGTCGCTGGAGACCTCTTACTTCTCTCACCTTCCAGCCCAGTCTGCACCTCACAGGATGGATGGAGGACGGATGGAGGCTGTGAGCGACTCCCTCCCCGTGACCTGCCCGCCCTCGGAGGAGCAGGAGGCCTGGGCCTGCCCAGCTCCACAGGCCAGCGGCCGGGAGGTGGCTCTCCCCTCAGAGCCGAGCTTCAGCTCAGGTCGAGGGATGCCGGGAGCAGGCCCACGTCCTGGCTCTGCACTTGTCTTCCCAGGTCCAGGCCTCCGATTTCTCACCTGCAAATGGGGGTGGTCGAGGTCCCCACCGCACGGCTGTGACAGAATGTGACAGAACCCGAGGAGTCACGCTGTGAGCGTGATGGTCCGGAGCCCCGGGAGGTCCCGTTCTGGGGGATCCTTCCTGCCTCTGCTTTGCCCTGGGTCTGCCGTCAGTCCCGGTTCCTGGGCTCAGCTCTCTGTCCTCAGAGGCCATCTTCTTAGGGGGACACCAGCCACGTGGGATCAGAGTCCCGCCTGCTGCAGCGTGATCTCCGCCAGGCACACTGGCGCAACCCCATTTCCAAATAGGTCCCTTTCGGAAGCCCTGGAGCTTCAGACCCCAGTACATCTTTTTGGCGGGAGCTGCAGAGCAGAGGCTTGGCAGTCCAGGTCCTAAGCTGACTCCCGCTGGGCCCCACTGCCCCACTGTGTCCCATGCCACGTCACACGCCCTATCTCGGTTGCCTCAAAAGCCATCCTGGGAAATTAGAATCACACCAAATGTGCTTGGATTTCAGTTGTAAAACTGGAGGGTTTTAACATATATTGTTTGCTGTGCATAGCGGACGGGAAAAATTGAGCTTCTCAGTGGATGAGTGCCGAGGCGCTTTAGTTGTAGAGCTTTCTTGGGAAAGAGCGCGGTGAGGAACGTGGGCTCTTGCATCTAAGCCGCGAGTCTGCGGGGAAAGCAACCTGGAGTTCAGAACAGCCGCTGCTGTGCACTGAGCCTGCACAACTCCGTCTTTGGCACTCTTCTAAGTAGCATGGACATAGCAACTCCTGTGCGCGCGCACACACACACACACACACACACACACACACACAGAGCACTATTATCGCCTGATCCCACAGTTAAACACTGGGAGATTAAAAATGCAACCAAGATCACAAAGCTCATAAGTGACGAAGCTGGAATTGGAACTTCAGGGCCTGTGCTCCCGACCAGGACCCACCCGCCTCTACATACACAATGAATTGTTTCATAAAAACCAAACAGTCAATCAAATGGCCCTTGGGTAGCCAATGGCCTGAGGAAGGAGTCGTCTCAGCACTGCCAGAAGTGGCTGCAGCTCACAGAGGATCAACGCCACCTCCTGGGGCATCTCGGGAGAGAGGCCAGGGGTTGAAGGCCTCCGAGACCAGAGGGGGGACTGGAAACCCAAGCTGGAGACTGGAACACGCAGCGGCGTCTGGCCGGACACCTGGGGGCCCTCCAAGCAGTGCCATGTCCAGACCCACCCAGGATGTGCTGCATTTGTCTGGGGTGGTCCTGGCCACCGCACTTTCCAGAGCTCAGATTAGATTCTGAGCAGCGTACAGACTCCGCTCTGGGCAGCTGACAGCCCCCGGCACTGCTGCTGTATACTTTCAAAGCCAGTCTGAAACCCACTTATCCCCCACACTACTGCAGGAGGCCCCAGATCCGGGCCCAGGAAGGCCAGCCACCTGGAGGAGGCTTTGCCAGACATCAGTCCTGTCCCCCTGAGGAGGCACCTCGGGGGACCCTACTCAGACCAATAGACAGGAGCAGGGTAGGGGCACACGTTACTCTGCCTCCCTCCTCAAGTTCACCTCACCCATGAGGCTGATCCTCAGTGTCTCACTGTCTTCCCACAGAGATGGCACTAGGGAGAAATGGCATTGCTGCCACCAACTGAGCTGGAACTCCCCTGAGCCTGGACCCATGAGCACACCCAGACTCAAGCTGGGGTGGCCTGCCACTTCCCAGGGGAGGGTCACTGCTCCCCGTGTGATCCCTTTTACCGACCTTTTAAATGAGCTTCACAAAAACTTAGTTTTCTTAAACGTCACCTGGTTGTCGTCTCTTCATGTCACCTTACTAGTCCCGCTCTGGCTCTGCAGCCACAGCTCCTTGTTAGAACTCACAAGCAACTCGGACGGGCGCAGGGGAGACAGGGGCAGGGACCTGGGTGTGGCTCCCCAGAGGAAGAGGTGGCAGAAAGCCTGTCTTGATGGAAGGAGGCAGGTTCCGGCTGTGACCTGACCTGTGTCTTCCAGAGTGGCAATGGTGAAAAGCAGCTTCTCTCCTCTTCCCAGACCTCAAAGGAACACCCAGGCAGAGAAAAAAATCCCCTTTTCAGGGACATTGAGTCTATAGTCCAATAAAGATCAAAGATCTGCTGACTCTGGGTGGAGGTCTTCCAGTTTTGGAATGCTTTTCAATCTTAAGTGTGAATGTTCAAAGTGAAAACCAGAGAGGAATATACGGAAACCCTAGGAAAATGGGGTAAGATGAAGTGATGTACTGACAGCTAAGGACTGGTAAAGTGCCTCATTGATTCGATGAGCTTTTTATTTACTTAATCATCTTTTATGTATTTTAACAATATAACTTATATAGGTACCTACTTTTGTTTTCTATTATTTCTTCATGTTTAAAACAATTTAAACCGAAAAGATGTAAACATGTGTATTTCCATGGCTGCTGCGACCAGCAGCCTCGCTGTGTTCCGCGGCACTCGCTGTGCCAGGAGCTGCCCTTTGGAGGGCTGTCATCGTGTTCACCCACCTCCTCTCCTATCAAGGGAGCGAGGGTTTGAAAGGATTCACCCACAGCACAAAGAGTGCACGAACCACCAGCGTGCTAGCTTTCCATCACTGTAACAAAACACCTGAGATAATTAACTAGTAGGAGAAAAGGTTTACTTGGCTCTCAGTTTTAGAGGTTCTAATGGGTGGACCATTGCATTAGGGCTGGTAGGGAGGTCAGTACCACGGTGGTGTAAAAGAGTAGAGACCCCCCATATACATAAAAAGAGGGGCAAAAACTCTCTCACATACAACAAATACAAAATAAGTGTGAAGAAAATCTTTGAGTTGTGCTGACTGTGGTAAATACAAGGACAGGGCCCGAGGTAAACAATGTGGCTGTTGCTGTGAAGCAGCCCACCCCTTCGGAGGCCCCAGAAGCCGCTGGTTTCAGACATGGGTAGTCTGGCTCCCCGCCTTGCTCGCTCCACTAACCCTCCAGGTGCAGCTTGAAATAGATAAGCTGGAGCTGGCCGCTTGCATTCTCCCTGAAAAAGAAAAAAAGTAAAAAAACCTCTTATTGTAAGCCTGTCAGGATTTTTTATAATTTTCACTTTAAAAACCAGCTTGTGGGAGGGACTGGCTGCTTCTGCGTCCCTGACTTGGAGTAGTGGTCCTGACGCGTTAGCCTGTTTTCCCTTTTTTCCCTCTCCTTCCCCAGAATAAACTTTTTCTTTCACTTTAGTCTCTGGTGGTCTCACCACATGTCGATTACTGGACCCCACAACAGTGGGAGAATGTGGCGGAGCAAAGGCACTCACCTCACCAGCCTGGAAACAGTGAGGCAGGGGCTGGGGTCCTACAGTCCCCTTCAAGGTCCCCAGTGACCCTCCCACCAGGCCCACTCTGTGGTCTCCCCCAGTTCCCAGAAGCACTACCCTGGGACAAGGCTTCTCTCACAGGCCTTTGGGCACAGTTGACACCCAACCTAGGGAATAGCAGAACCACGTGCCAGGGCTGCTCCTGCCTTCACACCCGCTCCACATCTCACCGGGTGGCATTCAGCCACAGATCAAAGTCACACACCAGGCCAAATGGAGCCCGGCAGAGCCAGGCTGCTCCACCCCAGCTGGGCCCTTGCTGCCTCCTGCCCATGCTCCCTCCTTCCCCGTGCCCATGCCGTCGTCAGGATCCTGTCTAGCCTTCCTCATCGACCCCAGTCCCTGCTGAACTCGTGGAAGTGCCCTTCGACTTTGGGTGCACCCAGGCCACTCTCTCTGGACCTCCTTTACTTCCTCTGCAACCTGACAGGGTCACCCCGACCCCTTCCTTCACTTATGCCTTTCCCTGGCCCGGCTGCTGCTGATGAAAGAGAGGAACGTTGGTGAAAGGGGTGCACACAGACGGCTTGGGGTTCCCGAGTGTGTGCTCACAGGGCAGCCTGATGCCTGGGGACGCCCTGGTTCTCCAGGGGCTCTGCAGCTATCCTCCCTGATGTCTGGTCTGCAGGGTTCCCCGGGCTTCAGCAAGAACAGCAAAGGCCCAGCTTGCAGAAGGCCACTGGAAATGTGCCAGCAGCTGCTGGAACCTGATACAGTCCTGTTTCTGCACGAAGAAGCAGCGGGGCAGCGTGGTCCTCAGCTGAGTGGCCGGCTGCTGACCCTGCAGGTACCGGGGGGCCTTCCAAAATGGGCTTGGGGCAGCACATGGTTGCTGATGGTTTCCTTCTTCAGATCTCTGTGATTTCAAAGGTACTATGATCCATTTGCTTCTATTTTATCAGAAAAAGAATAAAATATCTAAAGCAAAACAAGAGTCCATTAAATATAATATTCATGGGGGAAATGGAAATATTTCTGAGTCTGGAAAGTTTTTGCTGACTTGGATTTTGGTGAAGAGTGCTCCTATGGATCAGCCTCATGACCACACCTAGTCTCCATTCATTCTTCATCACCCAAGATCTACGAGGCTTAGGGGAAGCACATACGAAAGGTAGGACCAGAATGTCCTCTGACAAGATGGACTTGTCTGTGCGTGGTCAGGTCAGCCCTCACGTGCACGTGGCCACAAACGGGCATTCCTGCTTTCCCGGCAGTCACGTGTCAGGTTCCGGGAATTCACAATTACGATGTCGTTATTCCTGCTCAGAGCACAGCTCCCGCAAAAGCCCCACAGCTGATTGTGAGGGCGAAGTCACAGGCTCCCATGGGGTCTGCAGCCCAGAGCCACAGAGGCAGGAGAGCTGGGGGGCTCTCCTGGGGACATCAAGGTCCACACAGGGTTCTTCTCCAGGGCTCCCAGAGCTGGCAGTCCTGAGGGCAGCATGGTCACACTGAGTGGCTTCTCTGGAGTCACCCAGCCTATCCAAAGACAGCTGCTTGACCCCGGCTAGTACTCCGTCCACCCCATTACTGGGCTCAAGGCAGTTCAAGGAGGCGGACAGGGGACTGATGCTACACCCTCACTCCAGGTCCCTCAATGTCCTCCTTTTGCTGTGACCCAGACCCTAGAATGCTCTCCTTTCTCTATTCTCACTTTCAACTGCCGCTGGAACCTTGGCTGGGGCAGGGAAGGGAAGAGGATGCCATCCACGTTTCAGTGCCTGAGACCTAAATCAACCAATCAAATCAATCAATCAAGAGACAGGAAAGATTCATATATCAAAAGACAGGAATTTGCCTCTCAGTCAATAAATTATGTCACTGGCCGTCTTAGGACCTTGTTCTGAAACTGGGAATTTTGTGCCACTTTCCTTACCACTGGCCTGCACACCCCTCCCCGCGCAGGTGGGACTGGTGGCACCTGCCCGGGGGTCCCCAGCCCTTTCCCAAGCAGGTCTCCATGGAAAAGCAGGCTGTGGAAGACAACATCACAGGGGTTGCAGGGGCACTTCTGAGCCGTGCAGCTGGTCTACCTGGGCTTCCAGGGCACCATCTCCCTGCCAGCTCAGGTATCTTGGCGGTAGAAATCCCTGACTCGATCGGGCTGTTTGCCATCTGCTATTTCGGCCTGAGGAGCCTTTCTCCCACTCCCCACTGCGCCTGTGCCTGTCCTGGGAGTTCCTGAAGGGCCAGAGGGAAGGGGAGAGGGACAGGAGCAGGAAGTAGCTGGGAAATGCAGTGAGGTCTGGGTGCAAGCAAGCTTGAAAAGAAAGAGAAAGTGAGAAGAGTCCAAGGCTGCTGTCTTCACCTCCCCGAGAGGAAATGCTGCCGGAACTGCTGATTCAAGCCGCGGGCTTGTCTCAAAGTGAGCGCGGGGCTGGCGGGCTTCCCTCCCCTGTAAGCAGCTACTCTGCCACTGGACGTGAGTCCTTCTGCTAAGTGGGCCTCTTTAAAACAGCCCTGAATCTAGGGTGTGGCTGCAGATGTTCCCCAGCGATCAATCCCTTTCGGTGGTTCACATCTGGCAGGGAGGTCCTGCTTGGCCCTGACCTTCTTTGAAAGCAATCAAGTGAATGATGCAAAACAGAACTGTGAGCCCGTGCCTGGCTGTGGTCCAGGAGGGGGCTGGCCGGGCACTTCTCTGTGAAAGAAGGCCGACAAATCGTAGTAGTAAACACCCACAGATCTCGGAGGCCAAGAATGAATCAGATTCATAGAACCTGGTTGCTTCCTTTCCCATGGCATCTACTCAAGGGTGAAGAGGTTAATACATGGCAGAGTTAAAACCAGGATAGAGGACAGAGCCTTAGACCAGCCTCGACCTCAGCATCACCAACCCTGTAAGGGTCCTCGTGATGTGGATTGGCAGGTGACCCAGCGGTGTTTCCCAGCTGTGAGACAGTGTTCAGGCATAAAGCCCCAAAATCCTCCCGGGGTTTAGCCAGATTCAGACCCCTCTCCTCTACCTGCTTATCTTTTCCTGATCAGCGTCCTGAACAGAACTCTACACAGGGCCTTGCTCTCTCCAAAGTATGCTCACAGCCTGTGGTTGGGAATCTAGGATTGCACAAATCCATGTGAATTTTTTAAAATTACATATGCAGTTGGGAACATGATATGGTTCCACTGTTCTGGAACCTGAAATCCGCAGGGTGCCTGACTTTGCCACCGTTGCGCACAGCGCCAGCAGCACCACCAGCACCTCCCGGGGCACAGCAGCCAGCTACGCTGCGCTCCGTGTGAGGCATGGCCGGCCGCGGCTGGGCTTCTGTCTGGTGGAAGCCATCCCTCTGCTGGCTTCCTTCCCAGAGCCAGGAAACTGCACTGAGAATGCATCTGCTTTCTGGAATCCGACAGCTATGCTAAACCTGAGTTTCTTTCTGGAAGGCAGAACTGGTGCTGGAAATAGAAAAGTGTGCTGAGTCCCGAAAAGAGTGGCTTGTCTCGGAGTCACGCTCCGTTTCCTCAGCCTGGCAGGTTGCGGAATTGGAACCAATGAGCGTGTGAAGCGTGATTTGACAACATGTCTCATGACTAGACACCCAGAGAGCAATCATGCCGCATGATTGGTCCCCCGAGGCCTTCGTCTTTTGTTCGTTGATCCCCTCTGAGGACTGCAGTTGTCCAGCGGGTTGGCAGGGCCAGACTCCCTCTCCCCACCTAGGCACAGCCGTGGTGGCCAGCCTGAGGACCTTCTCATCAGAGCTCCAGGATGCTCGCTCTATTCTGCTTTGCTTGTAGAGCTCAAGGCCTCTGAGGCCGAAGGTTAATCAGGAGTTTTTTTGCGTTTCTATGCTGTAGACAATGCTCATTATGTGATTCTTCCCTCCACTCTAAAGGCAGGAAACCACAAATTACATCATTTTGCACAATAATTTTATGCTCTGACTCACTTAGGAGGTGTGACTAGAATCACAGAATCTAAGTCTTGAAGGGAACAGAGAGGTCATCTCACTGACTTATCATGGGAATCACCGAGGTTGTTTTTGGTTGTTTTCTTTAAATACAAGATTCCTTCTCTCTTCTCCCCACCCCCGGAGATGCTGATTTTCTAGGTCTGACTGGGAGCTGCAGAATCTGTACTTTCAGAAGGTTCCCTGGGTGATTCAGAGAATGAGCTCAGTCTGTGATACAGTTCCCTTTCCCTTCAGATGGACGGACACCTACTTCTCCACTTGTTTTGAGGGGGTATGTGTGGTACTGTGGGTTGAGGCCAGGGTGCTCTGCCACTGAGCTCCATCCCTATCCCCTTCTTGAGATATTTTGAGACAGGGCCTCACTGAGTTGCGGAAGCCAGCCTTTACTTGCAAGCCTGCCTCAGCCTCCCTAGTTGCTGGGCTCATGGGCACACACCACGGGCCACTTTAACAACTTGACTTGTGATCATCCAGCTTTTGTAGCAATGAGTAAGAAACGAAGCTACCCTGTGGAATCATGCTCTCGACTTCCCAGGCCGAGCATGCGCACTCCACTGCGCATTCTTCTGCAAGCCGGTATGGACGATGCGCCGACGTGGCGCCCTTTGCAGGCACGCGAGGCCCCTGCCGTCATTCAGGCGCTGCACTCCCAGTCACAGTGCTGGCCGGCGCCAGGCATCAGGGTGACAACACAAAGCCACACAAACCCTCTCGCTAGCAAGGCATTGAGCCTCCACAGCGGCCGGACGAGGCAGGTGTGTGTGACTGTGCTCGTTTTAGGGAAACGGGACTTCCCCACTCCCCCCGGGCTCCGTGGTCCTGTGCCCAGCAGAGCTCGTGTGCAGTCAGTAATTACACAGTAATGACACAGATTGGTCGCTAACAATATGCTTTTCTCTTATTAAAAGAAGCTAATTTCTCACTCTAAGGAAAGACGCATTCTCTTTCTGGCCGTCCCAACTGAGCAACAATGATGGTGAACGATGGACTGAGCACATGTCTGAATAGGTAAAGCCAAGTCCACTATCACCCACGGTGTTCGTGCACCAATAACAAACACAAAAAATTTTAAAACAAATTATCAGCTGCCTGCAAACGTCCCAGACACCACCGTGTGCTGTCAGGAAGCCTCAGCACGTGGCCCCTGCCGTCCCCCCTGCGCTGCCCTCGCAGCCACAGCGCTGGCTGGAGCCCGACAGTACAGCCAGCATGCGAGGCACGTCAGTGTTATGAGGGTCCACGTCCCCTAAGACCCATCCCTGGGGAGGAGACGGGCCATGTTTGTTCACTTCGATTCTCAACATTTTAGTTATATCAAAATAAATAAATTCAGAATTTATTGTAATTTTACTTGAGGAAGCTGACTCATGTATTATGTAAAATACACCTAGCCCGACTCATTTTCAAGTGAGAGTACTCATAAATACCATATTTTCTTATAACCCAATGGTGATTCTAAGCCATTCGGAACACAGTTCGACTTGCTGAGCCCACTTGACGAGTATTGCAAACAACAATACTGTCAACCCAGTCGACTCCCCCCACCGTTTCTTCCTTCTTTAAGTGGACCATGTTTTCTAAGCACTGGGACTTTGGGACAAATCCAGACCAGGGGAAAGGAAATGGACCTTTGAAATTAAACTATTCTCAAAAAGGCGAGGTCCAGAAGGGTGATCTGGGACTGAGGAAGAGCTCATAAAGGTGGACAGAGATGGTCACAGCCAGGGCTGGTGTGAGCAGCATCTTGTGACCAACCCCAGAGCCTTTGCTCCAGGGACAGAACAGGGCTTTGGGAACAAGCTCACAGCAAGGCTGTGCGCATTAATCAGACTCACTGAATCTCAGCTCTTGCCCAACATCAAGTGACTTCAGGGATGTCGGCTTCCAAGGGACGCGAATGAAGCAAAGAGAGATCCAAGCCGTGAGTGGCTCCCTAGGCCCGATCCTCCCTGTCCGTCAGTCACTCTCTGGTTCCGAGTAAGGAAGGAGACATCTCAGTGAGACGCAAGGAGCAGCTATGTCACAGCAATCTCCACATCACACCTCAGAGCAGTGCTCTGGGAACCCATGCTCCACACAGCCACAGATGCCACACGCATTCAGTGGGAGCCCCGAAGGCAGAGCTGTCCTGCTGAAGGAGCGCCGCAGACCTCTGTCCTCCCGCCCCAGCCTCACAGTCTGTTTCCTGTGGGCCACTGCCTCCTTTTCTTCCTTTCAGGGGCGTCACCTGGATCAGAAGTGACTGGCTCTCAGGCAGTTGCAGTGCTTTCCTCCTCCAGGGCAGACAGCGGACGAGCTGACCCAGCATGAGTGCCCTCAACAGGGCACAGACCTGTCCTTCTCTGGGCCCTGCTGCGCTTCAACAGAAACCCAGCGGTCTGGGAGATTCACATCGGCCTGAGTGAGTCTTTGAGAGAAGAAGAGCTGTGGCCATGCTGGTATTGTGCTCTAGAGGAATGGTCGAGCCTCCCGCACTTGCCTGGACTCACATTCGTGCTGCTCGCACCAGCTCCTAGGCGAGCGCCGCCCTCTCAAGCTGGGGTGAGGCCACTGCCCGGGAGCACTTAGAGATGGCCGATGGCATCATGGTGATTGCCATAACAGCTGGGGGGGGGCAGCATTTAGTGGATTCTGCACAGTGAAGGACGGTCTCACACAACACGCCAGACGTGCTGTGTGTGTTGTGTTGAGAAACTCCACTCACAAGAAAGCCACAGATAAAACCGTCGTCATATCCTACGCGGTGGAAATGTACCAAGTTCTACCCAGGAAACATGGTCATTGGCCACACTCCTGGGGACAGGGAATGGAGGATAGTGACGTACACAGACACCTTTAAGGTCACCCTGATTTTCCCGCCTCCTGTGTCAGGTGAACTCTAGTGCTGATGGTCCCTGCGGAGGAGCATCGTTGGCTTGTGTGTACTGGAGCTTTGTGATTCAAAATTCCTACTGCTTTAAAATAGGTCCATTCCCACACATTGGCGAGGGTTTCAACACCGTCACTATAAGACAGAGAGCAGATCGGCCAACCGCCCAATCCCTACTGGCCCTCCAATTCTCTGTCATTAGCTCTGAAAGATCCTCTACCGCAGAAGTCTGTTTCCTGTCAGTTCAGAAATGTTTCCAGTGCATTCATGGATTGAACAGGCTTATCTGATCATACTGGCTCACTTTCCCCATGAGTTCAATGGGTTATATTTTTAGTAGTTTTCTGAAGCCAGAAAAAGAGTCACCCAAAAATCCCAAAACCAAAGTGCTGATTTTCAAAAGGGAGTTTTCTGGCCACAAGCACTGGACTACTTTTCAAGTGATTATTTAGAGTAAAACTCAGTTCAAGTGAAATTTATTCTTTATTGTTGTCCTCCATTCAGATTAAGAATATTTTAAAGTGTCAAGATAATCTACAACTACTTCCTAAGTCTCAGCGCACTTGCCTTTTTAACTTGACTTTTTGAAAGTAATTCTAAGAAAAAGATAAATTCAGTTAGTGTGGTGGCACATACCTGTAATCCCAGGGACTCAGGAGGCTGAGGCAGGAGGATCGAAAGTTTGAGGCCAGGCTCAGCAACTTAGTGAGGCCCTAAGCAACTTAGCAAGACCTTGTCTACAAATAAAAAATGAAAAGGGCTGGGGATGAGGCTCAGTGGTTAAGCACCCCTGGATTCTATCCCCAGTGCCCAAATAATAAATAAATAAAATTTTTAAATGATAAAATCTGTGTATGAAGTCAGGATGAAACCTAAAACAGTGAAAATTCATGAAATATTATAGGAAATCTTTAAAATCACAAGATGGCTGTGACGGCTATAATTGCCTCTGTCAACCCGACCAGGCCACAGGCCCTGGTGCTTTATCAAATACGAATCTCGATGTGTCTATGAGGGCATTTCTGGATGAGATTAACGTCTTCATTGATAGGCTGATCAAGGCTGATTGGCCTCCTGTATGTATTTTCATATAGACACAAACGTGGCTGTGTATGTGTGCGTTGCCATCTTTTTTGGTTCTATTTCTCTGAAGACTCTGAAGAATCCTGACTAATAAATGGCATTTGCCATTTAACTGGTGAAATTAATGAGCAATTAATTACATGCATTGTATAATTTAAAAACAAGAAACTCTCCCGTCTGGCAAACTGTACAGTGTATACAGCCTCCAGAAAAAAAAATGAACTACAGAAATGAGCATTTGTGTGCATTTTAAAATAAAATGAAATAAAATGGTTCCACAACGATACTACAAACTTTCACTGCCTTCAGCTACGAGACAGGGTGTTATTCATATTTTCCTCCCCTTGGAGGAGGCTCAGATGGTCCCCACCTCCACTCTGCTTCCAGAGTCAGAACGATACCAGAAGAGCTGCAGGAGAACGTGTTGAAGGAGGGGTCTCCAGCCGAACCTCAAGTCCTGCTGAGTCCTCCTGAAAGCCAGCTTACCTGACTGAAGGAGTTGCAGGCCACCATCTAGGTGACTGACGGGAAGCTAGAACATTTCATGCCCAGAACGTGTGGCTTTATCCAGTGATCACCTGCTCTGGACACGTGGTCCCCACCTGCCCTCTCTGGACACACCATGCAGGAGGGGCGTCAACGACCACACAGGAAGATATGATCGCTGTAATAACTTTGAAGAAATGGACATGATACATGTGATTTTAAAAAGAGGCAACATTTTTTAACCCGATAAGGTCATGAATTTAATCTCAAACTCGATCTAGTACTGTACCTTTTAAAATAAAGGTGCTTCCTTCAAAACGTCCTCCTGCGGCTCTTCTAGTCTCGTTCTGACTCCGGAAACAGTGGAGGTGGCACCCTCTGAGCTCTCCTCCAAGGCAGAGGAAAATATGAACAACTCCCTCTCTTTTAGTTGAAGGCAGCGAAGGTTTTAGTATTACTATGGAACCATTTTATTTTATTTATTTTCGCCCAGACCTGTCAGAGTGGCTCAGAAGAAGGTAGCACTATTTATAAAGCAAAATCTTCTACTCCCACCCCGGCCACAAGCTCCATGGCCTTGGGCAAGTCGTTACCCCTCCAGACCTGTCTCCTCATGGACAGCATCAGAAGGTGGGACTCTCAATAGTGCTTCAGAGGCTCACCACCTTTATCTTTTTCTTTTAGTTAGAGAATTCTTTTTTCAACCAAACCTTTATGTGGAAGCAAAAACATGTGAAGAAATACAGTTCCATTTCCATGGCCAAACTTGAAAATCTTCCCACTACTGAACAAGAGGTGACGGCAGAAATATGACGATATCTTTTCCATTGTATAGCAGAACTCATGCAAAGGTAAAGAAAATTCCCTGGGAATTAAAGATGAAGAGGACCTTGCTATTTTGGGTCAGCATGAGCGAATCTTCAGACCACCTGGTGATGGCCATTTATCAGCTTTATAATTTAATTTCTCGCCAGGAGCAGTGGCGCACGCCTGTAATCCCAGCAACTAGGGAGGCTGAGGCAGGAGGATCGTGAGTTCAAAGCCAGCCTCAGTAACTTAGCGAGGCCCTAAGCAACTTAGTGAGACCCTGTCTCTAAATAAAACACAAAATAGGGATGGGGATGTGGCTCAGTGATCAAGTGCCCCTGAGTTCAATCTCCGGTTCCAAAGTAATAATAATAATAATAATAATAATAATAATAATAATAATTTAACTTCTCAATGTACCATAAATTACCACAAGTTGGTGGCTTGAGAGAGCACATGCATACTTCTCACGGTGTGTAGACCAGAAGCCCGGGTGCAGTCCAGGATGGTTGGTGCTCACTGGGTGCTGTCTTGAGCTCATCCACGCAGGGACTGACCTCGGCTGGCTGAGGCCGCAGGCCTGCAGTCCTTGGCTCTCAGCCCCTGGCAGCTGCCCTGTGGCCCTGCATAAGGCCTCTAGCCACTTGATGGCCTGTTTCTTCAGGACCTGCAAGAGCTTTGTTCTCACCGTTGAAGCGCTTCAATTTCAAGGAGGTTTTATTCCCTTTTAAGGGCTAGGATGATTAGGTCAGGACCACTGCGGTCATTTCTCTTAGGAGTAACTTGAAATCTGCTGGAGTGACATCTGTTGGGAGTGACGTCTGTTGGGGTTCCCACGATCTGCCTACAGGGGGGAAGCCTGTACAGGGTGTGCCCTACACACTGGGGTCCTGGGGACATCTTACACCTTGGGGGACTAAGGGCTGTACCTAGGGAGAACTAGAAAGAGTCAGCTCATGACCCAGAGCTGGGCACGAAGGTGGGAGGTCAGCGGGGAGGCTCCTCCCCTGAGGAGCACACCGCAGGCAGCCCGCATGCTGGTTTTTGTGTAAGAGTCCCAAGTGAGAGAGCAGTCCAGATGGAATCCGGCAACATGCCTGGGGTGGGGCTGCAAGGAGACCGCCACCTGGCCACACAGGCGTCCTGAGAACCTTCAGATGCAGTCACCACTCCAGCTTTGGGAACACAGGGGACTCCCTGTGAAGTCCGCAGAGTGATCAGGAGCAGAGCTGCAGCAGATCTTCCTGCTCAGGACCTCCAACATCAGATTGTCAGCCAGCATTCACATTATGCATGTGCGCGCTCACACACACACACATACACACACACACACAGGTGTTTAAAATGATCACAGATGCCAAAGAAGGAATTAGAAACGTAGGAATAAGACACTAGTTTTAAAAAGAAGACGGGGGCAGAAGAAGGGAAAGGAAGAAGAGAGAGGAGGGGAGAAGAAGGAGGATAACAGAGCAGGCAGGTTTGAAAAAGATGTAAGTAAAGCAGTCAGGAAAAATCTAAAAGCTAGAACACCTGCTTAGAGAAGAACTGGTGGACAGGAAAATAATCATAGAAGGAAGATGGGGGTGGGGGAGGCAGAAGACAGCGAGAAGGGAAGAGCAGTGCATGTGACACCAGGGAGGTGTGAAAAAGAGCCAAGTTGCACTTTCAGAGAAACCCTAAGAGCTAGAACACTCACTGGAATACAGAACGAGAGGACAGGAAAGAAAATCTTGGGGAAATCACCCAGAAAGGCACACAGAGGGCTAAAGATGGAAAACAGAAGGAAGGAGGTTGTGGGGATGAGGGCAAGTTGCTATCGCTATTGCATTTCTCCTTATTTCCTCCCGCCTCCCCATGGGCTCCCCAGGAACCCCCACACTCAGTTGAAAAACACCTGGTGGGAGGATCTCAGTCATTCCAGATCCTGAGCTGTAGGATCTGAGTCCCTTCACGGAGGTCAGAGCAACGGTGACGTCACTGCTGGTTCTCAGGAGCCGAGGCCTCTCTCGAGGATGGTGTGACCATCATTAGCTTCTATCTTCTTCCTCTAAATTGTCTTATCTTGTGAAACACTTAAAATAGCGAACAAAGAAGCAAACACACGTAGTGAAGCAGGTCTTGGTCTTGTGCTTTTGGCTCCCAGCAGGAAGAACGAGGCTTCAGGGTCATGTGTCATGGCAGCATCAAGGTCATGACACGGGAGGAAGGACTCAAGGATGGGGTGTGAGCAGGGTACAGGACACAGCAGACATGCACGCCTGCCTCTGGTAAGGGAGCCTATGATCACCCTCCACCTGAAAGGTGAGGGAGGGGACAGTAACCAGGCCTGCAGGAGGGTCCTGTGGAGAGGCACTAGGGTTGTGGTCACCAGACAGGGGTCCTGCCCTCTTCCCTGTGGGGAGGAACCTGGGAGCAAACACGCTCAGCCCCCATCCAATCTCCTGTTGATACTGCCCATCGACAGACCCTGAGGAAGTCTATAGGTACAGCCCACCAAGGTCAGCACCTGCCTGAGCTGGCCAGAAAGAGCAGTGGATCTAGACAGGTACATGAAAATATTCCAATGAGGACAAACCACAGAATGGACAGAAAGGCCACAAGCACTGTCTTAGTCAGTCAGACTGCTGTGACAAGGTACCCTGGACTTGGTGATTTACAGGCAACAAGAACTCATCTCTCAGGTCCCAAGGCTGGGAAGCCTGAGACGAAGCTGTCTGCAGATGATGTCTAGTGAGGCTCTCTGCCTCATGGGTGTTACCTTGCTGCTGTGTCCCTAGATGGCCAAAGGGGAAAGGAAGCTCTGTTAGGCCTATTAGGGGGCCCTGATCCTGTTCGTGAGGGGAGGGTTCTCCCTACCTCCCACCTCCCTCAGCCCTGCTTCTTAACACCCACCGTGGGGGTCAGGCTTTGTCGGACAGATTTGGAGACGTGCATTCAGACCACAGTACCTATCATTCAGCTTCAGGTAGGAGCTTAATGTCACGAGTTGACACCTTAGTTAAAAACCAGAAGAGCATGCCAAAGGGACTGGAGTTTCCTGGGGCATCGAAGGACCAGCAGGAGCCGAACACAGGAACAGTTCTGTCTTCTGGATGGTTTGCCCTGGAGAGGAAAACCCTCAGCTTCGTATCTTCAAAATGGACAGAGTCGGGAAGTCAGGGCAGAAATTTGTTGCTATTGCCCCTGATTTGCTGGTTCACCTGGTTCCCTCCTAGTCACTAGGAGAAGCAGGAACAGCAGCAAAATAACAGTGGCACCGAACCTGGAGCACTGGTGCTTCCTGAAGCCTTTCATGTACCTGAACGTGAGCTCACCTGAGACAGGTGCTGCAGTCTTACAGCGGAGGAGGCTGGAGCTGGGCCCAACAGTCCATCCCACCGGCTCCCACCACCGTGCCAGCTATGTTTGCTGGCAGACACCACACAACAGACACCTCCATCTCTCCTTCGGCCTGGGCGTCATTGTTGGCACATTTCTATTTCTCCTTTTTGGAAGGGATGAGTGTCCAGGAAGGGTGGGAGTATGTTCCAGAGATGCTTCAGTTCAATGGGACTTAGCCAAGTTCCATCGTTCTGAAACTGGAAACAGAGAAAGTGACCCAGGGCCTTCCCTCTAAGGCTACAGGGCTTTAGGGAAGTATGGTTTATGTCAAAGTTCAATTTTTCATGTTTTTTACGGACTTAAGAGTTCATTTTGAGACTTAGCTCATTGCCCAAGTCTCCTCCTTCCCACATAGTTCTCCTCATTTCCTCTAATGTGACCTTTCAGACATTTACACAGCCCTTAAAGTTAAACAGCACTAGGTCCTCTAATAACCAGAAAGTAGTCTCTTAGTTATCTTCAAAGAAGTGCAGCATCTACCATGAGAAAAGCCCGTGGGAAGGATGGGCCAGCATGGTGGGCCTCCTCTCACATGCACGGGTGTCCACCGCCCTGGTGAAAGACATTGGCACTGACTACTAGGCAGAGGAGGGGAGAGATGAAAAAGAGCAAAAGCCAACCAAATACAAAATGGATAGACTGCAGATAAAATCCATGAAACCAGAGCCGATTCTCTGAAAATCCAATAAAATTCCTAGACCTTAAGCTACAATGATTGACACAAAAAAGTTAGAAAATTCCAATTACCAATGGTGGGGAATGAAAAAGGAGACACAACTACAGACCCTATGGATATTAAAATGACAGCCAAGAAATGGTATGAACAATTTCATGCCAAAAAAATTAAAATTGACAATCCGATGAAATAGATAAATTACTTAAAAAACATAAATCGCTAAAACTCTTAGGAGAAGAAACAGAAAACTGAATAGTCCTATACCTACTAAAAATTAAATTCCTAATTACAAGTTTTCTAATAAAAAATCCCATGCCTAATTTACTCACTGGGGAATTCTATTCAACATCCAATAAAACATCTTTCAGAACACTGAGGCGAGGGGAATACTTCCAAACTCATTTTATAGGACCAAATATGACTCATTTGAGAAAATACAGTCCATGCTGCTGTTTATCGATAGTGAACAAAAAGTTGCTTGTGGAGCCTCCCACATGCTACGTGAAGTCGAATCCATCTTCTCTGAGGCAGGAGTCTGAGAAGCCCCACTGAGACACCCAGGCAGACGGTGCCCGCAGCACGGGCCCCACCTTAGGTGAGCAGGAGACCTGCTCTGTCCCTCCCTCGCTCCCATTAAGAGACGGTTCTGAGACTCTGCACAGGAAGAACCATCTTTTAGACAGCACCGTTACCCGTGCATACGGATGACTCCACGAATGTGTGAGTCTACATCGTGCACAGCCACAGAAATGAAAATGTGTACCCCATTTGTGTACAGTGAATCAAAACACAGTCTGTAAAAATAAGATTTTTAAAAATGTATGTGAGTCACTTGTGATGCTCAGCACTGTTTGGGGGAGAGTTGGGCTCTGGAGTTCTAAACTATCCAGCTGTTGCCACTTTCTGATTATGTGACCTTGGACAAGACCTTCATGTCTCATGCTCTATCTTTCTTATCCCCTGCCTGGGGATATGCTCAGTGGTAAGTGCTTGCCTACCATGTGTGAGACCCTGGGCTCTGTCCCCAGCACCCGGCTCCCCCATACACACGGGAACTAATGACATCCACCAAATTTGGCTGTATGACGATTAAATGAATTCAGCTCTTACACCCTCAGTGGGATCACTGATCCAAAATAGTACCTTCTTTGTACTAAACATTCAATAAATGTTAGCTAGGGCTGTGGCCCAGTGGCAGAGCGCTTGCCTGGCATGTGTGAGGCACTGGGTTCCATCCTCAGCACCACATGTAACTAAAAATAATAAAGGTCCATTGGCAACTAAAAAATATAAAAAACAATATTAGCTAGCAGCAGTAGCAATTACGTGAGACTACTATTTGAAAACTAGTATTACTAACTAATGACTTCATTTACTAGTGTGCCACTAGCATCCAATTTAATTCATTAAATACTACAAACACAAACTGTTGTTCTATTAGAAAAATAGAAGCCATGTATTTTGAATTTGCTACAATTCTATTTTATTTTTAAAAGCTGAAAATCTAAGTCATGCATGTAGTTCAAGCAAGGTGTATTCCAATGAGACCTTACTTGTTAACAAATATGGTAGCTGCAGGTTAGGTCTTAATTCTGATTCTTATCAGGAGCTGTGGGTTCCTCACTGGAAAGGGTCTCTGAGTTTCAGCAGTCTTCTCTCCGTTGGCAGGGTAAGCTAAGACTGGCAGACATTAGAGCTCAGGGCTTAACCCTCTGGTGGGAGAGGGCCCAGTGTGTGGCTGGTGCGGGAGCCTGGAGTAAGCGACAGTGGTGGGGGTCACTCCCGGCTCTTTGTGTGCAGATTTTGACTCTTGTGCCTGTTTTCCTCCCTCGCAAAAGTTTTTGGCTGTGCAGAAGCTGTGTGGTGACAGCCACCCCTCTGGGCACCTGATCACACACCTAACTTGTTTGCTTGCTTCATTCTTCAGGTCTCCCAGGACAGAAATTCTAGCCTGGCCTTAGTTTCTCCTCCCCCCTCAGGATTCACTCTGTGGCTGTGTTCTCTAGTTGCTTCCTCTAGTTCACCCAGGGTCCCACTCTGGGCATGACTGGATTTCATTGGTTTGCAAATTGTTGTGAAGAGCCCTCTCCCTGCGCCTCTCTCCCAGCAGAGGAGCAGCCTCTCCAGAGCAGCCACGCTCCCTCCTACCCCAGCACCAGGCACAGTCACTCGGTGAAGACAGAGGCCTCTGCAAATCAGCAGAGACAGAGAGCCCACGACTGCTGGCAGCCCTCTGGAATAGACACTCTGGTCCTTCTGCGGGGGCACAGAGAGATGAGGATGGGCGGGGGGGACCAGATTAGAAGTACAAGTCTATGAAATGGGCCTACCATGCTGACCCCACGTGCTTGCTTTGCCTGGCCTAAGTGGACAGGATATGTCATATTCCTCAGCAAGCTACCTGTTATCTGCAAGGAAATGCAGGCAGGAAATGATATTGATCCTTTGAGGGGAGAGACTTTGGGGACCCTTTCCATAGACCAGTCCTGGATGATAAGGATGATTCCTCTAAACTATAAAATCTGTAAGAATGCATGACTAAAGATCCGATTAGAACCAGTTAGCATGGGCCAAGGTGACATGACTACCATGAGCTTTCATGGTAGTGGGGATTGAAAGTCTGATGTCACCATGCTGTCAGTCAAAAGTCAGGAGGTGGACCTGGGCAGGACTCTCTGGAAACTTCTCTGGGATCCCCAATAAAACTGGAGTGCAGGAGAGGCACACTGTCCTTCTCCTCTCTGAGAGGACCCACTCTCTCCCTTGGAGTGTCCCCTTTCCCTTTTCCTATCCCTTCAATAAACTCATGCCTGTTACTCTGAGTGACATGTCTGATATCTTTCTGACTTAATCACAAGAATCAGGGTTTGAAGAGGGGGTCTTCATGCTGCCTGAGTTTCCTGGAAGACCCCAGCTCTGGAACACTTCTGCACAAGTGTTACTTTCCTGCAGTCTTGTTTTACCCAAGTTGTCTGATAAAAATTCATGTCTTCAAGTACTTACAAGCTAAACTAACTTCTCCAAAATCTGCAAGTAAGATTCATGCTCGGTGGACATTTTGGTATGGGAATGCGGGGAGGGTATTGTATACCCCAGTTTAAGAGGCACAGCTGTTGTGGCTGGTGAGCATCTAGTGGGTGAACATTTCTCACATTCTCATCATGCCCCGTCTTTGCTCAACAATCTGCAAAACTGCCAGGGCTGGTGGTGCAAACCTGTAATTCCAGCAGCTTGGGAGGCCAAGGCAGGAGGATTGAAAGTTCAAAGGCAGCCTCAGCTTGGCAAGGCCCTAAGCAACTCAGTGAGACACTGGGATGTGGCTCAGGGGTCCAATGCCTCTGGGTTCAATCCCTAATACCACCACTACTGTCATGGTCTACAGAACTCCATGTGTCCCCGGCACAGAGCTCTGACACCCCAGCCTAGTCCCCTGGGCTTGCGGCCCCAGCGGGAGCAGCCACTCCAGCCAGTGGTGTACACGCAGTCTCCTGTGCCATTTTCCATTTTATCTTTGGGACTTTGTATTAGTTCTCCAAAATGCCACATCTTTATTCTGTTTCTCTTCATATTTTAAAGACCAACTCATAAGATTCCTCCTTAATAAGAAAAATTCTAGAAGTTCCAGCTCCAAGTTTTTACCTTCTCAAAAAGGGTTGTTTTCCCTCCATATCTCTCCTATTGGTGCAGGAAAGACACTAGACAAATCAAAGGGTAGCAGTGTTCCTCTGGACTTTGTGGGCGCTTGGTCTAGCCCTGTACAGGAACATACTTGCTCATTCACCAAGCACAATTTGCGGGTTTAGGATGTACAAGTACCTATGCACAAGATTCTTCATGCTGATATTTTTGAAGCTATTATTGGTCTTGTCTGAACATCTGAAACGACAAAAACTTAGTTCCTTAAAAGGAGGCTTATTTTATTTGGGGAGAACTATGAAAGCTCTTTATGATGATATGAAGTATGTTTTTCTGAACTTAGTTCCACAGGAATAATTCAAAACAAATTTAAATCTCTTCAATACAATAGCACTTTGACATTCACCTCATTGGATGTTTTGACAATTCTACCCTAGCTGACATTTTAATGCTCTTGTTCTCTTCCTCCCCTGAACAGGGCCATGGAACTCTGAGGTTTCCAGACCCTTCCCCATCTCAGCTGTCTTCTGAACACACTTGAGTTGCTATCGTCCCTTTGTAACTGAATACAGCAGTTATCATTGACATCTACCAGTGCGAGTGTCACTGATTAATCAGGTCCCTTTGGCATTTTAGCCTAGAGACTGGTGTCTTCAAAAGATTTATGGGCCTGGTTTAGTTTCCAACCCAGTCTCAGGTAACATCTCAAAGTCAAGCTTGCTGAGAACAAATAGATGCTGAACTGTCCTTTATGACCAAAACAATGACTGCTGACAACCGTAATGGAGTTCCTCTTCAGAACACGAGGGATCAATATGTTTGGAGCTTTTGCTGGTAGTGGTGGGGGGGCCATTCTCATTCCAGATTTGGAACATCTGGCACCGTCTGATCTGCAAACATAAACGAGAACAAGGGTAACCCTAAATGATCACAGGCCCGGCCTGCCCTTCCTGGGGTACAGGGCGGGTCCAGGCTCATTTTGAGTTCACATAATTAAACCCCAGATCTGACTGTGCCCTCACTGGCAGCACTACAGGCAGAACTGGGCTTATGAGCACCTGTTCTGGGAAGATTTCTGCTCATTGTACAAAAAGAGTTCCTGTAACTGCCATTGATGAAGCAGACTGTCCAGCAGGACCGAGGAGCTGACCGACCCCTGTCCTTCCACACCGTAGCTGACACACTAACTGGCTCCCGCTGTCTAGGTGACTGATCTGCTTTCAGACCTTGAAAAGCTGAGTCTTTATCCATTCTCAGGAAGAAAAGTAGGAGACTATTCTAGGAATCAATGCTTAAAAATATGCTTGGATAATAAACATCCAAACAGGAATGTTGAGACCTTTCAGTCCTGTTGGTAACAGGGATTAACTTTGCATCCTGGACAGCAGTTTCGGTTACTCTGTGACTTGGTTTACCTAAATGTTAAATAGTTATAAAAATGAGTGATGCTTTCTCCTGCTGTTTCTTGGTAGCAAATTAAAATCTAAAAAAATCCCCAAAATTGAGAAGGAAAAGTGAGAGAAAGTACCTAATAGTCAAAAAAGGAAAGGGAATTACTGAGGCACCTGACGGTGTTCAGCACACATGACTCAACGGGCAGAGAAAATTGATGAGTCAAACACAGCACTTCCCCACTCGGCGGGTCGGCGGCTTGGCAGCCCCAGCGCCTCACTAGTCGCTGCTCCTTGAAGGGCCCCTGGACACACCGCGCAGCGAGGGGCTCACCGCGCAGCGAGGGAAGGGCCGTGACTGTTGCAGCCAGCTCTTTTGCTGCTGTGACCAAGGGATCTGACCAGCACAAGTACAGAGGAGGAAAGGCTTATGTGGGGCTCACCATTTCAGAGGTCCTCAGCCGTAGAAGGCCGGCTCCATTCCCTAGGGCTTGAGGTGAGGCTGGACATCATGGTGGGAGAGCGGAGCAGAGAGCAGTTGGCATCATCAGGAAGCGGGGGAGAGAGACACACACACGCAGACTCCACTGTGTAGATGCCAAATAGATACCAAATACATTCCCAAAGCCATGCCCCAATTCCACTCTCCCCCAGCCACACCCCACCACTTCAATTACTCCCATCTGGGATTGACTCACTGATTGGATTAAGACTCTTACAACCCAATCACTTCTCCTCTGAATCTTCCTGCACCGTCTCATATGTGAGCTTGTGGGGGACACCTCACATCCAAACCATAAAGTGGCCCTGCCCTCTTCTTGCCTATCAGCCTGTGTTCTCAAGTCCATCCAGAAGAGGATGCGGGTCAGGTACCCGGCCCTTAAAATACCATCACAGGGTTCATTTTGTGAAAGTGGCTTTCTTCTAACCCAGGGACACCCCAAAGTGGCAGCTCCTCAGTGTTGCAGGGGACACCTCTCTCTCCCTGAGCAGATCCCCTAACTTCTCTTACTCAATGTTTCATGATAAAGTGAGAATAATGATAGCACTTAACTGGCTATAGTCATAATGCTTAAATGACAAGCAGAGCTTAAATCAGACAAAGAGCTCTTGAAGCCATGGCTTCTGCTGGTGACGTATTATTGGTAATGCTACCTGTTATTTATCTTGAACCCCTCCAGTCACCACCTCGACCTCCATGTGAATGCCCATCATTTCCGGTTCTGGCCAGCCTCCTCCCCGACATGGCACAGGCATGGGCACTTGAGCCTCTGCCTCCAAAGTGCTGGGCCCATGACTGTCACCCTCTGTGTTGCCGCAGCGTTAGGGGCGCCTGCCCCAGCACAGTGTCCTGGTCCCGCCCCAGTCCAGCCTACAGCCCACTCACCTGCTCCCTTTCCCCTCACCCTCTGCAGTGGAGCAAAGTGACACAGGCTGTCCCCACCCCTGGCTCCCTGCTCACTGTGTCCCAGGCCTAGAAGACCCTTTCCTCAGCACAGATGCCACCCAGTCTCCAGGGCCTCTCCATCTGTCCCCTTACAATCCCCAATTCTTGTGCCCACACACGCCTTGTCAACATCAAGGCTGTACTCCACGGTAGCACCCTTGTTTGTTTTCTTTTGGTCTTTGAATGAAAACCTAGTTATTCCAACCACATTGGAGGGTTCCTGAGTGTAGACTATCTTTACTGCTTCTTCCATGTCTCCCAGCGTCCTTCAGGGCCCACCCAACGAACAGCCTCCAAGTCAGCCCTAACAACCCAGTCCCACCTGAAGATGCGCGGGAGTGGCCCAGCGCACACATGTGACTCCTGCGACGCCTCACCATAGCCACCACTTACCAACTCATCCCACACGCCAGACCCACACAGCCAACACAGCTCGTGGCTCCCCAGACTGCATCATTTCCGTTTTGCAGATGAGAAAGCTGGAGAGGAGCCGTGAGTTCCCAGGACGCAGGCTGAGGGTCTGCAGTGGTCCAGCAGGACCAGCAGTGGTCCTGTTTTCCTGGGCTCAGTCGCACACCACGGGCCCCCTTCTTCCACTAGCAACGAACAGAAGAAGTTGGTCTTGTTTAATTTCCTTTGTGGAGTTGTTTTAAGTAGAGGCAGCCCCTGGCTAAAGCTGGACAGTAAGTCGATTTTATTTGGCTCATACTTTGTACCTAATGTAGCCAGGTGCAGGGCTGCACACCTAACTCCACTGCTCTGGAGGCTGAGGCAGGAGGACCACAAGTTCCAAGCCAGCCTCAGCACCTTAGCAAGGACCTAAGTAACTGTGTGAGTCCCTGTCTCAAAATGAAAAATAAAAAAGGGCTGGGGGTGTAGCTGTATGGAAGAGCACCCTTGGGTTCAGTCTCCAGTACTGAAGAAAAAAGTAAACATTTCAAAATAGATGATTTTATATGAAAACCTGAGATTTTAGTTTCTCGTGAATTAATTCAAATTAAATCAAATATTTGATGTGAAAAATCTAAAGTTGGAAGCATAAATTGATATTTGCACATCCTTGGGACTGTGGAATTCTTTTCTAATATATGAAATCTAAATGAAATAAAAATCATTTTACATAAAATTTAAAAGTATATATGGCAGAGGGAAGAAGAAGAAGGAGAAGGGGGAGAAAGTCAAAAGATAAATTAGGGACGAATTGTAGTAAGTATTGTAGACAAATGCTAGACCATCTCTAATATACAAGAAACCCATCAAAACTAATAATAAAATTATTAAATCCCTGATAGAATTAAGAATTCATAGACAAAAACAAGTGCCAGGTAAACATACGAAAAGGGGTTTTAGGGGCTGGCTGCAGCTCAGGGGCAGAGTGCTTGCCTAGCGTGTGTGAGGCACTGGGTTTGCACCACATTAAAAAAAACCTAAACGAATAAAGGCATGCTGTCCATCTACAACTACAAATTTTTTAAAAAGGGATTTTAACTGACTAACAAAGAAAGAAATTTAAATCAAAATAACAAGAAAACAAAATAACAAGCTTTCGTCCATCCCCTTGGCAGAGGTCTAAGGCCAGCCCTGCGCGGTACTGGCCCAGGTGTGGGGTAGGTGCAGCTCCTGCCGAGGGTCCTTGGACAGCAGTCGTCACAATGGCGCATGCTTGTTTCCTCTGACCTGATGACCATACTTCCAGGGATTTATTTTACACACATTACAAATTATGTGCATCAAAATATTTGTTACAGAATATTTGTAATAAGGAGTAATTTAAAACGAGTATAAATATCCAAAATCAATAGAAACATTAATTAGGGTCTAGCCACACAGTGAAATGCTGAGTAGTCACAGGAAAGAAAGGGGTATAGACATGAAAAGATGTATAGAATAGATTTTTAGATAAAATATACGTGTCTGTCTTATCCCATTTTAAACTGCATTTTTTTTTGTTTTTTTTTTTTTTTTTGCGGTGCTGAGCATTGAACCCAGGGCTTTAGAACTTGTGAGGCAAGCATGCTACCAATTGAGCCATCTCCCCAGCCCTAAACTGCATGTTCTTAAGTGAGAACAATCTGGAATATATATAAGCCACTAACAGCTCTCTTCTCTGGTGAGACTATTGTATACATCCATCTTGTTTGGATTTTTAAGCAGGACATACTTCTGTCCTTCCTCCCCAGCTCTAGGGAAACTATAAGGTTCCTTCCGCACTTGCTCTCTCCTCTGTAGGGATTCATTTGTTCCACAGACAAGCTCTCTGGGCCATTTGGGGAACAGTTCTGTTGTTCCTCCACCTGCTCCTGAATCTAAGGACCCCGTGCACTTAAGTAACTAAAAGCAAGCAGACAGGTGGGAGACCGTGCAGCCAGCCACACCCTCAGTCTCTACTTGGTCTCCATAGGCAGATTGCTTGTGTTTTTTAACCTCGGTTTCTTTCTCTGTAAAACGGTCTGAATATCGTCTCATTTTGAGTGTGGCTGCAGGAGCAGAACTTGTGAAGTGGGAGCTGTGATCAGGCTGTCCTTAGTGGAGTGAGGACTGGCACCGGCGGAGCACCCCTTGACAGCGAGGCCACGGAGTTCCCCGAGCCCTGCTCCTGGGTTGGCGTGCCGCAGAGAGCGGGACTGCGGTGCCTCCAGTTTGGAGACTGGCTTCCACGGTTGAGCTTGAGAAACGCCGACTGGGTTCACCCAGTCCAGGACTGCATTTAATGAAAAGCTGAAATTGACCAGGGCTGGGAAGGAAGGAATGGAGTGCAAATGAAAAAGGAAAATCTCTCTGCAGGAAGGACAGGGTGCAGGGCTAGAAAGGAAGAAGCCTGTTTGCACAAGCCCCAGCCCAATCTTCCTTTCAGTTTAGTCACTGTGATTTCACTAGAGATAAGAAGAACACGCGTCTTTACAGACTAACCAAAAAAAAAAAAAAAAAAAGAAATTAATCTTTTCAGGTTTGAAATCTTAGAAAGCTTTCCTAATGTGATATTTCTCATCAAAAGAACCTCTAGGCAAGATACAGACAGCCCTAACTTAACAAGCCTCTCAAAGGCTTTATTTTAAAAAATCTCTTCATCACTGTGTGAGACAACGCTCTGAGTGGCTAAAAATAATCGTTACAGGGAAGAGAGGCTGTTTTTGAGTATGGGCAGGGGATTCCTGATACGATCACTCATTAGACTCTGTTCTCAGGTTTATGATTTAGGGAGGAATTTCATTTCCTTGCCTTTGTTGCTGCTTTCGGTCTTCATGCCATAGCACTGAGCTTTTCTTGTGATTTCTAAGTGTGGAAAAACAAATTGCTCGGCCACTCTCGTTTTCAGTGACGGAAGGTGTGACTGCGCGGCCCTGTGGCCCCCACCTGCCCAGCTTCAGATTTTCCCTTGTGAAGATGTGGAAAGTGATGAAGGTGCTGATTTGAATAAAGGTGGGAAGACCCCCCCGGCAGGCTTCTCCACGGCTTTATTGCCTTTTCTTAGGTTCCCAAGTCGGGGTGAGGACAGTTCCAGGCTTCAGGGGTAAAGCGCACCCGGATCTCAGGGTGCCCTTCCAGCTGAGCGCCTCTCCCGTCCACCGCCCTCTGTCCCCTTGGGAAGGGGAAGGGATACTGTTTGGCACAATGCTGTGCAGCTCATTAAAATTTTCCATTTTTTCTAGTGTTAAACTATTAAAAGAAAAAAATAAACCCCACATCATCACGGTCCTCTCCACGACAGAGCTTCGAAGGTACCGTGAAGGCTCCAGGCCAAAAACTCACTCTGTTTGAACGAAACTTTTTTTGGGGGGTGTGCGTGTTTCTAAATTATCACACATACTACCAGAACCAAAAATAACATTTGTTCTTGATCCATAACATAGAATGGGACCAAATCGTTCGATCTCCACGTTTCACAGGTGAAGAAAGTTTGAAATAACTCAAAAAAGCCTGGCCTGCAGGCTCTGGCACGGAGGCGGTGACTTGTCTGAGTTGGGCTGCTGCCCGCCACTCACCAGTGGCTGTTCAGGAGCAGGAGTCTGGCAGGAGAAAAGCGGGCGCTTGCCAGGGGCCTGGCTGGAGGGCGCGTCTCTGTGTGGTTACGACACCCAGCCCAGGGCGGCCGGCCAGGGCCGCTGGGAGGGCAGAGGTCTGAAGCTGGACTCAGCTCAAGGGAACAGACACCGCAGCCGAGGACGGGGAGCGACCCTGAGGAGGAGAGGGTCGGTCAGTTCTAAAGCCCAGCGACGCGGGCACAGCTTATTCAAGAGACCAGAGTCGGGAAAACAGCCATTTGCACTCCTACCTTTAAAATTCAGAATTATGCCATATTTTATGAATTAAATGTATAAATATGAATCTGCGTCCTCAGTGAAGCCTTAGATCACAGTGGACAGTCATCTTAAATCTAATAGAAGGTAAGCGAGCCTTTCTGTCTGTTCATGTGCCCGTGTGATTGGCTTTGTCAGTTTGGGGTGCAGAGCAGTCGGGGCGCACCCTCAGCTGCAAAATGCAGAGTCTGGTAGCTCGGTCTCCACCTGCTGCATGACCCCAGGCCCCTGCTGGTGTGAACTGCCAAGAAAGCCAAGTCCTACTTACTTCAAAAACCCAGTCTTTCCCAAGCAGCAGGTGGTGGGACCTCTTGCTTTGGTCCTTGCTGTGAGTCCCTCGTGGGCCAGGGTCTCCTGCTAGACCAACGCTCTTGCTTCCAGACCCACCAGGCATGGTGCCGCCACACTGGTCATGGAGCACTGTGGTCTTCATGTGCTGGGCTCACACTGTGATGCAGGACTTGATGGAGGGTGTTGGCTCCTTCTTGCCCGTCCACTTCTGCCTTTGAAGCCAGAGTTCCTCCTCTCTGGAGGACTCAGTGTTCAAGGTACCACCTTAGACCCAGAAACTGGGCATTCTCCAGACCCTGAGCCTGCCAGCACCTTGACCTTGACTCAGGACTCCAGAGCAGTGAGAATTACACCTGTTCTTTATGAATCGCCCAGTCTGTGGTGATCTGTGACAGCACAATTACACCTCCTGTGCTTGGTCGCCCAACGCTGGGCCTAGACCGCCACTCCCTGAGGAGGCCTTGCTGCTGAGCTCCGGTGCGGAGCTCGACCTTCGGGGGACCTGTGGGAGCAGGCTCCTCCTGCATCGTGTGCTCTCCTCAGGCCTCATTCCTTTGCACTGCAGGAAAGTCTGCAGAACCACCACAACCCACAGAAAGGCTCTCACGACACGGAACTTCACCAATCTTTCTACCCCGTTCCTCAGAAGGTTGCTTGGTATCAGGGCAAACTTCCCGGCCTCTTCCCCAGCAGCCAGCTATACACAGAGGCAAGGTTGTTGGGAAAGCTTTCACCATGGGGCCACGTTAAGATTTTGTTTGGGCCTGGGATGTGGCTCATGGTAGAGAACTTGATGGGCATGTGTGAAGCCCTGGGTTTCACCCGCAGCACTGGGGGAAGAGATTCTGCTCCAACCTCTGCAGGGGCCATGGCTGCCTATATACTATTTGTTTGCTTAACTGGTTGGAGTTCACTCAAATCATGTTTTGAAAAAGGTGCTCTGTTGTGCACACCCACACCAAAGGCATGCTGGCCAGATGTGGAGACAACTCACAGCCCAAAAAGGAAGGCTAAACCTGCTTTTCTCTCGACTCCCCAAATAGTCTTGGCTGTGTTGTTTTCATAAAAGTAATAACACCGCTTATGTTAAAAAAAAAAAAAAGATGATTTTGAGGGGGTACTGGGGATTGAACCCAGGGGCACTTTACCACTGAGTCACATTCCCAGCCTTTTTATTTTGAGACAGGGTCTTGCTAAGTTGCTTAGGGCCTTACTAAATTGCTGAGGCTGGCTTTGAATTTGTGATTCTCTTGCCTCAGCCTCCTGAGTCCCTGGGATTATATGGGCACATGCCACTACACCTGGCCAAAAATTTTTTTAAATCCAGAAAGATGTAAAAAAAAAACAAAAACAATTCCCAAATCACACTGTTTAGAGGCTAATAACTTCTAATGTTCTAGTGAACGGTTTACTTGTGTCTCTGTATGTGGAATGTGTGTGTGAGTGTGTGTGAGGGTGTGCGGCACAGGGAGGGCATGCTTCTCCAGGTCCCCCAACCAAAGCTGGTGCTGCCTTGATCCAAAGTCTAAACATTGTCACCTAAGGCAGACAGAGAGTGAACCCCAGTTTCAGAATTACCCATAACGTTGCAGCTCCACAGATCAAGTTGACCACACAGGGCAGCCCTCAAGATCACTCAGGAAAATTGCTAGAACCACACTGTTATCTTGTTTCCAGGACGATTGAGAGCACCTGTGAGGAAACTCGAACACTACAAAGCACTGCCTTTGACGTACATAGTCATCTGATAGGGCCGCAGCTCCTGAGTGGCCCCAAATACCACACAAGTGGGTGGGGAGAATTTCTACCAGGGAGAGTCCTCTAACTCTTTTTCCTGCGTCTGATACTGGAGAAGGCCGAAAACTGGCAGTTTATGTTTCACATGGAGGTCGGCAGCCTGGACAGACTCAAGCAAAACCTCTGGAACCTGGCGGCTGCTGACTCGAGGCTCTACAGCAGCTCTCCACCCGGGTTCCCACCGCGGGAAGGTCAAGCATGGGGAGTACTTACATCTAAGTCAGGATGAACAACTTGTTTTCCATCAAAGCAGGAATTTTCACAAAAAAGAATATAAAACAAAATAAAGCAGCAACTTTGATTAACGGAGAGGAGGGTTCAGGTGGTACTATCCCCAGACAGTCAGGGGAGGGGAGGGGCCCTGCCCAGGACAGCAAAGGAGGAGCTGAGCTGTGGGCCACACAAATGCCACTCACTTAGGGCTACACGATGTGTCTCACGTGGTGTTGGGGCTTATTTATATCAAAGCACATTTCCAGTGCACATCCTGAACTTTTACTGAGTCTGGCCACCTGGCTCACTATTGTGTGACCCCCACACTGCGTGTTACTCCCCAGAGACTAAGCCCTAGGTGCATCCAGGTAGGGGAGTGAAGCCAGACCGTGGGTTACTGAGAAGCATCCAGCATTCCTTCAGTAGGGGGGGAACGCTGGCCCAGGATGGGGAAGCAGCACTGGTCCTCCTGAAGACCAGGCCACACAGCTGACCACACCATTGGCCACTCCCCTCAAATTGTGACTGACACAACAGAACAGCTGAGAGCGCTACAGGGTGGGGACTTGTACCCCATGGGCAGACAGGTGGTTTTCCTTGATGGGACACTTTAATGATCTGAATGGCGGTGATCATTTGTTTCACAATGTGTAATATATTATTAAGTTATTACATTATGCAACACAAATACATATGATTTTTGTTTGTCGATTATATTTCAAGAAACCTGGAAATAAAAAGAAGCTTCCTTTGAGGAGACGATACTTGAACTTCAGTGCATACATCCCAATCTGTGTACGTGGGGAACTGAAGCTCAAAATGCCCAGAGCTGGATGCAGCATCCCCTCCAGCCTGCCTGGGCCTGCTTGGAAACCTCAGCTAAGAGGCGCTGCCCCGTGACTGCCCAAGCGGGAGACCTTGGACATTCTGAGCTCATTCCTGACAGTCACTTTCTGTGTCGACTCTTATACCACGTGCTGCCAGCACACCTCCCAGATGTGCCCTGGATCTGCACCCCGTTTTCTATCTCTACGACGCGTCCAGCTGTCTTGGCTGTTTTGATAGTTTCCTAACGCACGGGTGTGGGGCTTTTACAACTGTAATCACAAGCTCTTTTCTTTCCTGGCTTCCTTCCAGCAAGGCCCACGCTCTCACGCTGCTCCCAGCACTGCCTTGCTGCCTCCCAGCATCTGCATTTGAGGGCACTCAGCGACTGCAGTCTTCAGCACGAGGGGCCTTTCCTGGATCTGCACCTTTATCCAGCTGTCGCCTCTGCCTGCATTTTTCTTTCTTCCTTGATCAACTCTCCTGCCGTCAGCTCCTCCAGGAAGCCTCCTCGAGTATGGGAAGGAGGTGCCAGACATCTGCCCTGTGCTGACTGCCTGGGGGCACCTTGGAGCCCCTGCCCTGTTCTGAGAGAGCCTGAGCTGCTGTATTTATTCACAAGTGTCCACCACCATGGTCACAGCAGACTGCAGCCAGGGACAGTCACCAAATTCAAAAGCCACACTGATAGATTGACCCTTGCTCACAGGCCTGTTGTATGAGCCCCACTTTACTTAGCACCGTGCTCAACAAGGGTGAGGGTGACCCAACCAATCTGAACCTCTCTCGGGGAGTTTGAATTCAGAACACCTGACATCAGTACCGGCATCCAACAGCAAGGACAGACACCAAGGGACAGAGAAGAGGCAGAAAGCAGAAGCCGTGGCAGCCAGAAGCCATAGCAAATGGTAGCATATGAAATGAGGGTCAGCTGATTGACAGCGGTAGGAGAGACGACCCCACAAGCAAGCAGCAGCAGTGTCCCCGCCATAGAGGCGGCAGTGGATGCCTGCCCTGAAGAGAGGTCAAACCCCAGCCACTGGGGCTGCCCTGGTCCCTGAATGGGCTTGCTGCTGCCTCACGGACCGCACAGGACTGTGGTCCTTGGGCTCCAGGTCCCCAAGTCTTTATGAGAATTTCTTATTTCCTTAAGGACTGTCCCAGGTTCTTGGCAGCTCATCAGGGCCAGCTGATGTGATCTTCCTGCCAGCTTTTGCCACACCCCAGAGAGCCCTCTACTAGAACACTGCTAGCAGGCTTCCTTGGGAGAAAGGGGGTCACTACGAGCTTTCACCAGGAAGATACGACGACTATCAACATACTGAGCACATAACCAGAACGACTCTCCCCTGAAAACATTAGGAAGTAATTTTGACAATAGACGCTTCGTGCGTGAGCTTCCCATTGCTACTGTGAAACACCTAGATGAACAGAAGCGGAAGGGTTCGTTTGGGCTCGCAGTTCGGAGGCGTCAGTCCGCAGGCTCTCGTCTCTGTTGCTTTTGAGCTGGTGGCAGTGCGGTGGGGGCTTTGGTAGAATGAACCTGCTTCTTCAAGGCAACTGCACCTGCGTTTTGATTGTGACCCATCATGCAAGGTCAGGTATGAAACTTGCACTTGTGGCATCACACACCCCTCAAAAAATCTCTTCTGAGTTGGGGGCATTTCGGACTTTGGATTTTCAGACTAGGAATGCTCAGCCAGCACCTCACCCTGGGAGTAGGATTGTTTGGTAATATCCGTCCCTGCTGCACAGCTGGGTCTGACAGAGGTGGGCACAGGCCACTCCAACACAGTCCTCCTGCAGGCTGCGTAAGTGTTCTGTGCCCTGTTTCCTCACTGGTGACACAGGGACACTCCCAGTAGCCCTCTCAGAGGGTGTTGTGGACATGGTGTTAACTAGTGTAGGGTACACAGTGCACAGCCCTGGAGCTGGTGAGGACAGAGAGGTGCATATCCGTTGTATTATTGTGGTAAAAGTATTTACCATTATCACTAGTGGAGCGCAGTATTCCTGGGATGGCATTGGCCAGTGACTTCCTGTCTGGTCATTAGCCCAAGAGCGTGGGGAATGCTGGGGTGGCTGAGCAGCTGGAAGGAATGCCAGCAATGCCTGCTGCACAGACCCAGCTGGTGCCCCAGCAGAGTTTCTGTGAAGTCAGGAGCTGGATGGCTTCAGTAGAGAGAACAGCTCGCTGAAGATCCATCTGTTCCTATTAAGAAGCCAGGATGGTGGTGGTTCAGATGAGCAAGGCTGGGCCAAGGCTGGTAGTGGGTCAGCGGCTGCGAGGTCTGTCTTCTTTCCAAGGACAGGGTGGCCTGTGAGAGGTGATCCTCAGAAGGACAGCATCTCATACGCCATGTGATCCACAGCCATGAACCAAACCCTGAGTCACTGTGACCAGCATCGTCTACTGTGATCAAACTTGTCAGGAGTCAGCTCATAGCAGGAAGCACAGCGTGGACCTTCCAGGACCAAACGCTGCCGCAGCGGGCGAAAAAGAGAAGGCCATCAGCCCAGCACACCCTCTCCTAAGAAGTCCACCGTTGCAAGTGGACAGATGGTGTTTCAAAAGCACCTTGGAACTTTTCAAGACACATTTCCTAGCCTCAGGCTACCTGCACACAGGCAGCAAGCACAGAAGAGGGAACCAAGGCTCCCGTGCACTGACCTGGGCCACCAAATCAAAACAGAACACTGGACGAGCCCTGAAGGGACAGAGACTCAGCTGGCACAGAGGTCAAATGCCATAGGAAGCACAACTCCTTATGTGGCTATCGTGAGATATAACACAGACAACGTGGGGTGACACATCATGTTATGATGTAAAACAGGCAAAGCAGGGGAAGCAGATTTCGAGATTATGTGCGTGCTACCTCCAGGCTGTAAGGGCACGGGCACAGGGGAGGCGGGGCTGCAAGGAGCTGCTAGAGCCGCTGGGCCTGTAGGACTGTACATGACTGCTGGCTTTTTAGAATCTTTCCATTTCCCAGACTCTCCAATGAACACGCGGTCCTCTCTACTCAGGAAGACATCCTCCACCTTCAAAACACAGCTCTGCACTGCTGCTGGACGCAGGAGCTGAACCACAGGGCCCTGGGTGAAGGCTGAGGCAGGTGGAGTCACCAGGAGGCTGGCAGGGTTTCCTGTCCTTCCCCTGTGGAGCCCTGGGGTGCCTGAGCAGTGAGGACCTGGTCAGGGCTCAGGGACTTGAACAGCAACACACTGTGCATCTTCCCCCAGAGTGCCGAGGGGCAGCCAGGCTGCAACGGCTGCTGAAAGATCTGGAACACACGGGGCTGGCCTGGGTGCAGCAGGCAGCACCTACGCCCTGCACTGGCATGAATGGGGCTGGTGGGGATGCAGCCCTTCCAGGCCACCTGCCCTCAGCGTGCCGCCTGGGCCTGGAGTGCTCTAAAGAGCTATTCCCGTGCAGCTCTGGACCTGGAAGACCACTGCACTGGATCTGCATGTGTCCTTAAGGGGGTCTCTTGAGAGATCCGTGCATGTGGTGCTGACCTTCTGCCTGCGCTTCATGTCTCAGCTCAAAATCCGAAGGATGCACCGTCCCCTCAAGATCAGCCGTGAAACACCGAGGCCGCCTCTCCAGGCAGTACCCAGGGCAGTTTCCCATTTCCCGGCCTCAGAGCAGAGCCTCTGGTGTCTGAGGCACTGGGGGAGGGGGTTTCACAGCAAGGTTCTAGGAGTAAGCTCAGGAGGGCACCTGGGGGCAGCAGCGACACTGCGACAGGAGAGAAAGCCGAGGCAGGTACTGGAGACCCAGCACTGAATGGCAACGGAGCCTGGCTCTGACATCGGCAGGGCTTCAGTGTGCTCTCCACTGGGAGCAGGGCTGCCTGGGAAGAGTCCTCCAGGTTCGGCTGTTCTGTATCCAGATCCTGAACGCTGCTGGACAAAGTGGGCACAAGGCCACACTGAAGTCCCTTTGCTCCAACCCTCCCTCTCCTACTGCAGCCTCCTCATGCTTACCATCCACCAAGTGCAGAGGTGGCCAGAGAGAGGAGAGGCACAGAGGCAGGGAGGCAAGGCTTCCCAGGAGCACTGAGACTGCAAGGGGACACCCTGAAGCCTCACACCGAGCATGGCAAAGCTGTTTTGAGATAGAACAGCAGGCGTTTGCAGATTAACAAGAAGTCAGCGTCTGCTGTGACTCCCTTCTGCAAGCCACTGGGTCCTCTGGCCAGGAACCAAGGAAGTGGGGCTGGAAACCAGAGGGCAGAGGGGGCTGTGGAGAGCACACGCCCACTGAGGACAGGCTGCTGCTCGGTGGGTGGGCGGCCTGAAGCATGCCTGCTGGGGTCTGGGCGTGTTTATATTCTCATTCCTACTGCCAATCGTACACTCGTCTTCAGCTTCTGGAAGAAACCGAATCCCGCTGCATGAACTGCATGTGCTTCAGAGTTTACCCAGCTCGCCATGTGTGGCAGACCTTACGTACAGCCTACCTAGACCCTGTCTCCTTGTCATGGACACTGAGAGGTAGCCATGGGACATTAATGCTGCTTGATAGTATGTGAGTAGGATCATCTTTCCTTCTTCCTGCTTAAAACATAGACCTGACATCTGGAATCTCACTGGCCATTTTGTGACTAAGAAGTAAGTATATATGTATATATGCTAAAGAATCATATCAATACATAAAGAAAATGTGCTACATATACACAATGGAATATTACTCAGCCTTAAACAGAAGAACGAAATTATGGCATTTGAAGATAAATGGATGGAACTGAAGAATATGAAGCTAAGTGAAATAAGCCAATCCCCCAAAATCAAAAGTCAAATGTTTTCTCTGATAAGCCGATGCTGATCATGGTGTAGGTAGGGAAGAATGAAGGAACTTTGGATTGTACAGAGGGGAGTGAGGGGAGGGGTGGGGTGGGTGCGGATGGGAAGGACAGTAGATTGAGACAGACATTACCCTATATACATGTATGAAAAAAATCTTTAAAAATTTTTTATCACTGTCAAAAAAAAGTTAATGAAAAATAAATAAAGTTAAAAAAATGAAAATCATAGGCACTACCCTTGATGTCATCAAGCTGTTAAGCCAACATAAGCAAATGCCTGTGGCCAGATTTCTTACATGATATAAATCAAACTTTTTGTTGAAGCCACTGTATTGAGGCCACGCTACTTCAGCCTTAAACTTCCCTAAATGACACAGAACCTACCAAATTTATTGCATTACTTAAGTGCTGGTTGTTTCACTTTCTGCTCTTACAGTTACCCACAGTCAACTGTGGTCTTCAAATATTAAATGGAAAATTCTAGCAATAGATAATTCAAAGTGAGTTTCCATTACTTATGAGTAGGGAGTATCCAATTTGACAGAATGTGGTACTTGACACTGACCTAAACCGTGATGTGGGGCTTGCTGAGTGGAGATGAGGCCACAGCAGTGAGCGTGGTTCTTGGTTCAGAGAATCCTGCCTGGGAAGCAACTGGCCAGATGCTGCACCTCAGTGCACAGAGCGGTGCCCATGGAGGCGGCAGCACTCAGGGAAATGTCAGGGAGGTCTGGAGGGCTAAGACAGGTCACCTTCTTCTTGCAGCCCTAGTGAGCCTCAAAGAAAGAGAGAAGCCGGGACTGGGGGCCCATCTGACAGCACAGGAGGGAGAAAACAGCTCCTTCCCCAGAGGCACTTTCTACTCATGCTCTATCATCCAGGTTTGGTAGCAGCCCAGTGATTCGGAGCTCTGCCAGAGAGGTGGGAGACGGAGCAGGATAGATTCACTGCACTAAAACCAAGCCCTGTAACCCTGTCTCCTCCCAGCACCTCTCGTTAGTCATTTTCTTGCCCTAAGAAAAGACCCAGTCTGGCTTTAGGAAGTAGATTGTGGGTGGGGCCTCAATCCCAAGGCTATCCCTTCAAAATGCTTCAAGGATAAGGTCATTAAAATGAAATATTATCTAGAACAGAAAAGCCTGTTGCTAGGACACAGGTTCAAGGACTGCCTGGGCAATATCCCTCTGTATGGCTATTGGTCCAGGAAATTGACCAGGAGCAAGTATCCTAGAAGTCCAAGGCTTTAGAAAGCAATGTAGTGGGCACTCCATGTCCATGGGTTCTGTACCCACTGATTAAACCAAGCGTGGATGGAACACATTCCAAAAAAACTGCATTTGTATTGAACATGTGCAGACTTTTCTTGTCATCACTCCCTGATTAATACAGTATAACAACTGTTCACAAGGCAGTCACGTTGTGTTGGGTAGTATAAGGAATCTAAAGATGGTGTAAGGTATTCGGGAGAGCCGGGCACAGTGGCACACCTGTCATTGCAGCTGCTCAGGAGGCTGGGCAAGTTTGAGATGCTGACTATAAATCAATAAATAAAGCGCCTAGGAAGATGTGATGCGCATAGGCTGTGTGCAAATACGACATCATTTTACTTAGTGGCTGCAGATTTGGGTGTCTGCGGGGGGCAGGAGAGTGGTGGCAGAGTCCACTCCACAGACACACTAAGGGATGAGTATACTGTCAGAAACAGATCAAGGGAGCTCTCCTGAACTAGCTCTGCAGCAGATCCGAGCAAGGATGCATATTGCCCCCTGGCAGCCAGGTTACACCTCAGCATTGGGGATAACTGTGGGAAACAGGGTTCGAAGAGGGAAGGATTAACCAGCCCTGAGACCTGACCAACCTCTGGGCTTCCGGACAGTAGATAATGGAACAAGCCCTCCACCATTTTGCAGCCTGACTGCCCCCCCAGACTTCATCCAGGTCATTGCTGTGGTACTGGAAGGTGCCATGAGTTGTGTCCCCCATTTCAGGCTTTTACCAAGCCATCGGGACCTTGCATGGTCTTTTTCGTGGTACCCGCTTGAGCAAGCTGAGTGCCATCCCCCACATCTCCTGCAGCAGGGTTGTTTGGGGGGTGCTCAGTGCACTTGGCTGTTTTGATCTTTCTCATAAATACTTTGACTTCTAGGATGGGCAGCTTGATTTTGATACCACTGAGCCCACTGGGAAGTATACTAGCTGACTGGACAGCTTATAGCTTTCATCTAATGACTAAAAACGAGTTAACACCCCATCGTAACACTGCACAACCTCGGGGTGTGTAAGATCCTGGTGAAGGTGGCTACCTGACACATCTTTACACTATCATACTATCTTACAACTGGAATTGTTTGTCAAAGATCAGCGAATAGGGTGAAAGTACACATTTAGAATCCTTCTATTACAGACTGAGGACTCTAAGAGAGAGGGAGGTGAGTCAGTGTTCAGAGAGGAGGGACAGGTTTTATTCCCCTCCTGGGCAGTAAAACTCAAGAGGCAGGGAAAATGAAGGATTGCTGTTTTAAATGATCTTAACCCACTCCTCGCTGGTGTGGCGGCCACCCAGCCTAGGTCCATGTCAACAAGGGGCCACTAGAGCTGTGTCTCCTCCACCACAGGAGAAGTGAGGCAGGGACAGGGACCCCCTCGAAGGCCCCACAGGGAACTCAGCTGACCAGAGAGCATCCCATTTCTGGGCAAGACAATATCCTCAAAGACAGATCCTCTTGGAGGTTTGAATCAGCATGGAGGACATCTGGAGGACACTCCCGGCTGTGGCCCCTTCCCAGCTTCTGACTTGCTAAGCTGGAAATGTTCTATCTGCCACATGCATAGAGACAAGCACAGAAAATGGGGATCTGCTTGTCTCTGCTACTCACTGCCCGCCTCTGTGCATGTCCACACTCTTAAATATTCCAACTAAGGAATGGGTGACAAAGGCTACTGACAAACAAAGCCAGTGAGGAGGCCCCGTACCTCCAGGAATCCCGCAAGGGCCCAGATCCTGCAGGGTTGCTGCACTGACGGGCCCTGACTGGAACCCAAACACAGGTTTACACAAAATGCAGAAATCAAACAAATGGCAAAGGAGGATCACTCAGGTTTTTAGAAAGAATTCATGAGGCATATGAGAAGTACACAGATGATGATCCGTGAGCCCAGGGAATATGAGGTGGTTACCACGACCTGGTGCTTGTAAAAAGCGTCAAAAGCTGGGAGGAGCAGCTGGAGCGGACACACCCCACAGGTACCTGGACACTGCCTTGGAAGTACATGATTCAAGAGAAACAGAAAAGATGATGCAGGCTGCAGTGTTTATGGCTCCCAGGGGACAGAACATGAGGAGAGGAAGGAAAAATGGATGAGGCAAACATGAATAAGGAAGTCCTTAGGAAAGGAGTAATGTGCACAGGGGACCTGGGAAGTGTGACTGCCTGAAATCAAAGCAAGGGGACTGGAGAGGCAGAAGGCAAGGCACCGAGGCAGGACGGAAGAGGCGGTGCTCAGTGATAAATGAGAGGGCTCCATTCATCTCTCCCATGAAAGCCCTGGGGATGGTCTGTATCAGAGAATCAGATGATAAACTTCCTCTTGGATGGGGGAGCTACTTTTCTATTCTCAATACTAAGGTGACCTGAAATAGCAAAAAGATGGCAGGTGTTGCAGGAGAAATGGGGAAAGGTAACAAGACCTTTCTTCCAACCTGTGCGTGTCAACCAGGAGACTTAGGATGAAAGCAGTCTTCCCTACATGCCAGAGTTCCCGATCCCATTCCTGGGACAAGACTCACAATGCCAGCTGAATGCTCAGACACTCCACGCAGACAGCAGCTGCAACTGCACAACTGGACAAGCTTCCGGGTCACAAATGCTGCTCACTCTCCCTGAGGAGACGGCACAGAGCCTCTCCCCTGAGACTCAGAGGAAGTAGGTGTGACCATCCCGAGTCAAGCACTAAAGGCACAACTGGTAAAACCTGATTTAAAAGGGGGAATTATTGTACCTTGGAAGAAATAGTATTCCCTTAAGAAAGAGGCATTGGAAGGAACTAGCCAGTGTCCACGAAATTTCTTAAACATGAGCCAAGCTGTCCTCGTAAGTCGACACCTTACAATGCTCCAGTTCTCTCAGTTAAAAACAAACAAACAAACAAACAAAAAAGAACAAAACTCAGGGGCTGGGTTGTGGCTCAGTGGTAGAGCACTTGCCTAGCATGTGTGAGGCACGGGGTTCAATTCTCAGCACTGCATATCAATAAATAAAATAAAGGTGCTGTGTCCACCTACAACGAAAAAGAAAAAAGAAAAAAAAAGAAATGCCAACAGTTTAGATGAGATAATTTATAACAAGACACATTTAAAAAAAAAACCTCATAAAAACAAGTATAGGGCTGGGCTATAGCTCAGTGGTAGAGCGCTTGCTTAGCAGGTATGAAGCACTGGGTTCGATTCTCAGCACCACATATAAATAAATAAATAAATAAATAAATAAATAAAAGTCCATTGACAACTTAAAAATATTTTTTAAAAAAAGTATAAATTTGTTCTGGATTCGAGAGTTATTAATGACATTGTGCAGGATGTCATCCTGAACTACTGGGCCAAATCCTTACACTTTCTTGACTGATACATGGGGGTTTTTGGTGGTTTTTAGTATTGAGTCTCAAAGATGGTTTCTTTTGTGTCCCACTCCACTACTACCTGCATCTAAATGGCGAGATCCAGGACTGAAGGCACTAATACTGCTGGACTGGACTGCCTCAAGATTTCCAAAGTGCCCTGCCATCTTTGGTGAGATTTTATCCAGACTTCAGAGCTCTGCAGTTGGAGAGGGTGTCGTGCTGCAGCACGTTGGTGAGGGGCTGGGAGCACGCCCTATGAGGAAAACAGTCTGTTTGACACCACTGTGGTACAAAACCACATGGCGCACTGTGGATACAGAGTCACCCCAGAGAGCTCAGGTGTGCCAGCAGAGAATAACACAACTTGGGTCTCAGGTAGAACAGGGAACACAGAGCTCAGTGTCCCATCAATACCAGTACTAAAGTCCCCATAAAAGGAGGCACTGTGGGCGTCTCTGCATGGCAGGGCTCTGCCGAATGTGGCTTCTTAACTTTGGACTCACAATCAGAACTCTTTATGAAGCCCTGGGAGGGCTGGATCAGGAGCCCTTGTATTGGACTGCTGGGTGCCAATAAGCATTTGATCTGCTCGAGAAAAAGTAAAAACCTTGGGGTTCCCCAGCTCTGGAAGCCCTTCAAGTTGTCTGAACAAGAGAAGCAGGATGTCGGTTTCGGGGTTCTCATTCAATGCCTGGAAAGTCCCTCCACCTGCAGCTGATTCCATGAGATAGCTGGAACAGACAGCCAAGGGAGGGCAGCTGCCTTCCAGTGGTCAAACCAAACAGAGAACATTGCTTGACTTTGTGGTAAGTGACAGAACATGAGGCCATTGTGCTGACAGCCCAGACAGCTTACAAAATGCTGCAGCCCTAACCAGCCAGCTCGCTCCCAGTAACAGAGACTGGCTCTGATTTGGAGCATAACTGCTCAGAAGTTCTCAATGCAGTTTATTCCAAAAGACTGGATCTGTCTGACCCACTGTTGGCAGCTCCGGCTGGGAACTATACCTGATGGGAGCGCCCTCAGGGAAGCAGGTGATGCTGAGTCGGGCATGCTCTGGCGATGAGTGACACCATCACAGAAACTCATGGCCTCCTGGCTGGCACCTCTGCACACAAGACTGAGCAGATTGCACGCCCTAAGGCTTCACATGGGTTACTGGGAACCAAGTGGCCTCTACGCTGATTCCAAAGATGACTTTGTGACAGTGCATGCATGTGGAGCCATCTGGAGAGGAGGGGTGTTAACTTCTGGAAATAAGGACATCATACAGCAGTGGGAACACTTGTCCTTCTCGAGGCAGTTGCCCTACAAGCCCAAGTGGCAATTATGCACTTCCCAGGGCACCACGGAATAGACTCCCATGTTGCTAAACGAATTACAAAACCTGATGGAGCCCTGGAAAGGTTGCAAGGGAGAAGCAGCTCCTCAGAGCTTTGGGCATTCCAGACTTCCAACCTCGTTACACAGAGCAGGGAGAGAAGCGAGCCCAAGCGTGGGGATCCGGCTCACTCTGAAGCCTGTGTAACGACCTGAACACGCCCACACGAAGTGATGTATTAAGGCAGGGCTGCTCTAGCAGACCTAACAGGCCTTCCTCGAGATTCAGTCCTTGCCTTCGGAAGACTGTCCACGGGATTATATAAGAATGCCATTTTTGTGCTAAAAATAACCCCCACACTGAACTCATCCTGTCTCAGAAAATGGTGCAATATAAAGGGCATCTCCCTTTGAAGGTGGCAATAGATTTCACTCAGAGGCCTAAAACAGAAAGTAACTTCAAATTTTGATAGTATTTGTGCACACTTCTCAGGCATACTCCACTAGAACTGAGAAAACAGAGGTAGTCAAGTTCTTGCTCATGGAAATTATTTCCATGTTTGGGCTACTGAGCTCATTCAAAGTGATAATGAGCTGTCATTTGTTTCTGAAGTCACTCAAACCTGAGTAAAACTTCACCAATGACCTGGGAATCACACTCATGGAGCTCACAGACCATGGGGAAAATGGAAAGGACCAACCATACTCTAAGACCCACGTTCTAGACAAAGTGTTGCCTATTGTTCTGCTCTGAACAGGGGATAGCACCCTGACGTGGACTTACATCCCTGTGAAACTGTATGGCAAATCCTTTCTGGCCTCTGGGTAGGTGTTCCGCCCTTTAAGTAGAGCTGAAGCTCAGAGGAAGCTGGATGGACAACTGTTGAGTCAGAAATCACATCTGGCACCAGTTCCCTCCCTCCAGGACTGCCTGGGCATTGATGAGCTCCACCCCTTCTCCTGAAGACAAGACGGTGCTGAAAACCTGGAAAACCCCAGGGTCAGCAAACAACCAGTGGAAAAGAGGAAAAGCCGGGGATACGCTGTTCACGGCTGGCCTCTCATTAAAGTTCGGGCATGGAGACTGGGATTCGCTCCTCTAGAAAAAGCAGCTCCACCAGCAGAAGCCACTTCAGGTCCCTTTTCAGATCTAGCCTAGTCTTGCACACTATTGAGGATCTAAGTGCCCCTTCAAAAGACAAGACCATTGAGGCAAGTAACAACCAGGCTACGAATGAGACTGAATTTGGGGGCCCTCTCTGAATTAAGAACAAACCTCCTCATGCTGAGAAAGGAAGCTAACAGGTCACAACCCCTGCCCTGGCGGGGCCAAGGAAGCTGGAGTGGGGACCACCTACATCTGCACACGTGAATTTCTTCCTTTTGTCTCATGGCTCTGCCCCTGCATCCTCCTTAAAGTTCTGCTCACGTTCAGGGATTTTGAAGATGGAACCTTTCAAACAATTAAGTTTCTTCTATCTTCCTTCAAAGCTGGCTCTGAATAAAAGCTATTTTCCTATCAGTTTGATTATTTCTGGAGCAGAGAGTGGTACAGCTCAGACCCTTTTCTCCTGGGCAGTTTCGTCCCTGGGGAACAGTGTAGTGAGCCATTCCACGAGCAGTCATCTCTGAGGGAAAGAAGGCTCAGGGCCAAAACGCTCTTGCAGCTAGCAGAACCTGTAGTTAGAACTTCAGGGAAGGCCTGCAGCTGGGGAATTTATCCCTTTCCTTCCTATTGCAGTACCCACTTCCAAAAATTGGTCAGGAAGATGAGGTATTTGGGTGGTCCATGGATCACGCTGGCAGTTCCATCAGGGTGCACACTGAGGATTTTCTCTCTGCTGATAGAAGCTTTGAACCTTGAGTGGGTAGTTTTGTGGTTCTGGTAACCTGCCGTTTGGGCTTGAGTGAGATGTGTTGGACTTGAGCAAGCCATTTATAATTTCAGCTGTTGGGGCTTAAATGAGCTGTTCTAAGGTATTTCTTTTTGGGACTGGTAAGGAAGATAAAATTTAGAGGACATAAAATCTTTCCAATTATATTGGTTTGGTTAAGTACTTGTTTGGTTGTGTTCTGTAAGAGCCATCATGGCCTATGTATCTAAAGTGCATGTTGATTTAGTGCAAATGTTTCATGTCTGTTAACTTGGCAATTAACTTCAAAGCAATGAAAAGCTAATAAAGTATAAAAAGATAGCACAAGAAAACCACTGGTCAATATCCCTGATGAACATGGACATAAAAATCCTCAAAAAATATCAGCAAACTGAATTCAGCAATACACCAAAAGGTTCATACTCAATGAGGTAGTGGGATTTATCCCTGATGTGAAAGGATGGTTCAACACATGCTTTTCAATCAATGTGATACAGCATGTTAACAAAAGGAAGGATAAAAGTCACATAATCACCTAAACAGATGCAGAAAAAGTATTTGAAAAATTCAACACCCATTCACAATAAAAATTCTCAACTAATTAGGTATAAAAGGAACTGAACACAGTAAGGCTATATATTAAAAGCCCATAGCTAACATCATAATCATGGGGGAAAACTGAAAACTTATTCTCTAAGATGTGGAACAAGGGAGGAATACCCACTCTGACCTCTTCAATTCACTCTAGAAGTCTTAGAGCAATTAGGCGAGAAAAAGAAATACAAAGCATAGAAAGTAGAGGAAGAAGTAAAATCATCTCCATCTGGAGGTGATACAATCTAATACTTAGAAAATTCTAAACACTGCACAAAAATATACTCTTCAAAGTAATAAATTCAGTAAAGTTGCAGTATGTCATATACAAAGTTGAGTTGTGTTTCTTTGCTAACAACTAACTATCCAAAAAGCAAGTTAAGTAAACATACCCTTTACAACAGTGTCAAAAATTGATAGGGGGGTGGCTGGGGATTTCGTTCAGGGGTAGAGCACTTGCCTAACATGGACAAGGGCCTGGGTTCAATCCTCAGCACTGAAAAAAGAAAAGAAAAAGAAAATAGAAATAAATTTAACCAAGTAGGTGACAGATCTAAACACTAACAAGTATAAAACACTGATGAAAGTAATTGAGGACACACATAAATAGAAAGACATCCAGTATTTATGGATTAGAAGAATTAATATTGTTAAAATGTCTATATTATGCAAAGCAATTTACAGATTCAACTCAATCCTTATCAAAATTTCAATGATACTCTTTACAGAAATAGAAAAAAGTCATAGAATCCATATAGAACCACATAAAACCCTGAAAAATCCAAAGCAGTGTAGAGCAAGAACCAAGAGGGAGGTGTCACATTTCCTGATTTCAAATGTATTTAAAGCCTGAGTAATCAAAACAGTATGGCACTGGTATAAAAAAAAGATGCATAGACCAATGGAACAGAACAGAGAGGCTAGAAATAAACGCACATTTATGGTCAATTGATCTTGGATCTTGGAAGCTTACCAAGAACTCACAATAGGAAAATGATAGTTTCTTTAATAAACAGGGTGAGATATCCACATACAGAAGAAGGAAACTGTGCCACACACAAAAGTTAAAAACTTAAATGTAAAACTTAAATGTAAGACCTAAGGCCATAAAATATTTTGGAAATGGAAAAAAGCTTTTGAATATTGGTCTTGGCAATGATTTGTTTATATGACACCAAAGGCACAGGCAACAAAAGCAAACACAGACGAGTGGGGCTCCGTCAAACTAAAAAGCCTCTAAACAGTGAAGGACACAAGAGGAAAGCAACCTGAGGAATGCAAGAAAATATGTGTAACCCACACATCTGATAAGGAGTTACAACCCCAGGTTCATAACGCACTCACCTAATTCAAAAGGAAAGCCAAATATCCTAGTTAAAGACTAGGCAAAGGACCTAAGTAGACATTTCTCTGAAGAAGACCTACAAATAGTCAATGGATATACGAAAAGAGCTCAATGTCACTAATCATGATAGAAATGCAAATCAAAATTGGAACAAGGTATCACCTTACATTTGCTAGAATGGCAATTATCAAAGAGACAAAAGATAGCAAATGCCGATGGAGATGTAGAGCCACTGAACCCTTGTCCACTATTGACGGGAATGTACATTGGTTCTGACATTGTGGAAAACAGCACAGATTTTCCTCAAAAAATCAAAACTAGAATGACCATAAGATCCAGCAATCTCACTTTTGGTGTATTATACAAAGGAAAGGACATGAAGAGCTCCAGGAGATACTTCACACTCATTACAACATCACTCACAACAGCCAAGGTAAGGAAATGCCAGTGTCCATCAATGGACGGATGGTTACAGGAAATGAGATAGACGTGAGTGCCCACACACTGAAGTAGCATTTAACTTTAAAAAGAATGCCATTGTGACAGTACGTATGACCCTAGAGGACATTATGCTGAGTGAAATAAGCCAGAAAAAGGAAGACCAACACTGCATGATCCCACCAAAGTGTGGAATGTAACAGGGTCAATTAACAGAAGCCCAGCAGGGCACCATAGATGTTCATCAAGGGTAAGCCTTCAGCCATGCGTGGAGATCAGCTGCCAGATCTAAGGCACAGTGGCAACCCTGTGTAACTGTACTTGATGGTGTACACAACTTTCACTCAGAGGTTAGACCTTAAGGTCCTTGCACACACATGCACACACACAGAAAACTAGTGCTGTGAGCTGTTATGGATATGTGCATTAGCATGATGTTGTGATCATTTCATAATGTATGCATGTACCAAATCAACAAGTTGTTCATCTTAAATATACACACACATACATAATAATAATTATGGTTATACTTCCATAAAGGGGGGAGGAGGACTCTTTGGTCAAATGGTTACACGGACATCACAGATTTCAGAGAAGACTAAAAGTGACCCACGTAGGACATTTTAGTTGTAAATGTGCTTTCAACACATCACTGTATTACATCTTCATGACAGTACCCCAAGGAAGGGAGGCAGGGAGGGCAGGTATTCTGTACCCATCAGATTTACGAACACAGAGCTCCTCGCCAAGTTCAGAAAGCAGATCAGACGCCCTTCGGGGTAAGACTGCAAAGTCAAACACCTCCCGTCTTGGTCTGCTTTCTGGATAACGTGTAAAGAAAACGGGTTTGTTTGCCTTACAGTGTTGGAGTCTGAAAGTCCGAGATCAGGTGGCCCCATCCATTCAGCCTCTGGCGAGGACCCAGGGCAGCAAAAGAGCTCACACAGGACGACAGGAAGCCCACGATTCAGGGCCAGATGTGCTCTCACCAGAACTAACCAGGGTCCCTTGGGAACCACACGGAGGCCTTCCAAGGGAGGTGCCCCACCAGTGCTCCAGCTCCTTCCATAGGGCCCACCACCTCAAGGTCCCGCCTCAGCACTGCCACACCAGAGAGCAAGGCACAGAGATAAGCCCCTGGGGGAACTCAAACCATCCAACCGAAGTATCTACAAAAGCCAGACCCACATCATAATGGGCAAGGTGGCCAGGTGCACAGGAGCCACTGCAGGAGGGCATTTAAGGGGCAGCAACTGCCTGTCTCATCAAAGCAGACCAGCTGCCATGTCCTCAGTTTTCCAGAGAACGTGCAGTACAGCTTCCGAGGTTAAATGCCACCATCTTCAAATGTTGGTTTGACTGGAGTACAGAGCAGACACCATGAGGGCTAAAGGCACACTCCACCCCATCTGCATCCCGTGACAGGGGTTTCTTTTCCAGCTGCTGCTCAGCCCACCAGCGTGCGCAGAGCCAGGCACTTTTACCGAGCCTTGGCGGTGAGTCCACAGTGTTGTGTGCCATAAGCTGGGGTCCGTCTTCTCTTGAACCGCGGCCACCTCTCCACCGTCCTGTCGGCACACACCAAAATGTGTATTTTTCAAGCCACCCACTTGAACAAACTGAAGGCACAACTTACATTTATTATAATTTTAGCTCTTAAATTTGTAAGAGCTACAGGTAATTCATTTCGAATTCCTGTTTTATGTGGTGTGCAGTAGGAGTTCGACCTCTTTCGTGTGTGGATATTTGATTTGCCCAGCACTGCTTGTTGAAAACGTGATTCTCCCACTGAAGTGCTTGGCAACTCTGCAAAAACCAGTGACCATAAAGGTAAGGTTAATTTCTGAGCTCGCAGTTCCATTGCATTTACCTGCAGGTCCATCTTGGTGTCTGTGGAGGCTGGACAGTTTTGCCCTTGGGAGTTGACAGCATACCCCTCCCATGAAGTCACTGTCTTACAGGGAAGCACCCCACATATGTCTGTTTTCTTAATAAAATGATGCATTTTGTGGGTCAGGGAGAGCTATTCATTGTGTATTCCCTTAAACACTTTGCATTCACAAAACAAACAGGATGTTCTAAACTAACAAGGCCCAGTGTGCTCATACGGTGCTTTGAACTGTACCCAAGTACTCTGGTTTGCATGAGTGTCCTACAAAGGTCCAAGAGTGAGGCCTGTGCCCCAGAGGAGCATTACTGGAAGTGGTGGAAGCTTTGAGAGCTGGGGTCTTGTGAGAGGTGTTGAGATCATTTGGGGCCATGTCCTCAAAGGAGACTGTGTGACCTCCTTCTCTTCCTTTTTTTCCCAACTACTTCCAGGCTCATGAGGTGAATGATTAGCTCTGCCATGTGCTGCCATCATAATGTGCTGCCTTTACTAGAGGCCCAAAGAAATGGGGCCAGCAGATTTTGGACAGGAACCTAAAGGACCATGAGCAAAATAAACCTTTTCTCTTTATAAATTAATCACCTCAAGTATTTGGTTAGAGTAACAGAAAGCTGACTAGTACTCATTGAGGAATCCCAAATAAAATAAGCTTAAATCAAATATTGTTGCTTCTTTCTCACATAAAAAAAATTCTGGAATGAGGCAGTCAGAGTTACTTTGGCTGCTCCATGAAGTTGTCTGTATCCAAGCTCTCAATTCTGCCATCCCTAGAGTGTGGTTCTCTGTCCTTAAAGACCAGAAAAGTAGTTGGAGCTCCAGTCATTAAAGCCATATGTCCATACTTCATTGCAAAGGGAAACTAGAGAATATGGTCATAATGGGGAGAAGCAGCTAAAAATAAGGATTTGTATTCTAAGTAGGAAAGAAGAATGAATACTAGGAGAAAATGAGCACTCTCTACAGCAGAAATAGGGGACAATTTTTTAAAACCCCCTTGGGTCTAAAGAAAATGAGGTTTTTAAGAAGTTCTAAGGTGATTCAGTATCTCATACATGCCCTAGCGCAAGGTACTTAGAGTCTGTCCTCAGTGGAGGGGTTTGGATGTGGAGTTTGTTCTTGATTTTAGGCTCTGAAGCCCGAGCCATCCAGAGCCCCCATTCCTTATCTCTCCATTAGGGTTTGGACCTTTAATTTATATTCCCTAAGAAACAGTACCATAGACTCTCAAATAGGACCATAGAATCCCAGTCTAAGTCTTCCCTAAATGTCCCATTCATCACACTTAATTTCTGGGTGTTACATTTCCCCAAGAACTACTCCAGGATGCAGAACAGCCAACCAATCTTGTGGAATTTAAGAGATACCAGGGTTTCATTACATGAATGCTCACAGGTAGTGCACGAGCGTGCTGGCAGAACTTTCAGTGCTCCGCCCACCAGAGTGTTTCTAACAGCTGAGAATTTAGTGATCACAGCCAACATAGCCCCCCGTGGAAGCTGAATGTGGGAATAAAAGAATATTGGATTACACTGTCCTCCCGCAAGGCAAGGCAATAAAAATTCTTTATCTTCTGCATATTCTACAAAGAAAAGTGTTAATTTTTTTGCCTCACCAGTAAGTATAGTTTCAATTCTCAAGAATTTTTTGTACTTTTATGTCACTTTTTACTATCCTCAGAGGGTCTTTTAAATCAAAGAACAATTCCTCACTTGAAAAGGAATTAAAATTCTTAAGAATTATTATTTTTTTCTCCTGCTATATTCACAACATTTCCTCATCATTCTGGCCAAAGAAACAACTTCTCTGAGCACTGTATTAAAATCTCAGTGGAGAGAGCCCTCCCCCAGAGCTCTTTGTGAAGCACTTTCTTCTGAAAGTCATACTTCAGCTCAGAGCACAGAACTGCAGGTGGCCACCAGGCACACCCCACGTCTTCCCCTGGCTCCAGGCTGCACCCAGGGCTTACTCTCTATCTTAAGAAGAAAGGGAGGCTACAAATAATATTAGTTTGGTATGCTCCACATTTCAAAACCACCTCAGTGGTTTTATAAGACCTACCCTATTTTGAGGGCTTACAATGTGGGAAATTAGTAAAGAGTGAGTGAGTGAGAGAGAGAGAGAGAGAGAGAGAGAGCGCACTCAATTTTTCCAGCTTAATTTTGCATAGGTAAAGTGTTATTGACAGGAATATTTTCAGTGACAATATGCCTTTAGGATGGATAGAAACTTTCTCAGATTCTTTGTAAAAGCTGATAAAATGTCATCATACTTAAAAGATTTTACTCCTAGTTTAAAAGACCCATTCTGTTGGTGATGATTATGGGTCACAATTTATGGATCAGAGGTTTGCCAACGTCTAAATCCTGGCAGAGGAGCAAGCAGATGATACCAAGAGATGGGTTGCTGGCCCAAGACATCTAGATTAAGCATACGGGTTGAGTGAGGTTGATGAACAAAATCAGACTGGGATTCTTGGAAAGTTTGGTTCTGTTCATGGTGTTCTGTATTCGGATGATCTTGCATCATGAAGTCCTTTTTATTTCTCCTATTTGTTTTATTCCTAACTTTCCACTTGGCAAACTAACTTTAAATAAATCATCACGTTAATGATCTCTTGTATTTATTGGCTCTCTTCACTCCTGTGCTTAACATAAGTTCTCAATGTAAAATCATCTAAGTAGACTCCATCTTGTCGGTCCACACTTTTGAATTGAAGATCCAACCCCGTGAGGTGGAGAAGCTCCAGCAGGTTAATCTGTAAACAGACTGGACAAGAGGTGAGATGGACTGTGCAGAACTCGAACACCAGCTGGTGAGGAGTTCAGATGCTGGTCAAGCACAGAGAGTTGAGAATGACAGGCACACATATGAATTTAAAATCAATTATATAGAAGAGGCAAAATGAAAAATGTGGCTCTCATTGGGCACCTAACTTCCTACTGCTGCAGCTCTGGGTGTGAGAGGTTGCAGTGTGGGGAGGCCGCGGGGTACGCAGGGAGGCCACTGGGTGCGCCTCCCCTCCCGACAGCAGACACATCTTCCTTGCAGAACTTCCTTCCTCCAAGTGGCACAAGTAGATCCTGAGAGATGTGATTTGCTTGGTTTCTTCTAGCATAACCATGATGAATTTGTTTGCCTTGATCTGCAGAAGTGTGGGGTGACGTGCTAACAATACATATCTCTAGCTGGCAGGATTAGTTGATTTTCTTTGATTTTTAAGCTCTTTTTCAAATTTTCTATAATGAGCATGTTATTTTGTACTTAGACAATAATGTTAAAATTTCAAAGCAAACAATCAGCCTAGGAACTTTTAAAATTGTATTATTTAAGAATGAAGGAAGCCGGGCGTGGTGGCGCACGCCTGTAATCCAAGTGACTCAGGAGGCTGAGTCAGGAGGATCGTGAGTTCAAAGCCAGCCTCAGCAACTTAGCGAGGCCCTAAGCAACTCAGTGAGACCCTGTCTCTAAATAAAA
>JAJEJO010003675.1:88286-98868 GCA_020662805.1 Glaucomys volans
CCTGAGTCAGGAGGATCGTGAGTTCAAAGCCAGCCTCAGCAACTTAGCGAGGCCCTAAGCAACTCAGTGAGACCCTGTCTCTAAATAAAATACAAAATAGGGCTGGGGATGTGGCTCAGTGGCCGAGTGTCCCTGAGTTCAATCCCTGGCTCCAAAAAAATAAAAAATAAAAAAAGAATGAAGGAACAATAGACACTGTCAGTAGTATACCCAAAGCCACTGCAGCAGAGAAAGAGCAAACTGCTGATCAAGAGCACTTAGAAACAAGGTGGGGCGGGAGGAGCAATGAGGTGTAGGTGAGGCCGACATGACTAAATAGCAGCTTGGTTTTCACAGGATTTCAAAGGAAACATTCATTGTGGCAGAGGAGAAAGTAAAACGTTAATCTGTAGTCCTTAATCTATAAAGAAAATGAAGTTCTTCAGTCTGTGTTGGACACACGGTCAGAAAATTCTGTAACTATTTTGCACTGAAAGGAGATTAAATGCGCAAAATGAGATGAATGGATGTGAAAGTACTTTATACACCTTGAGTGTTTTGCAAATCTATCACTATTACTGTCAGAAGACACTTACATCCTACAGCTAGAACTGTGGCAACTGTACTTACATAAAAAGTAGATTTCCAAAGGTCGTGAAGAACCTCCCATTCTCATCACATTTAAATAGTAAGTGGTCCCTTGGCTGCCAAAGCAGACGACTCCTAGGGCCATATTTCTGCATTGGCCTTAGGACACTGCATGACTCAAGGCCCACTCAGCTTAAACCCATAGAGCACGGATCATTTCCATACGTTAGATGCAAGAGAAACGTAGGCAGCTATCATTTCCATATGTCAGGTGCAAGAGAAATGTAAACAGCTATCAAGTGTGCTAGTATTTTTAGAAGAAAAATAGCTCATGCAGGTTTTCAGTCTCTTTCTGGGAGACTGAAAGAGACTGAAAACCTGCATGAGCTATTGCAGCTACAGTGTGAATGGCCCAGGTTCTCAGAAATCCTAATGCTGGCCAAACAAGGTGCTCTCTGGTGAAGGGCAATGATGCCCCGACAGGCTGTCACTGGCAGAGGGAGGTGGGGCCGAGGGGTAGGTGGCATCCAGAGACACCGGTGTTTGCTCTGATTTCACCACTAATTAAGAATGTGATCTTGGCCAAGGCATTTAACCTCTGCAGAGACCAAATTTCTCAAATTTGTCAAAGTGTGCACTTAACGAGGGAATGAAATTGAAAACACTTTGCAAAATTAAAGGCATGAAGAAAATAATAATTCTTCCATCCCCAAAAGATTATGAACATCATTCCTTTTTAGCACACCAAAGAAGACCACACACAAGGAAGACAACTGTGGTCACGGGCAGCCTCACACACTGCACATCCTGGAGGACCAGAGGTCTGTTGGAGTCGGGTCTATGCCAGACTGTGCTGGGGAAACTCAGACCTTCACAGGAGCAGGACTCCCAGCTGAGCTCTCTGTGGACAGTCTGTGGTTCAAACACCATGCCCCCACTTCAAAGGGAGAGAAGGAGATCTGAACTGAAACACCACGAGGACTTTGGAGAAACTGGGAAGAGATGCGTTAACAGAGGCGCTGTGCTCCAGACCCAAGTGAAGTTTTACAAAACTGAAGAATATCAGAAAGAAGTTCCTGTGAGAGGGGGAGTCCTTCAGCTTTGTGGGAGGGCCATATGCAATAGACACCGCTGTCCCAGGAGGCAGCCTGGGAGACAGGTGATTGGGCTCAGAGAGTTAGAAGCAACACTAAGCGACTAAAGCAGCTTCATGCTGAGTAGTGAAACTTGCGTGGTGTGACACATGTGGCAGTGAGCAGTTCACTACTGATCTTATCACTGCCGCAACCAGAGAAGCCAGTGTCGCATCAGGTGTTAGAAATGGAAAGCACGCTCTAGTGCTCACAGCTCTCTTCGGTATTCAAGAGCGCAGGAGGGCACTTCCACCATCGCCACTCACATGCTGGAGGGATCAACTGGGGCCCAGGAACTCAACTTTCCACAGGGTCCCGAAGTGCAGGCCTATGTGGCCCCATGCGCTAATGGAAATAGCTGGAAAATATAAGTATCGGGACTGCGCGAACATCAAAGGCCTCATGGGAACAGCCCACACACAGGAAAATGTGTGGGCCTGCCTTCTTCCATTCTGGAAGGGCAGGGGCTGAGCTGAGGGTGCTGGACCACACACCAGAGCCCCTGAGGGGAGCTGAGGGTAATGGATGTGCATATCACAAGCAGCCTCCCTGACAAAAGTCTCGTGCTGTTCTGAGGTACCGAGAGACATTCTGAATTCCTAGGTAACAACAAGGAAAGACCCGGAGATTGTGGTCTTCATTTCTCTCCGCCTGAGGAACTGTGGTGCTTGCTCTGTGAAGGTGTTTCACAGTGTCAGAACACTGCCGAGTGCACAGAGGAGTGTTCCTGAACCTTTCCTCTGCTCACTGTGAGAGTGACATCTGAGTGTCCCTTGAAATGCTAGTAACCCCTTCTGCCTCTCCACTCTGCTCATTGCCAAAATGCAGTTGGAAGTAACTGTCATTCTTCAAGACAACTCCCGCTGCTGCTGGGGATTGCTTGCGTGCAGGCACCTACCTCTCCTATTCGTATCAGGTCAGAAAGAACACAAATATTAAGAGTGGAGGTTGGAGCCCGAACATTCCGCCTTCCTTCCAATCCTTGTTCTGCCCTTTACTGGCAGCAAGGGCTGAGCGAACTTGAAAAAACTGCTGAACTGCATTCCTTGGATCCTAATCTGCAAAATGGGAACCATCGCTTCACGGGTCTACCATAAGGTTTAAATTGGACCATGGGCCTGCACACTTCTCCCTTCCCTTTCTGTACACATGAGGGCATTGTAGGTGCTAGGTAAAGGTCTGTCTAAGCACTAACCTAGATATGAGTAAGGCAGCGAAAATAGAGGCGTTGCAGGCAAGCTCTTCGAAAAAGACACCCTCAGTTCTGCGCAGCCTGACCAGAAGCATAAACTCAACCATCATTCCGCCGGCAGGCATGTTACACCGAGAACAAATGAACACAGCTCCTCAGTATCCTACAGTCCACCAATCACAGAATCATGCTCTACATGCTTCACAACTATCATTGCTATACTTGTAGCGTCTCAGAGGCTTCAGAGGACAAAGCCAAATCTTTTAAAGAGGTGAAAACATAACTAGAATTGTGATTTGGTTTATACACGACATTTTGGAGTCTGTTATGAAACCAGCACCAGTGTCCTAGGATGCTAGTTTTTTTCTCAGTGCTTGTTAAACATCAAACCCTTAGAAAGAGCAATAAACATGAAGATATTTAAACAGATACAGAAAGATGTTGAATGTGAACCAGCATGAGCAGTCTCTCCAGCTCAATAAACGCTGTCTCCTAATCTCAGTATTGCTCCAGCTCTGTAGGCAGCAATCTACCCTGTACATGCAATCAGCTCGATGTGTCGATGAGAGGCAAAGCCATCCTGAACAGGAAACCAGCATTCTTCCTGTCTAATCAACACATCTCAACTTCATTCTTCTCACTGTTTATTCCTGCCCCGTCCACCACAGATGCTGCTTACATGTCAGCAGACTTTTATGACAAAGAGAAATTTTTTCATGAGTTACTTTTGGCATCTCCACCCCCTTAAAGAAAAGAGGAAAAACTGCTTCATACAGAAGGCGGTAGTCGTATGAATGAAAACTGCCACCTAAGTGTGGGTTAAAGTAAGCAAGAGGGATTTCACCTACATCCATTCAGTCAGCTCATGGGGGGTTTAAAGAAATTCCAGAGAGTCATCAGGAGAGGAAAAACAACGGTAATGCCATACAGGTAGAGTCTTTGAAAATATGTGTAATATGTAAAACACTTTGACACCCCCGTATTATTTTTCCAGAATTAGCAGTATAAATTGCTGTCCTGCTCAAGAGCTCCTATCACGCTCTTCAATCACTACAGGGTAACCTTGGCTCCCACCGCAATGCACACCATGCAGCTCCTGTCTTGCCTCACCCTGACTCTGGCACTCCTCGCAAACAGTGCACCCACCTCAGGCTCTGCAAGGGAGACGCTGCAACAGCTGGAGCAACTGCTGCTGGACCTACAGATGCTTTTAAGAGGTGTTGATGTGAGTATGCTCCTTTCTAACTAGAGCATCAAGCAACTTTTTCTTGGTGGAGTTCATTTTTTTAATTACAATGTCTTATGCTTTCTCAGAATCACGAGAATTCCAGACTTCCCAAGATGCTCACGTTTAAATTTTATGTGCCCAAGAAGGTAAGTACACTTTCATATGTTTGATTTATGTTTTAATAAAATTAAAAGCAACATGAAATTTGGACACTGATTAGATTAATAGCATATCATCTGAGGAAAAAATTAGTAACTTCAGTATCTTTTTTCAATAAACCTAGGTTTGATAGTGGGGCTTCTGTTGAGATGGTTTTGCCTATTACATGTGTATTGATGAGAGGGAATGAGAAGAAAATGTAAAAGCAATATTGTCACTTTGTTGCTGGGACAATTTAAAAAGAAGATATGTGGATTTACTGTTTTACTTAAAAATGTAAAACTCTAGAGATACTTGATTATATTATTTTCCATATAAAATATTAAAATTGACTTTAGAGGCACTTTTAAAAGTGCTTCTTGCTGTAGGGAAGGTCCTCAGAACCTCCTTGAGAGCAACTAGCAGCACAGCGGGCGGCTGGTCTAGAGTGACCTCCCAGCTCTGCGTGTCCTGGTGCTCATGACCTTGGGTCAACCACCTACCATCTTTGCACAACAGTTTCTTTTTTACCTACACAAATGCTAACTGGGCATACTAAGAGTTTTGTGAGGATCAGGAATGTATCTGTTGATGTAAACCCCAATAAGTGTGAGCTTGGATGAGTAATAGTGAAGATGAAAGTCTTACTGGGAAGCAAGAAGTAAAATTTTGGATTTAAATACCTTTTTGTCAGTAAAACTGGAGACTTGCAATACCATGCCTCTCACCCCCAGATTAAGAGCCTGGTCAGGTTGTTTGGGATTCTAATAGTTACATGATCAGCAACAGATCACCCAGCTCTAGAGTACCTCCAGGAAGGTGCTAGTTTCCCAGTGGTTGTGCCAGTCAAGAGAGAATGGGCACAACTTTGGTGCCAGAAACCTTGTCCCACAGTAATTCCAAGACCAGAAAAAAACCCAGGATTTGAGAAGGCAAGGATGCAATCCTGTTGATATATGTCTGTAAAATCAAGGGAACTCTGCTACAAGCTACTCTACTGAAAGATAGAAAGGATCCTCTAGTTTAATTAGGGCCACATAACTTTTAACTTCAATAAAAAGACTCTAGATTGTTCCTGAAGGAAATTGCTCCAAATTGCTCATGCCAATAAGTCAAGCCCTGAATTTGTAGAATTGTAGTAGCAAGTTGAAAGGGCAGTTAATAGACATGTCAAGAGAGATGTATTGTCCAGTCCTGCCTTCCCTCTGAGGATGGACTCAAAGATAGCACGAGACTATGTGTGCAATTTAGAGGGGGTGGAATTCCTTGAAATCTAACTTTCTAAATGACAACTCAAACTGTTTGAAACAAAGGTAATGTGATAAATTCCATTCATTTGTTCCTTTAACCACCATTCACATATATAAAACTTTTAGAAATTTATACATTTTATTCAAAGGATGCTATATCAATGGTATGATGAAAAAGAATTAAAATTTACCCCTAGTTCTATCTACTTGTGTAGTATGGGAAAGACACAGACTCTGAGAGGCAATAGTACTGCCCTGCTTACCTCAGAATATGGCCGTGAACTCAAAGGGGCTTATTCAGGAGAAAATACTTCATGGAATCTTTAGAGAAATTATGTTTTACCACAGAAGTATGTAATATTATCTCTATCTACCTATCTTTCTTTATCAGGAGAACTGTCCAAAAATCCTGTCCAAATATTATGACTTTTCATTTGGTTGGGACAAATAATTCTTTAAAATGCATCTTAATGTAGCAATTTGGGGAAGTTAAAATTTAAGACATACAATGTGTCTTGTCCCACTGTATTGAAACTCATCATCACATGGTCACAGGAACCTAACCTGCAAAGTTTGGGGACTGTGATGGATGGCATCCGAGAGCTCCTATGGCCCTTCTCATCCTGTGCTTCTCCTTCATGGGTTCTCAGGTGTCAGACTTCCAGACTCTGGCTGCTCTTGTTCCCATGGGTCCTATGCAGACTGGAAAGGCAGCCAGCCCCCGTGCAGGGTTTCCGTTTGGATTCAGAGATGTTGACTTTTCACAAAGCCTAGTTAAGCTGAAATGTGAGACTTGGTTGTTGTTAACTAACAGTTCATCCTAATCACCGGGTTTGAGCCCCTGTTTGCAGAGGAGGGCAGGGAGGATGTGCACACCAGGCTCAATAAAATCAACTGCGGATTAACTTCCGATCCTGGCCTTTAGTGTATGGTAACTGAGCTAATACTTATTATTATTTCAGGCTACTGAACTGAAACATCTTCAGTGTCTAGAAGAAGAACTCAATCCTCTGGAGGAAGTGCTAAATTTAGCTCAAAGCAAAAACTCTCACTTGAAAGATACCAGGGATTTCATCAGCAATATCAATGTGACTGTTCTGAAACTAAAGGTAAGGTTTACTTACTTTATTTGCTTCCTGGAAATATAATGAACGGCAGGGGGAAGTCCTGCATTCAGTTCAGTACTTGACTTTCGGCACTTGGGAGGCATCGGTGCATTCATTCAGCCAGCGTTCAAAGTACACTGAGAAGATGGGTCCCCCTCCATGTGGAATGATGCCCTGGTCCCTGGTGGAGCCTGGGCACAGCTGGAGGCTTGCCTGCCATCCTCTCATGTCACCTGCCCCTGCCACACAGCCTCTCCACTGCCTCTCAGAGTAATACAGAACTGGAGCAGGAGAAAGCATGGAACTGAATCTTATAGAAAACAGATTTCACTACATATTTTCAGTCCTCAGACCACTTACCAGAATCGCCAACACCGATCACCTGAAAGGCCTTTCAAGTGGGGTTTCTTGATCATTGGTGGAAGGGACTAATCATAAGAGAACTGTCTCAAAAAATGGCAGCCATTAGAGTGGACAAAACAATAATTAACTCTTATTTAGAGTCCACTTTCAGGGCCTCCGGTACTTTTAAATGCACAGGAAGCATGAAATAAACAGAGGACACCAGTGAGGAGAAAGGGATTCACTCAGCTCTTTCCTCACCCCATCTGACAAGTACAAAATTCAAGAGTTAATATATATCATCAATAAGCAGCAGCATTTTACTTTCAGCAGTAGAAGCAAGTTTCTAAAAATCTTAACTCTCATTGTTTCCAAACAGGAGTTACTTTATTAGTGAACTGTTTCAGTTTCAATTTTTAAAAAAACACATTGAGATCAAAGTCATCTAGACCTTGACAGACTCAGTCCTTATCTATGCGGAGAGGTTTGCTCTAAACTCATTGACTAACATCAGAAAACTCACTCTAAACTCATGATACAGATTTAAGATAAAATTATAAAACTGTGCAACAGAAGCCACATACATTTCAAAAGAACAAACTCAAGAGATTACAATATACAATATTTAAATAAGTATGTGTATAAATGTATATAGTATTTAAAGGGAATACACTGCCTTGCTTGATTTACAAGGAATTGCTTCAAATTTGAAAAAGCCATTCCATATATCTCATGGTATGTCAAAATATTTCCCTCTTAGCTCGTCAATCAGAAGCAATGTTAAAATACCTACTTTCAATGGCAGAGGCTAATTTTCATAAAGTCAATTAATAGGAGGGAATTTCTAGAATGATGGGAGGTGGGAAACTCACCTGCATTGATCATCTGTCTACTCGTGAAGGCGCTTCTTCCCATGAATTTTTCCATATCTGAGATTGTGCTAACTTGCTCTGGGCTGGCACCATCCTGATCTGGGGAAAGTACTGGAGATTCAATTAGTATAATAATAATTAAGGGTCAGAAAAGAACACATTTGTGCACAACAATTCATCCATTAAGTGGGGTGCTAGGAAATTCTAAGGTTCAGGAAAGAAGAGCATCTACATGCACAATGGTCCATACATATAACCTGTTCTATAAAGACACAGATGCACACCCAGAGGAAAAGAGATCGAATGACTGTACTTCACATATGATATTTAATAAAATATCAAGAACTGGTTTTATTCAAATATTTGTTCAGGAATTCAGGGGAAAAATCTTGTAGTCATTGAGAGGAAAATTAACAAATCAGAAAAAAAAAATGAAAATTGAAAAATAATAGCCTTGCATGTTGCTCACCTGGTATCATATCAAAATGCATAATTTTGGTACATCGCATTGATCATTTCAAGAAATGTGAATGATAACTATGTTTAACAAGCATAAAGATAAAGGCTATAAGCCTATAAGACTTCAACTTAGAATAATTACATATAAGACAAACCACTCTGAACTTACATAATAAAAATGCTCTTTTACAGGGGTCTGCAACAACGTTCACTTGTGAATACGCTGAGGAGCCAGTAACCATTGTAGAATTTCTGAACAGATGGGTTACCTTTTGCCAAAGCATCATCTCGAAGCTGACTTGAGAATTATGTGCCTCCTGTTTAAAACATTTGTCTATTTATTTAAATATTTAAAATTTATATTTATTTTTGAATGTATGGTTTGCTACCTTTTGTAACTATTATTCTTAGTCTTTAGATTATAAATATGGATCTTTTTAGATTCTTTTGTAAGCCCTAAGGGCTCTAAAATGGATTCAATTAAATTATTTATCCCAAAGTATTTATTATCTTATTGAATTATTAAATATAGAATCTATGTAGATTTGTTAATAAAAGTATTTAATAAAGTTAAATATAAAGAAGTCCAGATGTTTTTTATTTGGGAACAGCATGGAGTGAACACTGAAATATTTCTGAATTACTCATGTGAACTCTTTGATGACTATGATGCTTATGCAAATCAGTCTTCCAGGGGAGGACTGTGCAGGATGGAGACACAGGCTTCTCAAAGCCCAGCCACTCCCCTTTCGAAAGCTGATTAGACCCCTGGTTCTGATCTGGAAAAAACCTTATTGGCCAGTAGTATTTTCCTTCTTAAATTTAAACAGAGTGCTAAATACAAATATTTTTGAAACTCTGTGTCTGTTTTTTGGTACTAGGGATTGAACCCAGGGGTACTAGGGATTGTACCACTAAGCCACATCCCCAGTTCCCTTTTTATTTTTTTATTTTGAGACAAGTTTTTGCTAAGTTGGTAAGGCTGGTCCTGAACTAGTAATCCTCCTGCTTCAGCCTCCCAAGTTGCAAGGATTACAGGCAAGCACCACTACTCCCAGCCTTGGTATATTTTGTGTTACTATAACAAAATCCCTGAGGTTGGATACTTTATATAGAAAGGAGGCTTATTTAGCTGAGTGTGGACCAGATGCTTCTAGCATCTGATGACTTCATGGCAGATGGCATCATAATGGTGGGAATGTGTCCAGAAAAGGGGTTCAGAGAAGGGGCCAGGCTTACCTAAAACAGCCCATTCTTGCAGGAACTAATCCAGACCCCCAAGATCTGACCCCTTCTCTTGAGGCAGCAAGAATTCACTCATGAGGATGGAGCCGCTGTGATCCAATTACCTTCTACCAGGCCCCACTTATTCAATGGCCATCTCCTCAACATCACTACACTGGGGACCAAACTTGTAGCACAATCGTTGTGGGACAAGCAATATCCAAACCATAGAACTCTCCACAGAACTGGTGTGCCCTTGTCTGTTCTCCCACATGTCACACTTCACTGTGCCCTCCAGGCCCACCTGTGTGGCCTCTGCAAGAGCTTCCTGTCCCCTCGGTTTTCTGGTGGGATCCTGCACAGGGGAGCCCTGGTAGGAGGTCTCAGGGAAAACAGGTTCCCTGACCCTCTCCTTATGGGCAGCCTATGGACTGCTATGCCAGCTTCTCTCACAGTGCCACTTGGGATACTGCTTCCTTCTGGGCCCCAATGATCTTCCCTTCACTTTCCATTTCAAGCTTTGGGATGCTAGCCCTTCTGCTATTACCAGTGCCAGGATACTCGAACTACCCCTTACAGGTTCCTTGTACCTTAGCCAAAGCCCTTCCCTGTATTAAATCCCCCGAGAGGCCATCCAGTTCTTGCTAGGACTCATGTACAGTACTTGTGCTATAAAGGAAGGCATACCCTCAAAACAGGACTTGGGACTGGGTTGTTCATATATTCAAAGAACACAGCCTAGCAGGATATGGGAATCCATGGTGTCAAGGAGACCCTGCAACCCATCCAATCATCAGCGGTAGCATGGGTGGAATGCAGGGGGAGGGCAAGTGCTGTGAGATGAAATGACTGAGATGTCAAGTTGCACAGCAACGGGAACTGTAAGAACTGTGATTATCATCTAGATTCCTCGGGGCTCCAGGCAGAGAACAGGGAGGGAAAGAAAAGCTATAAATGTACAGTTAAAATCATCTGGGTGTGCCGGACACAGTGGCGCACGCCTGTAATCCAAGCGACTTGGGAGGCTGAGTCAGGAGGATCTCGAGTTCAAAGCCAGCCTCAGCAACTTAG
>JAJEJO010003675.1:98968-276871 GCA_020662805.1 Glaucomys volans
AAAAAAAAAAAAAAAAAAAAAAAAAAAAAAAAGAAATAAAAATCATCTGGGTGTTAATAATTGAGTAAAGGCTTAGGTTCCACAATCCACAATGGTCTCATCAAAGATACTGAAATTCAGAGCTTACCTTGAGAACAAAGTCCAAAGGCCTGGAGAAGTGAGCACGCTGGGACAGATCCACGCTGTGTGCAACCTTCTCATGCCACCTGGGGAAACACACGAGAGGATAAATGCGTCACTTGTGGGACACTGGCCTCCACCAGAACTCTATGGCAGCGGGCTTCAGGGTCAGAAACCATGGCAGAGGGTGGTGACATGAGACTGGTTTCCCTGGCCTCGCTGAGGATAATGCAGCCCTAAAGTGAGGAGGGCCAGGAGGCACACACAGTCCTCAGAGACAAAGTGGTGGCAGTCAACCCTAGAAGCAACAGGGCAGAGTGTCAGTCAAAGTGTTCCACCCAGAGATGTGCAGGGAGGCGGACTGCAAAATCCCCCCAAATCAGAAGAAATTCCTGATGGGCAGAGGTGGATGCAGGTCACCTTAGTGGGCATCCATGTCCTGTTCCCACAAATGACCTTATCGACCTAGTACCCCTGCTTTTGGGGGAGGCAGCTGGATTCCTTCCAGGAAAGACCCTGTAATATTGCCACATGTGTACACTGTGAAACTTCCCCCAAGCCTTTTTGAAGGGACATTTACCAGTGAGATCATGCACTGAAGAATGGGAAATTTCCAGAAATTCTGGTGGGTTATTAGATAATGGCTGTGAACTGACCTGCAATTCTGAAGTCCACTGTGAGCCACCAGAAAGAGTGGGAGACTATCTAGCCACATAATCATCACCACAGCATCGTCGTCACACCTTTTCAGTCTGGAAACTGGTTCAGAACCCTTACTGCGCAGAGGTCTGTGGTTCAGCGCTGTTCTCCAGGCTGCACGGGGAGCAGCAGCTGCACGGCCATGCACAGTCCCCAGAGCTGCTGGCCGAGCCCCGGGGCCTCGGTGCACTGTCTGTGCACCTCCAGAGCCACCTGTAGGGGCTGCAGACTAAGGGGACACCTCTCCTCAAGCAGCCTGAGGACCAAGCAGCAGACAGAAACCAGGGACAGCACCAGAATCTTCAGATGCAGAAGGTTGAATTTTATTAAGTCCAGACTTTACAGCACCTCAGTAATTCTCTCAAGAGTAATATTTCCACTGTAATGCACAAATCAGCAACAACTAACGTCTTCACTTGGCTGTACAAACCAGGAAAATGTTATCTAAACTGTCATGAAGAAATGATGTAATGATGTGTGTTGATTTGGACTATTTGTTTTTTTTTTTGTTTTTGTTTTTGTTTTCAGAACCAGGGATTGAACTCAGGGACACTCGGCCACTGAACCACATCCCCAGCCCTATTTTGTATTGTATTTAGAGACAGAGTCTCACTGAGTTGCTTAGGGCCTTGCTAAGTTGCTGAGGCTGGCTTTGAACTCGCTATCCTCCTGACTCAGCCTCCCAAGTCACTTGGATTACAGGCGTGCGCCACCACGCCCGGCTTGGACTATTTGGTTTTAACCTGTATTCATGAGTATTCTGTGCATGCTGATCTTGCACCAAAGACAGTTTAATAACAAATGATTTTTAAGTAATACAGGCACAAATTTTTTTTATAAAAGCTTCACATAATGAAGTTATTTTGCAAAAACAAAAGGCATACAATCTGCAATGGTTATGTGGTAAAATACAGTATGGAGATCAAAGGAGAGGTGGAGTATTAGCCCAAATCCCCCTCAAGAGAGTCCATGGGGAATACCAGACCCCCCTCCAATGGCACACTCCTGAAGTGCCAAGTGTTGCACTATTCAGTCTTCAAGAGCACACACAAGAGCACAGCAGAGTGACAGGCCACTGCTGTTGAAGTTTGCATTTACGTGACAGAGTCAGAGAACAGCTTAACTGTCTTGTCCATGGCTACCTCAATTCTACTGCTCTGTCACAATTAGCCTGGAGAGATCTCAACCATCCCATCGTAATATTTAGAACACCATGCTGGTCCATTGCACTAGAGACACTGTACAAATTGGATATGGCAGATAGAAGTGCTCAATAAGACTAGTGCCTGAATCAGACATCTGGGCTCGAAGGAGGAAGATAAACCCTGTCAAAGTTTAGGGACTATCTCAAAAGTGAAGTTTCTAGGGACCCAGAAGTTTCCCCTAAAGTGAGAACAAGGTGCTGCACCTTAGATGGCACACTACCTAGAGGTACAAAGCCCTGTGTGCCTCCAGAATTTGGGTAGCTGTTCTGGCCTATTTTTTTGGTTACCCATAATCTGTCAGTTGTTAGCGAGGCCCAGAACAAAAAAAGGACTCTATAGCAGGTCCAGGCCTTTCTATAAAATTTTCATCAATTTGACCTTTATGATCCAGACCTGTGGTATCTGAAGTGTTTGTGAAAGAGGTGCAGCAAGACTGTAGAAAACCCCTGCAGGATTACTACACAGCCCTGCAGTGCTTAGAAAAAAGGCAGGCCTTACTCTGCATATAATTCTCTATTTAAAAAGCAGCCTCTGGCAGAATCCTGGTGGAGACAAGTACCTGACCAAAGGACACCAAATGATTATGCAACCTGAACTAGTCACATATCAAGAACTAGCTATTATCTGATGCACTGAAACCACTTGGGTGAACTGAGCAGCTCCGCATCACAAAAGGGAAGGTGAGAAGACAGGACAGGCCCAGGGCACTCTCAGGACTTGGACCCCATGCTGGTTTCACTCCTCTCCCTCAGCCAACTCCTTTTGCTTCCCCAGGGAGCTTCCTCTTACAGGTTAAAGAGGAAGAACATAAGTAAGAGCCTGCTTACACACAAATCTGTGCCAAATGCTGGCCCCACCCAGGATGGAAGATCCCAGAACTAGACACCACTGGAAAGGGTCCATTGCAGCAGGCAGAGCCACTGTGAAGAGCCTCAGTCCTCACCCCGCCAGCTCCTCCTCCCTCTCCCTGAGACGGTATATCTGGTTTATTCCCTCTATCCCTTGAAGCCTCATTCTGTGACTGCATTTCTTCTCTGGGGAATGTGAGTCCCAGTCAGTTAGAGTCCACTCTACTCACCCGCTCCTTCCCCAGGACCTTAGCCCTGGTAAGGCTTCTTCCTGCAGAAAAACAAACCTTTCATTTCTACTTAAGAAGTCGTGTCCCTTGTGCAGTTCTTGCCTGTCCCACCTGTGCCCTCCCAGCTTGTGTTAACATCCCTGGGCTTCCCCTTGGGGTGAACCCAGCTCCCAGGTTCCCTTCCAGTGTCATGTCAGGCATTTTGCATGGAAAAGCTACTTGGGGAAAGACAGAAAAGGACTGGGTAAACTGAGGGTTTTTGTAAAACACAACACAAAATGGTAGAGTTCGTTGATATGTGGGAAGTGACTAATGAGTTTGTTAGTTAATCAAGGATTTGGAAAAAAAAATAGAAATTGGACAAAGATTTAGGGACAAGGTATATGAATGAACCTCTCTGGGCAGATATCAAGAAGATATCAAAGTCCCACTGTAAATATAGCTTTCATTACCCGAGTGAACAATATATCCATTCCTGCAGATGCCAGCCGGCCTTTTCTCCTCAGCCATTCCAGTGCTTACTCCATAGCCCAGGAAAAAACTGGCATGGGAACCAGGATGGAGACTATGTATAAGCCCCAAACCACCTTCTCACGTGCTTCCCTGGACACTGCCACTGCTGAGTGCCCAACCTCTCCAATCCAAAAGCCAATGATGAGCTTTCTGTGTGGCATGGTTCCCCAGAGCAGCCAGTTGGCTACTGTCTGGTAGGCTGCCTACCAGGGAGTGAATGGTGGTTTACACTCAAGGGTAGGCCCAGGTCAGCCCGCATTCTAGGTGCAGATCTTCTTTCTCTGCCTAAAGGCCCTGCAGCACCAGCATTAGGAGGGCCATGGAAGGTCTTATGATCACAATGCTTTCAGCCAAAGAAGACATTTTATGGCAAAAGAGGCTGGTATAGGATCATGTGGAAGGAGCTCCGTACGTGCTCTGTCATTCAGACGCAGGTGTCTCAATAAAGCCACAGTGGCCTGCTGGAGGACCCAGCAGTCAGCATGCCCCAGCCCCCGCCAGTCTGCACAGGGCTAGGATCAAGGAGCAGGGTGAGAGGGGCTCTCTCTTTCTGTACTTGAGGACTTTTCCTTCTGATCTCCCATGCATGAGACTTTAGCTTGGTCAGTTTTAAGGCCCTAGAGCTCAAGCCTGCATGTTTCCACCAGTAACCTTGATTTCTACCAGAAAATTGGTTAAATGTGAGCTGAGACTTTCTTGTGGCCAACTGGGGGTTCTTCATGCAGTTAAACCTACAGACATAATGTTCTGACTAGAATGACGGGTTTTGATGAAAAGGGGAAATTGAGTTCCTGCTATAGAATAGACATAAAAGCTACAAAATGCCTATATTTTGTAGCAACAGGTACAAAATAGAAACCCAGAATATTCACTGGGGCATCTGTTAGCTCTCTCTCCTCAGTAGCACTGGCCAATGGAAAATTGGAGCAATATTCAAAATTCAAGAACACCAAAGACAGATTCTGTGGAATAGAGATGTGAAGTATACCACCAGGCAAATAATTCACCCAAAGTTAAGAGCTGACGATAAAGGGAACATGCACAGGGCAGTGAAGGAGGACATTTTTGCCAACTTTTGTAACTAGCTACTGAGGCAGGGACTAGGGACTTCTGAGGTAGGAATACAGGGTAAGTTTAAGTTGGTGACCTAGAAAGAAAAGAGCTGCACACTCTGTGCTAGAGACAAGCAGCAGGGAACCATCCCCAAATACATTCCTTGACAAACAACAGGACCGCATTCAACCACAGCAAAGGGATCTGGGCACAGCTACCTGCCTGAAAGTAACTGAAACTCTCATTTGCATTCACTAACATGCTAAAAGATTCACAGGGGTGGGGAGAGGGAGACCTAGCACAAACTTAGGCACATTTTTTCACAATGTGAAAATTGGCACAGGTGCAATGAGAGATTGCAACCCAGCTTTTGAATGTGTTAAACTCTAGCCCCAAAATGTGTGCATGCTGTTCACCCCTGTTTCCTTGCTACTTTGCCCATAGGACAGCCACCTTACTGTGTGAATCAATGCAATAAATAAGTTTTCCTAGCCTCATCTGTGTCAGCCATGCTTGGATTTCTATCCTGCATGAGCTAAAGTATCCACAGAATTGGTGACACTTTTATTTTACTTGTTTTCCTCCCTTTTTGTCCCATACTATGTTAACTGGAACTTCATACTGTCTGTGTGAAAAACACTGGTGATGCCTAACAATTTTGGTTCCAAGTATTGCTGAATTGACTTACCCCACAATAATACCATAGCTGGTGAAATTTCATGTCTCCTTTGCTAAGGGCAAAAACTCATCTCCCAAAGGAAAGAGGAAAGGCCCTTTTAAAGAAGAAAGGAACAAACCACACCAGGTGCTTTCTATTTTCCCATATATGTATATATTCTTTATCCATTTGTCTGTTGAAGGGCATGCAGGGTTGGCTCCATAGCTTGGCTATTTTGAACTCTGCTGCTATAAACATTGATGTGGCTATATCACTGTAGTATGCTAATTTTAAATCTTTTGGATATATACCAAGGAATGGGATAACTGGGTCATATGGTTGTTCAATTTCTAGTGTTTTGAGGAATCTCCATACTGCTTTCAGAGTGGATAGGTCATATGTCTCTCAGAATCTGTCAATATCTTCAACATTTTCTAGCTTAATGGAGCATAAATTTTCAAAATAGTTTCTGATGATACTCTGGATTTCTGTAGTGTCTGTGGTGACATTTCCTTTTTATTTTTGTTAATTTGAGTGTCTTTTCTCTTTCTTTTGGTTAGTTGGCTAAGGGTTCATTGATCTTGCTTATCCTTTCAAAAAACCAACTCTTTTAGGTGTTGATCTTTTGCATCACTTTTTTATTTTCAAGTTAATTGATTTCAGCTCTAATTTTAATTATTTCCTGTCTTCAGTAGTTAGTTGATTTTTCTTTTTCTAGGGCCTTGAGATGTAGTGTTAGATTATTTATAATGCTATAACTTTCCTCTTAGAACTACTTTCATACTGTCCCAGAGATTTTGACATATTGTACCACTGCTCTCATTTGCTTTTAAGAATTTTTTTATTTCTCCCCTGATTTATTCTGCTGTAATCATCATTCAAAAGTATATTATATAATCTCTAGATGTTAGTGTTTTTTGTTTTAACCTTTCATTGCTTTTTAATTTCATTCCATTATGATCTTATAGAATGTAAGGTATATATTTTTTTCATATTTGCTAATATTTGCTTTGTGACATGTAGAAGTTATTCCTCAGCCTCAGAAGCCCATTGTTTACCTCACTGTGCAAGAATACCATTTTCTTACCTGTGTCCTGTTAACCATGTTCTCTATCCTTTGCCCACATACTTCCCAGACTCTGGCAATCAGGATTCCATTGTTGACTTCTTTGAGATCACCTTTTTAGCTTGCATATATTAGAACAGGTGGGGTGGTATTTATCCTTCTGTGCCTGACTTACTTGTCTTAAATAATGTCCTCCAGTCCCATTCAGATCACTGCAAATTATAGAATTTCAATTTTTTACAAATGAATAATATTCCACTGTGCACATATGTACATTTTATTTATCCATTCATGTGTTGATGGAAACTTAGATTGATTCCGTATCTTGGCTATTGTGAGTACTGCAATAAATATGCAAGTGCAGTTGTCTCTTCAACATTTCATATCCTTTGGTTATATATCCAGACATGGGATTTCTGCATCATAAGGTTGTTTCTATTTCTAGTTTTTGAGGAACTTTCATACTGCTTTACATAATGGTTGTACTGGTTATTATTTCCATTGATGGTTTATGGCCATTCACCATTCTCCATATACTTAGTAGCATTTATTTTTTGTAGTTCTGATAATCGCCACTCTAACTGGGGTGAGATGATATCTCACAATGGTATGGATTTGCACTTTCCTGAGGCTTAGTGGTATCAAGTATGTTTTCATATGCTTGATGACCATTTGCACATCATTTTGAGAAATATATAGGTAGATCATTTACCTACTTAAAACTGGATGATGATGATGATGAATTGCTGTTAAGTTCCTTGTACATTCTGGAAATTGATCCCTTGGTAAATGAAAAGTTTGCAAATATCTTTGCCCAGACTGTAGGTGGCTTCATTCTGCTGACTGATTGTTTTGCTGCACAGATGCTTTTTAAGTTTAATTCCACTTGTTAATTTTTACTTTTGTTGCCTCGCTTTGGGAGTTATATCCAATAAATCTTTGTCCTGACTAATGTTCTGAAGTGTTTTCCTTGTTTTCTTCTAGTATTTTCAGAGTTTAAGATCTTATATTTAAGTATTTGGTCTGTTCTAAGTTGACTTTTTAATATAGTGAGCAATAGAGATCTGGATTCTCTACATATGGATATCCAATTTGCCAGCACTATTCAGTGAGAGACTTTCCCTTCTCCAGGTTCTTACTATCTTCGTCAAAAATCAGTAGATTAAATATTGTTTTTGTATGTGATTTGCCAGAAAAAGAAATACAAATGGTCAACAAATATATGAAAAAATGTTCAACATCTCCAGCAATTAGGGAAATGAAAATTAAAGCAACAGGAAATTCCATCTCACTCCAGTGAGAATGATCAAGAATACAAGTAATAATAAATGTTGGTGAGGATGTGGGGGAAAAGGTACACTCATACATTGCTGTTGGGACTGCAAATTGGTACAACTACTCCGGAAAGCAGAATGGAGATTCCTTAGAAAACTTGGAATGGAACCACTATTTTACCTCATTATCCCACTCCTTGGTATATACCCAAAGGACTTAAACTCAGCATACTACAGTGAATGGGAGCCCAATTAGAATAAGTTATACTCCATGTATGTATAGTATGTCAAATACTTTCTGTTGTCATGTTTATGTAAATAGAACAAAAATTAAAACATAGAAAATACATTTACAAAAATCAGGCTATAAATATGTGGGTTTATTTCTGGATTGTCTATTCTATTCTATAGCCCATGTACCATTTTTATATTAGTATCATGCTGTTTTGGTTACTATAACTTTATAGAATGCTTTAAAGTCACTTTTGTTCTTTTTTTCTCAAGAATTTTTTGGCAGTTCTGGGTCTTCTGAGATTCCATACACATTTTAGGAGCACTTCTACTTCTGTGAAAAATGTTATTGGTATTGTGATAGGAATTGCAGTGAAACTGTAGATTATTTTGGGTCATCTTTCTCGTTTTGGTGTCCTCTTCAATTTAGTTCATGTGTTTTGCAATTTTAATTGTAGAGAGTATTAACTTCCTTGGTCAAATTTATTGTAGGTATTTTATTTTTGTAGCTATTGTGAATGGAACTGCTTTATCTATTTCTCAGCAATATCATTACTGATGTAAAAAAAATCTACTTATTTTTATACGCTGATTTTATGTCCTGCAACCTTACCAAATTCACTTACCAGTGATAAGTTTCTTTTGGTGGAGTCTCAAGGTTTTTCTCTGTGTAAAATCATATTGTCTGCAAACAAGAATAACTGACTTCCTTCTTTCTTATATCTCATCTAAAGTCCCTTTTATTTTTGAATTCTAGTTTCATTACATTGTGGTCAGAGAAGATAAAAGATTTTCATTATTGTTTAAAAAATCTGTGGGTACTTGTTTTGTGTTCTAACAGGTATGTCCTAGAGACTGTTCCATGTGCTGTTGAGAAAAATTTGTCTTCTATAGCTATTGCAAAAATATTCTATAAATATCTTTCAGGTCACTATGTCTATAGTATAGTTTAAATCTGATGATTTTGGTTGACATTTTTGTCTGGTTATGTCCACTGATCACAGAGAGGTGAACCCACCATTATATTAGAGTTTCTTTCTTTAGATCTAATAATATTTGCTTTATATAATTGGGTACCCTGGAACCATATATATTTATATATTTATTTTATATTTATTTATATATATAAATATGTATTTACAATTATGTCATGTTGAATTGATTCCTTGATCATTGTATGTGGTCTTATCTCTTTACAGGTTTTGTCTTAGAATCTATGTTATATCAGTGTAGCTGCTACTGCTTGCTTTTAGTTTTCACTTGCAAGGAACCCTTCACTTTCAGTGTGTGTGTGTGTGTGTGTGTATACACACAATATATATATTTTTTTACTAGCAAAGTGGGTTTTTTGTAGGCATTGTATCACTAGCTGAATTTTCTCCTCTTCCTCCTCCCCCTTCTATTCTTCCCTGTTCCCCTTCTCCTTCTTTTCCCAATTCCTTCCTCTTCCTCCTTCTTCTAATACATCTATCTTAATCTTCTTACATTCAAAGACATTCATTCTTAAAGAATCTTCCCTTTAATTTTGCTAATGTCTTGTTTTTTCATATTTTTATGGGTGCATCATAGTTATAATGGTGGGATTGTTACATATTTGTACATGCACACGATGTAACAATATGGCCAATATCATTCCACAGTATTTATCCTCCTCTATCTCCCAGCCCCTTTCCTCTATTCTACTAATCTCTCTTCACTTTTCATGAGATTTCCCCTACCTTTTCCCTTGATTGTTTTGAATATACTTTGTTCTTTCCCTACTCTCATTATTTATCTCTGTGGTATGACAGTTTTCTATATTTAGTTACCATTTTGTTTTGTAGTGATTAAACTCTGGTCTTTTTTGCATTCTCTTTAGTGGGCTTTATACTTTTATGTACTTTCATGATATGGTAGTTATATTTCTTTTGCTTCTAGATGTAGCACTCTCAAGAAAAATCTTTGGTAGAGCTGGTCTAGTGGTGGTGAACTTCAGTTTTTGCTTGTCTTGGAAAGTATTTCTATTTTTGAACAAGTTCATCTGGGTATGCTTTCTTGGTTGACAGCTTTATTTTCAGAAATTTAAATATATTGCCCCATTCCCTCTTGGCCTATACTTATTCTGCTGAGAAATTTGTTAAAGGGCCCTGTGATTTGAGGCTTCCTTTTTCTTGTTTCTAGAGTTGTTCTGTTGACACTTTGATTATAATATGACACAGTGAGAATCTTTTCTGGTGGAATCTACTTGGGGTTCTTTGGACCTCCTATACTTGTCTATATATTGCCCAAGGTTAGGGAAAGTTTCAGTTGTGTCATTGAATAGGTCAATGCCTTTTATCTTCTCCTCACTTTCTGAAATCTCCATAATTTGAGTATTTATTCATTTAAAGGTGCCCCGTAAGTCTTGGAGTGATGATAACTTTCTTTGCAGACCTCTTAACATATGTTCTGGTCGCCTGCCACTCACACATTCCTACTCCTCTACTTATTCTGAGTCCAAACTACAGGAACACCAGTGAATACCTTTGCCACCCAGTGGGACACGGCTAGCCCTTCTTCAATAAAGTCTGATTCTCAGCCTGGAGGCAGATCCGCCCATCCATGTTTATCCTTCTTCGGATATTCTGTTATCTCTAAATGTTTTTGTCCTCCCAAAATATATATGTTGAAATCCTAAACCCCAATGTGCTTGCCTTTGGGAAGCAATTAGGAAATTGGTTTCATGAGGGCACAGCCCTCAGGAATGGGATTAGTGCCTTTATAAGACACCTGAGATTCTCTGCCCTTCCACCATCTATTAAATAGGATCACTGTCAGCAGACACTGAATCTGCCAGTACCTTGGATCTCCGACTTCCCACCTTCGAAATCTGTGAGAAATAAACCACTGTTCATAGGCCACCCAGTCCTATATTTTTGTTACAGCAGCATGAACAAGATTGAGGTGCCCTCGGTCACAGGGTTGACACGTGAACTTTTCTTGAATCTTAGAGTTGTTCTGATAGTAGTTTAATAATCCTTCACATTAAACTTTATTTCACTGTGTGACTGTGATTGGAAACTGGAAATACAGGAGAAGAGGCAGTATAAAAACATTTTTAAAATGTTTTGCAATAAGAGGATAAATGAAGCAGTAAAAATGAAGTTAACTGTTGTTAGGAAATTAATTTTCAGTGATAGACATGAGAGTAAGTTTAAAGCTTGATGTGAACATTTAGTAGGGAAGGAGAAATCATAATGAAGGCAAGCGGAGTAACTGTGGAGAGAAGTCCATGAAAGGTAAAAGGAGGTAAGTTGCTGGATGGAAGGACTGGCTGTGATTCTATTTTAAAAAAAAAAAAAAAAAAAAAAAAAAAAAAAAAAACTAAAAATAAGCTTTGTGGAAAAATGCAGATTTAGTACAGCATGTAACCTGATATATCCATTTTCTTAAAGAAATAGCAGGAAGAGCCATCAACTGAGAGTGATGGAAAGAGTAGAAATCATTTATAGGTGTGAGAACAGAGAGAAAGGCAGAGAATATTCATCTTGGAAAATGGGAGGCAAGTGAAGTAGGAAAATATGGTAAAAGATGGCATTAAGTGCTCTCTTAGGTTTGTGCACATTTTTGAAAATATCGAGAGCTGTAGATCTTCAGCTGCAAAATTCATACATTCATGGAATTTGTTAATTTTTTCCCTCTTTCTTTTCTCTCCTCCCTACCCCCATTCTCCTTTCTCCACAGATCTTCCTTTTACTTATCTATTCATTCATTCATTGGTATTGAGGATGAAATCGTAACTCCAGCCCTTTTGTTATTTTGACAGGGTCTAAGTTGCTTAGGGCCTAAGTTGCTGAGGCTGACCTTGAACCTGTGATCCTCCTGCCTCAGCTTCCCAGCCACTGGGATTACAGGTGTGTACCACATTATCTTTGATTGGTTCTAATTAAGGTGAAATTCCCTGTGGCACATTTACATATGCACATAGCATGAATTTAAAAAATTCATATTTCCCCTCTCCCCCTATATCATTATCACATCTGATCCTCCCTTCCTTCTTTCCTTTATTTTGCTCTAGCACCCACATATTAAACATTTGACCCGTGGTTTTCTGAGAGTGTCTTATTTCACTTAGCACAATGTTCTCCATTTCCATCCATTTATTAGTAAATGCCATAATTTCATTCTTCTTTATGACTAAAACTCCATTATTTCCATATACCACAATTTCTTAATCCATTCATCTACTGACAACCATCTGGGTTGTGAATTTTGCTGCAATAAACACTGAGTTAGCTGTACCACTATAGTGTGATGACTTTATTTCTTTTGGATAACTACCAAGGGGCGTGAGAGCTGGGTCATAGGGTGGTTCCTAGTTTTTTGATCAAAACCTCAACTTATAAATACTGAAGGCCAAATGAAATAAAAAGTCTGAACTGTATCTTGGTTGCACATCACACAGAAGTTACTAATTTGAAACACACTGATCTAATTGCATAATATGTGGTAGAATATATTCTAAAGAAAAAAAATTTACATTTTTTTCAATAGTATTGATGTTACTAATGGAATTGTTATTCTAAGACTTCTGCATGTATGTCATGTAAAAAAGTAAATATTATGCTCATATCATTAGGGGTTAAGATTTTGGTTTGAAAGAAAGCTAATATGGAAGACTGAAGAAATTAAAAATCTGTTGTACCTGAATTTTAAGTGAAAACATCAATATAAAGAAAATATTCTGTTTGCCTTAAATATGTTATTTCTAAGCTCTGTTCACTGAAAAGATCTTAGGAAAAATTACCAATCCAGTATGCACAGGTATGCTTAGCATCCAAACTGTGGTTTCTTTTTTTTCCTCTCCCAATTGTGGTTTCTAAATGTCATTTTCCACTGAAAGGAAGTAGGGTTTTTTGAAGAAATGGCTGAGTCCAAGTCTGGGGCAACAAATGCACAAGAAAAGGCAGGAAAATTCTGTCATAAAGAAAAGTGATCTAAGACTATCTGAATCATGCTCAAAAGACAGAGGCATCAATCCGAAAAGGCTGCCACATAAGGCAAGGACACCCACTCACTACTTCTAGTTCACATGGTACTGAGAAGTCACGGCCAATACAAAAAAAGTAGGAATAAGAAATCAGAAGGTAAAGATTGGGAAAGAAGAAATAAACCTACCATTATTCACAATGACTTTAAAGAAAAATCTCAAAGGCTCTACAATAAACTACTAGTACTGATTTAGAAATGTCAATGGCTAGGTCAATATAAAAAAATAAATTACACGTCAATATATTAGCAACATATAGAAAGTATACAAAGTGGTATTACTCAAAATAGCATCAGAGACATCAATTCTGAGAAAAATATTTCAACATGTATACAAAGGTAAAACAATTATCAATATGCATACTAATTGTAATGGACTGAAATACAAGTATGTTTAAATTCATGGATGCATACTAGAAAAAAATTTTCATGTGTCAGCATCAAAGAATGACAGGAAATAAACTATCCAAAAACGTATACAAAGGAAGACAATCCAGCTTTTTCTGCATCAACTATACCCCAGTTAAACAATCTCTAAAGCTATGTTTAGTGGAAATAATGCAGATGAGAGAATCCGAGTATCATCTGTAACCCCCAATAAGACAATGGCAAAGATCATCAATGTTTAATAACAAAAAAAAAAAAAAAAACTTCAATGGCAGCTAATTTCACAAAGAGACCACCCAGACACGGTGTCTTCTCCTGAGAGCTGATAATACTTCTAAGTATACCCACTAAAGACCTAAACTTGAAAGCCTTTGAATACTAGCTTCAGTAAACAGAACAGGGGAAGCTATTGAATAACATCATATAAGATGCAAGATGTAAGAAGCAAATTTGAGATTGTGGAAAATTCTAAAAAGGACTGAGGGATTTGTTACAATTAAATGAAATTTACTGTATTCCATTGTAAAAATGTAATATTTATCCTGATGCAATCTACTTATTTATAATAGAATTATCACCAATTTTCAGGTGTGCTGAATGTGGTTATATGCCCGTGTGTGTGTGCTTATACAGTCCTTATCTGTTAGATATATCAAAGTGCTTTTCAGATGAAATAATGTTTGACATCTGATCTTAACATAATGCAGCCGGGGGAAGTATACACCATGTTTTTAATAGTGGCTGAAGCTTGGTGGTGGGTACATGTGGACTGACTTACTTTTCTTTTTGTATGCCCCAAAATTTGTCATAAGAAAATGTTGCAGAATGCTATTTTAACATGTCATTTTCCTATATAAAATCCTTAAAGAGCTCCCTTCTGACTACCAAAGTGAGAAAATCTGCTAGATTTAACTCTCATCTTTTCTACATTATAGCCTTGAACACTAACAATTTCCTCTACAATTTCTCAAATTTCAGCCTACCATATTTTACTCATCCTTCAATGCTTGTCTCAGAACTTCAAAGCTAAAAGGGTACCTTGTAGAATATACATAACACAAGAAGAAAAAGTACAGCTGCTTTTGATGAAGGGCAGGCAGGAGATCTTCCCATCAAATCTCCATCCCTGAACAAAGAATGAAAACTAATAAAAAGTTCACCCTTGAAAGCTAAAGACAAGGACCATTAAATAATCTCAATGTTGGGATTCATGTCCATCCTCTGACCCTACTCCTAGAAGCCATCTCCTTTATCCTTTATAGTCTCTCTTGACACCCCTACCTAGGTATCTTTATTTTCTCTAAGCCAACAGAGCACATGTAATTGAGCACATACAGTATATACACACACAAATGTTGAATAAATGAGTACTACACTTCAGATTCTGTAAAACATTTGGGTATATTTGATCTTCTCCAAACTAAATTTTTTGAGAAAATAGTTCTTTTGATTCTCAAGGCAGTGCCTAACTTAGGGCCTTTAATTAGGCAGAAACTTCAGAGGCAATTATTAACTATTTGGTGCTTTCCCATGTCATCTATGAGCAAAATGCCCATGAATGTGAAGAGTCAAAGGAAAGTCAGAGATCCTGTATTTTCAAAGGAAAATTTACTATCAAGGAAAAGAAATAGAAATATAGGCCATGAAAGCAAAGAGCCTAGTAAAGAGATTAAAAAATATTAAACAAGGAAATACACTGGAGAAGGAATAAATATCACAAATAACTGAAATATATTTATGTTGATCCATATGAAATTGCCCATATTTTATCCTTTTTAATTCTCAAAAAAACTGCACATGGTTCAACCTATTAAGCATAGAGTCTAGCTCACTGACAGAAATGTCTTTCCAGAATGACTTCACTGCTCATCAACTAAACCCTACCATACTTTTAGAATAGACAACAAAAGAACCTACATTGTAAGAGACTGCAATAGTACATATAGGTTGGGAGGGAGATTATAAATTTAGTAAAGATGGAAGCTAAAAGGGAAAAACTCTGAGAAACAGTAAAGCTCAATGTAACCGATAGAAAAGTAAGGAATAAAGAAGCTAAGGTATTGGACAAATTCAATTTCACTAAAGATACATATTCTAAACTTATGAATAAACTTTCCCTTTTCATCTAATTGCTGTATAAACAAATACAAATTAAAGCTAGTTTTTTATTTACCTTTAAATTAGAAATCCCACTAATTATAAAGGATTAAATCATTTGGTATAAATAGATCCTATAGGATACTTGAAAATGGACAGTATTAAAGGATGTAAGAAAATTCTCTATTAGTCATGACTCATCAAACTACTTCCTAACTTGGTTAGCATTTTCTGCATTTCTTACATAGTCTGCATTCATGAACTTCTTTGATCTGAGCCACTGATTTTTGTTATTAGCATGGTAACTGGCAAATATTAAATATTCAAATGCCTGTTAAATTTATCAACAAATGACTAAGAACTATTTTTATTTTTGGCTTCCAGTTTTAATAAAAAAAAAAAAAAAAAAAAAAAAAACCCACCAACAAACTTGAGTGAGATACCAGGACAAAATGTTGATTACCATAGCTGTGTGGACAGATATAAAGCAAAATCTTAAGAAAATGAATTCTTTTTTAAACTACCGAAATTATAATGGCTTTCTGTTTGTAAAAACAAAAGTAAAATTTCTATTATGTTCAATCAGGTAATACTTAAAAAAAAAAGTGAAAAACCTCTCATGTTTCAATATAAGTGACAGAAATATTTACAAATTTTTAGCAAAAGCTGGATGTTGCTGTTGCAAGATTCTGATTTTGAAAGTTGAAAACCTCTATTTAAAAAAACAGTTTTACCAGTCAAAACACACGAAAAAATAAAAGGTTTTTAATATGCCAGTGGCCATGCAATCACACACTGAACTGCTCTACACAGGGGGGTTTCACAATCCAGGAGCCATAGCCATGCTGCTGCAGGTAGGACTTCAGTAAGGCTTTGGCCTCTTGGTATGAGCAAGACAAACGCTGGAGAGAGACAGAAAACCAAGTTATTCCAAACTGGCAGATGTGACCTATGAAAAGGTAAGCAGACCTAATATTATTTAACATTACATTTAAAAAAATAAATGTTTTGAATTCCTATTTTTTCAATATTATTTTTGAAGCTACAAAGTTGTCTTCCCAACTTCCACCAGGGTAATTTTGCTTCTTATTTTAACATTTTAAATTGAAGAGTTAAACAATCAAAGAAAATTTGAAACATTTTTAAAAATATAAAAAATGAAAATTACCTATAATCCCCAAACTATAGATAACCATTAATAACCTGGTATGTTTTCATTTTCTACAAATGAACATATAGAAATGAACTTTTAAAAATGTAACTACTGAAGTATAACTTACTATAAAATTCACCCACTGAAGTGTACTGTTTACTCTTACCGGCACATTCATTGAGGTATGCAAACACCACCACAATCCAGCTGTAAAACAAATCCATCACCTCTAAAGAGCTCCACTGTGCCAGCCTGCAGTCAATCTGTTCCCTGCGCTTGGCCTCGCTAGCCCTGGGCAATCACAAATCTACTTTGTTTCTCAAGTTTTTTCTAAAAATTTCTTTTCCGTTTTGTCAGGCTTCTTCCAATTAAAATATGTTTTCCTATTTATTCATGTTGTTTCACCTATCAGTTTGTTCCTTTTTATCGCCAATTAATATTCCACTGTATGGACATGTCACATTTTGTTCATGCCTTTACCACCTCACAAATGTGTGCATTGTTTCCACTGGAATGACACTGCCATAAACATTCACATCAATCTGTGTAAATACAGGTTGTTTTTCTCACAGATACCAAGCAGCACAGCTCCAGTACACAGTAAATCTATGTTTACCTTTACAAGAAAACACTGAACTGCTTCTCATAGTGGCAGTACCATTCCCTATCCCCTCTGGCAATGCACGTGGGCTCCAGTCTCTCAATGTCCTCAACAGCACCTGGTATTGGATTTTAGTGGGCACAGGACATCTTGGTGGATTTCATCTCTGATAATAAGGCTAGCATCTTTTTATATTTTAATTACTTGCCTGTACATATTCTTTGCCTCTTTTAAAACTGGGTTGTTAATGAGTTAAAAAGACTTGTTTATATATTCTGGATCCAAGTCCTTTGTCAGATGCATGATTTAGAAGTACATTCTCTTAGTATTTACTCTGTGGTCTGTATTTTAATTTTCTTAACTGTTGAAAACTAAGCTTTAAATTTTGGAGCCAAATGTTCAATTTTTCCCCTTTATGAATAATGCTTTTAGAATCATATCTAAGAAATCTTTTCCTAAGAATGTATCTTCTCACATTTTATTGAAAACTTTGCAGTATAAGCCTTTATAGTTAAATCTACTGGAATTAATTTTTGAGACTTATGCAGGATCTAAGTTTTGTTGTTTTACCTATGCATATGCCACTATGATGGTTCTGATCTACTTTTGAGTTTGTCCCTTCAAGGTCAAGTGTTGGAAGCCTCATCCCCAGTGTGGTGATGATAACTAGTGGGACCTTTGAGAAGTGAAGAGTGGGAGGTCACTACTTTCAGAAGGAAATGTCCTCGTCCTTATGGGACCCTGGTAAGTTCTTGGAAGAGGGGTGTTACAAAATAAGAAGTCTGGCCTCTCTCAAGCTACTCTGGCCTCCTGTCTTGCCATATCATCTCTCCCTTTTGAATGCACTCTTAACATACCATCTGCCATGATGCAACACAGTCAAGCGAGCCCAAGGGTATCAGAGCCAGCATTATGCTGTTTGGGCTCTTGGTCTCCAAAAATGTGAGCTAAATAAACTTCTATTTTCTACGAAGTACCCAGCCTTAGGTATTTTGTTACAGAAATGGGAAAGGTCACTCACCATTCTAGAACCATTTGTGAAAAAAACTGTTTCTCCCTCCCAATGAATTATGTTGGCACCTTTGTATATAACTGACCATACTGTGCATGGATTTTTTTGTTCTGTTGATCAGTATGTCCGTCATTGTAACAATACACTGCCTTCAGAGAAGCCCTCTGTGAAGATTACTCCACACTGAGTAGGTACTCATATCAAACAGGGGAGAGAGAAGCTGTCACACTGCTGTTTTCCTTACTGCTTTATGCAGACGCACTTTGTTAGTATTACTGTTTCACTGAACTGTGCTTCTCAGCAGCTTGTGTGCGCGCTTTACTGAAGGTCTGTGGCAACCCTGCGTCAAGTTTAAAGGCACAATTTTTCCAATAACATGTGCTTACTTCATGTCTGTGTCACATTTTGGTAATTTTCACAATATTTCAAACTTTTTCAATATGATTACATCTGTTACAATGATCTATGATCTGACTGTTTTGAGGCACCATAAACTGTGCCCCTCTAAGGCAATGAACTTAACTGATACCTGCTGTGCTCTACTGACAGCTGTTCCCAGTCTTTCTCCCTTCATTCAGGCCTATTCTTTGAGACAGATGATTCTGAAATTAGGTCAATCACCCAAAAACTGTTTCTAAGTCTTCAAGTGAAAGAAGGGCACACATCCATCACTTTAAATCGACAGCTGGAAATATTTAAACTTAGTCAAGCGTGGGAAACACTGAGATAAGCTGAAAGCTAGGTCTTTTGCACCCAACAGTGAGCAGTTGTGAATGCAAAGGAAAAGTCCATGAAGGACTACTCTAGTGAACACATGAATGAAAATAAAGCAAAACATCCCTATTGCTGATAATGGAGGTTTAGTGATCTGGACAGATGATCAAACTATCCATGCCATTTCCTTAACCCAAAGCTCAAACCAGACTATGAAGGCTGAGAGGTGAGGAAACTGCAGCCGAAAAGCCTGAAGCCAATTCCATATCAAAAAAGTGCTAGGTGAAAACTAAGTGCTGATGTAGAAGCTGCAAATTATCCAGAAGACCTAGCCTTGATAACTGATGAAGGTGATTAGACAGGTTTTCCACGTAGATGAAACAGCCTTACAGGAAGGAGATAGCATCTGGGTTTTAAGAAAAGTCAATGCCTGGCTTCAGAGGACAGACTGACTCTTTTTAGGGGCTAACACAGCAACTGACTTCAAGTTGAAGGCTCATTTACCCCTCTGAAAATTTGAGAATAGTTAAGATTTATATGAATCTAATCTGCTTGTCATTCTAGTTCAAACAATAAAGCCTGGAGGACAGCACACCTATTTACAACGTGGTTTGCTGGAGATTATCTGCTCACTCCCCTTAAGACCTACTATTCAGGAAAAAAGATCACTTTTAAAATCTTATTGTTCATTGTTGATGCACCTGGTCACCCCAGAGCTCTGCACCAACACTGGTAATGTTCTCATTTCTGCTACATGATGTCCCTTCTGCAGCCCATGGGTCAAGGAGCAATTCTGAGTTTCAAGTGTTATTATTTAAGAAACACATTTCATTAATGCTATATAGCTGCCAGAGAAGTTGATTCCTCTGATTGATCTGGGCACAGAAGCCACAGAGAACATTTGTGATTCATGGGATATTGTTACATTATCAACAGTAGGAAGTTAGAAGAAATGGATTTCAACCCACAAGGAGGATTTTGAGGGGTTTAAGACTTCAGTAGACAAAGTAATAGTAGATGTGGTAGAAATAGCAAGAAAACTAGAGTTAGAAGCCTGAAGATGTGACTGAATCGCTGCACTCCTGTGGTAAAAACTAACAGATGAGGAGTTGCTGGAATGGATGAGCAGAAACAGTGGTTCCTGAGATGGAATCTATTGCAGGCGAACAGGCAGTGAACATTGTTGAAACAACAAAGGATTTAAAATTTTAAATTGACTTATTTGACAAAGCAGTGGCAGGTTTTGAGAGGATCAACTGATTTTAAAAGAAGTTTTATGTGTAAAAAGCTATCCATTAGCATCATATGCTATAGAGAAATCTTTCATGAGAGGAAGAGTCAACTGACTTGGCAAACATCATTGTTTCATTTTTAAGCTCCAGACACCCCAACCTTCAGCACCTACCACCCCTCATCACCTCCATCAACATGGAGGCAAGACCTTCCAATAGCAAACATTATGAATCAAAGGCTCAGATGACTATCCACACTTTAGCAATAAAGGATTTTTAATTTTTTTTAAGATATGCTATATTGCACTTTTAATGACCTACAGAATAGACTTAGCTTTTGTATGAACCGAGAAACAAAAAAAATGTTAAGACTTGCTTTATTGTCATGGATTTAGAACTAAACCTGTGGTTTCCACAAGGTGTGCCTGTAGTTGTTTTGAAACTAGATAGGGTAAGTTTTCCAACTTGGTTGTTTTTCAAAATTGTTGTGGCTTTTCTGTGTCTTTTTGACTTCCATATCAATTTTGCCATTGGCTCATCAATTTTTACACAGAAGTCTGCTGGGATTTTGATTTTGCATTGTAGCTACAGACTAATTTGAATAAAAGTGATATCCTAACAATATTGAGTTTTCTAATCCATGAATGTTGGATACATCTCCCCATTTATTTAGGTCTTCTTTAATTTTTCTCAGCAATGTTTTATTATTTCCAATTTATAGATCTTAGAGTTCTTTTGCTGAATTTCTTCCTCCCTGTGTCTGTATTTGAGGCTGGGTTGATGACTCTTTTCTCAATTTTTTTTTCTGCAATGTAGATATATTTTTATATATTGTTCTTATACTGTGATCTTGCTAAATTCACATATGATCTAGATTTTTGTTTCTGGATGATCACATACAATTACTTTTGGTTTTTGAGTCTGTGGTGATTATCCTCCTTTCATTCCAAAGGATATTTTACCTACAAAATCACATCATTTAGGAAGAAGGCAAAATTCTCTCCTTCCTCTCTGGAATGGAGACCTTTTACCTTTCTCTTACCTTGCTGCACTTGGCAATGATGAACATAACTCTCAAGTGGCAAGAACCAACAGTCTTGCCTTTTCTCCCAATCTTCAGCTGGGGAGGAAGTATTCAGTCTTATAATGTTAAGGATAATAACATCAATGGTAGGGTCTTCATTGATGCCCTTATGAAATTGAGGAAGTTCATTTCTATGGCTTATTTGTTCAGCATATTTATTGTAAATGGAGTTGGGCTCCATCAGATACATTTTGTATGTACTTTAAGATAATTATGTGAGTTTTGAACTTGAATTTATTATATAATACATGAGAGCAAATAATTTTCTGATGTCAAAACAACCTTGCATTCCTGGTATAAAACTCCTTAGACAATCATTTTTGTATTTGTAATACAGTTCTCGATTTGGTTTGTCAATATCTTGCTAAGCAATTTTATATTTGTGTTCATGACATACTGGTCTGTAGTTTTCATTTCTTGAGTTTTTGTCCAGTTTTGGTGTCACAGCAATACTGGCCTTGTAAAATGACCGGAGGAGTGTTGTCTCCCCATTTTTTGAAAGAGCTTTTGTAGGATTTGTATTATTTTTTACATCCAATAGAATTTGCCAGTAAAGCCATATATGTGCCTGAGATTTTCTTTGGGAAAAGAATTTTAATAATGCAATTTCTCAAATAGATTCTATTTAATTCAGTGTCTGATTTTTAAAAATTTATGCCTTTCTAGGAAGTGTGTCCACTTCATTTAATTTGTCTAATTTGCTGGCAAAATTTTGTGATCACTATTATTTTAGTTTTGTGAGATCTGTGTTAAGAACCCTTTCTTAAGTCCAGATTTTCGAAATTTGTGTTTTTTCTTGGTTAGCCTAGCTAAAGGGTTATCAAGGTTTGCTAACTTCAAAAAATGAACCAACTTTTGGTTTCACTGATTTTTTTCTATTTATCTGTTTTTAATTTCACTTATTTCTCTTCTGATCTGTATTATTGTCTACCTTCTATTTCTTTCATTTTGGTTTGCTCTCTTTTTCCTTTTCTAGCTTCTTAAGGTAGGAGCTCAAATAACTGATTTTAGGATTCTTTTCTCACATAAACATTCAAAGTTATATATTTCTCTGTATTTTAGTCAAATTCCATAAATTTTAATATGCAGTATTTCATTTTCACTCAGTTCAAGATACTTAATTTTCTGATTCATAAATAATTCAGATCTTAATTTCCAAATATATGGTAATTTTCAAGATTTCATTTTAATTCCATCACAGAATATTCTATGATTTTAATTTTTTGTTACTATTTTTAAGTTTCCTTGCTTTCGTTGGGAGATCTGTCTTCACCACAGTATGCAGCTGCTGTAGTCTCTTCCTAGATTTTTATTCTTATGTTTTAGCCGAGCCTCCTTGTGGTTACTTTGTATCTGTGCACCTTCGTAATAAATGATTTTAGCCAAGGCTGTACTCAAACACATTAAGCCTGTAAGACTTCTATCTTATTCTGATCAATTTGTATGTGGCAGGGAATATATGTAATGTTGCAGCCAGTTCTCAAGCATCTCTTGATTATCATTATTTGCTGGGCTCTCTTGAGTCCTCCATGTACATGAAAGCAGTTTTTCAGTTCAGCCAAAGAATGTGGAGAATGTTTCTCCCCTTTTTTCCAAAATCTCCATGGTAAGCTGCTAGTTGGTCTACCACTCACCTTCAACCAGGACTGCAACCTCTGACCAGCAAAGTCATCAGTGTTCCCTATTCATTTCCTTACAAGTTTGGCACCTTAAGCTAACAAAACCACAAGTTTTCATCCTCTACCCTAAATCAGGTTCACCCCCTTTGGTGGTAAATCTGCTTTTAGTGGCAGCCTCATTCTGGTAAAACCACAGTTCTTGCCATTCAAACTAGAGAGAGGAGCAAGAGAATGAAATCACCAGCAGGCAAGAAGTTTGTTATTCTTACTCAAAGTCCCAGCAGGTTTTCGAGAATACACTCTTTTCAATGTTTTTTATTTTTCTGTCAATTTCCAGAGTTTTGAAAGGTTGTTTTTGACACTCTTGTCCTGGTTAATACTTGTTTTTATAGAAAAGATTTGCAACCTCTTTATGCCACCCAAATCAGAAATTATCTAGATAAGCTTTTATACTTAAAAGTATATAGCTATGCATACACATACAACTGTAGTTAATACAGTTAATTACAGCCTGAAATTAGAGTTGGATCATTAAGGTGCTGGGTAAATTAGAATTTCATAAACACCGTGTTAGTAAAATTAATTATAAAAAACATTTATATTTAATAATGAAAATACGAAAATAAAAACATCTAGCACAATCTGAATTGTTTAAAAACATACACAAACATCAATATATGTGAAGTAATATTCTTACATTAAAAGTTTAGGTATTATCTATGAAAAGCAGGTGGGATTACAAGTAATATACATATGCACATGTGAATGTGTGTACATATGTACAGGCATCCTCTGTATTTAAAAAAAATTCCAAATTTTCTACTTTAAATAAAATTATGTTTATATACAAAAAGCAATCTAAAGACAGAAAAAGGCTATCTACATCACCTACTAAACCAGATCCAAATTAGATGCTCAAATTAAAGCTTTTCCACGACTTTAAGACAATAAATTTATATGGTTATCTTAAATTATGTATTACTTTAAGATACTTAACATGCTAATGTTAAAAACGTGGTACACAGGAAAGATTTTATCATCATTTTGTTTTTCTGGGTATAACGTACAGGTTTTGGGCAATATTTTCAAGGTAAACACATACCACACTGAGGGGGCTTCTTTAAGTGGCAATAATTATGTACATATCCAATTTGCAACATAGTCATTTAAAAATTAATCTTATCATTACATGATATTATCTTACATTCAGGAACTATTCAACAGGCTTTTGCTACATATAAAATACCATAATAGTGTCTTTATTTCTATGATCAATTTCATGCCATTAAGGACCTTACCTTAGCTGCATGATATGTACTAGCTTCAAGTAAATCATCTTTTTTAGCTTCCTTGGCAAGCAGATTGAATCGACTTAACATTGCAGCCTTACAAAGCCGACTTGCCATTGACACACCACTTTTAAAAGGGGAACTAAAGTAGAGAGGAACAAAACATTCATGAATCATTATTTAATGATTTATGTTGGCAACTGTAGCAATTAAAATCAACAGAGTTTACATGTATTTATTCATTCCAATGACGTTATGTACAATGCATGTAGTGAATTGTTTTCATATAAAAATTCTGAATAATTACTTTCTGAAGCTAATTTATCATAAATTAGCTGTAAATTATTGTAGTGTTATATCAAAAATAAAGCAGAGGATTGATAGTTGGGATATTTCTGTTTTTTGAAGTAAAATTAATGCTATGGTGATATAAAACAGTGGTTCTCCCTTGGATTGACTGGGAGCATAGAAATTATCTTCTGGGATGATGAAAATGTGCAATATTTTGACTAGGGTGATGGTTACATGGGTACACATACATACATCAAATCTCATTCTCTGCCAAAAAAATTTAACTTATAAAAATAACATGCATACATCTACTTCACATGTGCATGCATACAGGTGTAACTTATATAATTTGTAATTCTAATAAAGTGAGTCCACAGATCATGAAGCTTTTTGATATTGTAACTTTGCTCCTTATGTTTTCATTAGTTGTTGTGATGGAACATAAAAATTGCAAAATCCTTCATTTCTCCTCTTTACAATGTAACTTTTCAGATCATCCATCAATTAGTGTGGATGATCTGTCTTCCACTTGAATTTATGCTAGTCTTGTAATTTGTTTTGATAAACAAGAGTAACAACATGCAGGTTCTGAGCCTAGGCCTCAAGGGACTGTGTATTCTTATTCTTTTGGATTTCATATGCCATGTCAGTCTGCTGGGACTAGCTCACTAGATGGTAAGAAAACACATGAGCCAGAGACCAGCCATCCCTCTAAGAGCAGCCAAACTAACCTTTATTTCATCCATAGCCTACCCCAGATGCATGGGGGAACCCAACCAAATACAAAAGAACCACTCAGATGACCCAAGAACTCATAAGTAATAACAAATAGTTGTCGCTTAAAGTCACTTAAGTTTTGAGGTAGCTTGTAAGTAGTAAGAGTTAGCATACACTTGTGTATCTACTGACTCTGTAAATTTATTTTCTACCACGATACTTTTTTGTTTAGGTAGTTTTTCAGATAAACTTCTTGGGCTTTTCAGGCATAAATGATATCTTCAGAGGTGCCGAGTGTGTAGGCCAGTCGTAGACAGAACTTGCCCAGCATATGTGAGGCTCTGGTTTCAATCCTCAACACAACAAAAAATGACAACAAAAGAAGTGACAGTTTTACCACCTCTTTGGCAACATTTTATATCTCACTTCCTTCCCTTGTCCAAGTGCATTAATACTATATAACTGCAATAATAGTAAGCAATCACATCTTACTCTGGCTGTTAGTAGCAATGCCTCTGACATTTCATTACCAATCCTCATAATATTTGGGGGCTAATAAAGATATATTTTGTCCTGTAACCAAAGCATGTAACTATTCCTTTCTGATTGAACACCTTTTCCTAGAATAGCTATAGAACTTTATATATGCCCTCTTAGAATACAGAGATAAACATATGCTGTATATCCCTGGATCAATAAATATGACAATACATTAAGATGTTCTAGCCTGGTATTATTTCTATCATGCTACTATTCTTACATTCCTAGAAAAAAATGTGAATTGATATTACATAAAATATATTATTGCTTTAATGTGCTAAATTATTTCCTAATATTTTACTTAGCAATTTTGCTTGGATATTAGGGAGCCTGGTCTGTAACTATTTTGTGTGTGTGTGTGCGCGCGCGCATGTGTGTGCTATGGTGGGCAACTATTTTTCAAGTTTAAATATCAATGATGTATTTGCTTTGTAAGAATATTTTGATATTTTCTCTTTTTAAATAGCATTGGAAGTATATGCTACTTAAAGGTTCATTAAATTTGTCTTCTGAACTACCTAAAAATGGTGCTTTTTTTAAGGAAGAATTAGAGTATGCTCTTAATAATGTTCCCATAAAAATGTTTAGATTTTTCTAGTTTCGAAAATACCCTTTTCTTAGAAATTTATACATTTCATTTGGTTTTATATTTGTGTAGTCCAACAAAGTAGCTTTTTTTTTTTTTTGGTACTGGGGATTGAACCCAGGGGCACTCCACCACTGAGCCACATCCCCAGCCCTATTTTGTATTTTATTTAAAGACAGGGTCTCACTGAGTTGCTTACGGCCTCGCTAAGTTGCTGAGGCTGGCTTTGAACCTGAGGTCCTCCTGCCTCAGCCTCCCAAGTGCTGGGATTACAGGCGTGCGCCACCACGCCCGGCCAAAGTAGCTTTTTATAGTTCTTTTAATTATATATTTAATTTTAATCTTCATTTATTATTTTATAGATTAGCTAGCGATTTTTCATAGAATCATTTTTTGTAACTTTTTTTGTTTTCCAGTTATCTTCTTTACCTATTCCTTCATTTTGCTTAATCTATTTCCATTATTTATTGATAAAGCATTTAAGACTTTGACTTTTTGATTTGCTTTAACTGTATATCCTGTAAATTTTGATAATACTTTCAACATTGTTTTCCAAATATTGTACAATTTCAGTTTATATTTCTCCTTTAAACCAGAAGTTAGAAAACTTTTTGCCCCACTGGAAGCAGATTCTAGCATTCTGATTTTGTTGCTTATAAAGCCATTTTATCATAATCAGAGAATACTGCTTATATTTGCTTCCAATTTTGGTTTTTCTCTGTATCCCAAGAAATGGTCAATATTTGTCTACATTCTTGACAAGTATATTTTATATTTATATTGTGCATTATTTAAGAAATTAATTATACTTATCTAATTGCCATTTGAAATGGATACATCTTTGCTTGTTGTTCACTTAACCTACCATGAACTGATTCAATGAGGTGAATAACTGTCTCTACCAGCAGGGGTTCTATTTTCCCTCATCTGCAATTTCTGCTTTGTGAGTGTTGATACTGTGCTGCTTGCTACAGTCATAACTGTTCTGCCTTCCTTATGAATTACACCATTTATATTACCACAGTGTTCTTTGTCTTATTGGAACTAATCCTGTTGGGGCTGAATTGTACCTTGCTCAATATTTAAAATTTATCTTCCACTTTCTTTATTATTTTTAATCACTTAGCAAGTATTTGGCTATAATACATGTATTAAGCTTATTTCCTATTTGTTAATTTTATCTTTGTTATGCCATTCTTTTAGATTTGCAGTAAACAGTTTCATATAAAATCTGTTTTGTTTGTATTATGTGTAGTTGAGCCTACACACATATGACCCAAAGAACAAATGGCATATTCATCCTACTTGAAGTACTCAGTATAATGCTTGACTAGGTTCACACTAAGAAACATTTTGTATGGGGCCTTAATGAGATCCTTCACAGAGAAGGCAATTTTAATCGCTTAAACTTTTAACATTATTTGTAACCTCAATATTCATACTAAAAGAAGGGCTTCAGTTTTACCCAATAATCAGGGGCAGGAATATTACAAAGAAAGCATAGAACACTATGATTAAGAACAAGGTCTTTGAAAATAAAATGTCCAGATCAGGATCCCAGCTGCCTCTCTTACTACTTGGGTGACTTTAGGCAAACCATTTAAACTGGTTTGAATCTTAGTTTCTTTATTTGGATAAGAACAGCAATACTACCCAATCTACAGGTTCATTACAAAGCAGTTTAACATGGCATAGTTCTCACACCTAAGTGTACATAAGCAACGTTTGGGAGAGCACATTTAAAATGAGCCCCAGATCCAGAAAATCAGTTTCAATAAGTGAAACTGAATGTTTAGAACAAACATGATTGTAATGGTAATCACTAAATGATACCTGAAGGAACACACACTCTGGAACCAGGCTCCCGGAGTCTGATACTGGCCTCACCATTTACTATGTAACTTCAATAAGCTATATAATTTCTCCAGGCCCATTTTCTCTCCAGAAAAAAAAAAGTGCATTAATTCACATAATACCTATAATATAGTCACATTTGATTAACAATTATTGTTCAGAATTCAATAAATCATATCTAAAAAAGTTAGAAATTGCAATCAAAATGTCTTCTTTTACTTAATACTTGAATTTTAAAGAAATCAGTAATTCTAACCTTTCAGTGATCTTCCCACTTAGGCCATCCACAATCTCCAAAGAAATGTCCCCTTGTGCCCAATTCATACTCAGGGATTTATATTCCAGGTTCACTTGAGGTGGATATGCAGCAGGTACTAAGCTAATATGAGGTCTGTTGACCAAGTAAAACATTGGAAGCTTTGAAGTAAGCGCATCGTCAACACGTTGCTTGACTGCGATTTCTAAGCCTCTAGTATCACTGCAATTCCCATCACCTAGAAAGCAAAAACACTCAAATATCAAAAGACTATGCTAAAAATGTGAAAGAAAAATAGCAAATCAAGAATTGAAACCAAACCCAAAGGCCATTTCTCTTTTATCTTTCAACTTTTCTTTCCTTCCTACTTAGCAGCTACTTCCATATTTCTTTAATAAAACCAGAAAAACTGAATTTGTATTTAAAAAATATTCTTATGAGAAACTGAGTCATTCTAGTGAATAAAATCAAAGAGACAGCATTGATCCAGAAAGAAAATAGTACTTTTTATAAGGTTCTGCCTGCAACTGGCTCATCCTGTCTTGATTTCCTATTACAGCATAAAATCAGCATATAATTCAGTTTATAAATCTGACTGAGAAACAGTTGGTGAAAGTTGTTATCCCATATCCCATAAATTACAGGTGTTTCAGTATCATAATGCTTCAATTTCACAAAATAATTTTAAAAATGACAATTTCTAGTTAAAATTGGCCAATACCCAAAGCTCTAAATTCTCAGTTATAATAACTGCTGAAGAAGAAATCTCAAAAGATACAGATACAATATAAAATAGTGAGCTTGTCCAACTTAAAAGTCATGGAGCCCTCATTTCCATTTTAAAAATAATACTTTAAAAGTAGATGTCTTGGGCTGGGGATATAGCTCAGTTGGTAGAATGCTTACCTTGTAGGCACTAAGGCCCTGGGTTCAATCCCCAGCACCCCCCCACAAAAAAAAAAAAAGAAAAAAAAAGTAAATGTCTTTCCTCCTTAGAAGGTCTGAAGCTGTCATAACAATCTATATACCATTAGACAAATTTTACAAATAAAGCTTTGTTTCCACATCATTGGAACTGTGGTGATTATTAGGACTTATATTCATTGTGACTATCATTAGAAAATGAACAAAAGCAGATGAGTCTGCTTTTGACATCCTTTTTCTTAACATTAAGTGTTCTAAATCAGAAGAAAATACAAATGCAGTCTAGAAGGCTAATCAAATTAAAGATATAGTTGGGCACAGAAAAAATGAAGAAAATAAGATCAGAGGAACAGTTACAGGATCTATAATAAAGGGAAGATATAGATTCAAAGGAAAATGAAATATTTAATTATATATTGCAATACTGACAGTGGTTATTGCAGAAAAAAAGGCAAGAAATGGAAAAAGAAAAAAAAATCCATCAAGTTAAACTCTAAGATTCCTTAAATATCAAATTATTTTAAACTGTGTTAATGAGAAGCATAAAAGCTAATGTAGTAGAAAAATCAGGTCTATTAATAGTTTACTGAAAAATTTACTTTTTTCCTTTATATATGAATGCTTTTAATAATGCTTTTAATGATTTACTGTATCTGAAGTACAATTTTATCTTGATGTTCACTCTTATCCCTGGAAAAATAACCTCTAAAATTATATAATTGGGGAATTTTGATTTGATTAACTTGAAATGATCTGAAATAACATGAAATTCAAAGGTTAAAGTCAAAGGTTAAACCTAATCAAAGACTATAGGAGATGTGACAGCAGCTGATAGAGAAAAAAAAAAAAATCTACCACGAGCACAGCATGGTAAGTCATGGAGTGGGTCTGAGTTTGGGCTCTGCCAATAAGCAAACAAATTAATTTATATTATGAACTAATTATTGATCTGAAAATACTGAGCAACAATATCTAAGGTTATAAACTGATTCCTAAAAGTTCACAAACTATGTTTAAAATAGATTTCTTTTCTAGGAGAAAATCAGCATTAGATATCTCTACGCTATAATCATATAATAAGCATATGAAAAGGACTCCTGGATGGAAATATCTCTGAATAAACATCTGTAAATATTTAGACAGATGAACTTAATTGTGGATACCAAATTTGTAAAATGTACCTTAAAAAGTTTGAAAGCAAATATAAATGCAATCATTTTTCAATAACCAAAGTGAATCATTTTTCCAGATTATTCTGGATCATTTTCTGTTCAAATAGTAAATGCCTGTTTAATTCAAGCCTAGATTCCATATTTTATTAATATTTTGCAGTGTTAGGGACCAAACCAGGGCCTTATGCAGGTTAAGCAAGTACTCTACCACTAATCTACATCCCCATCTCCCACGTTTTAAATTTAAAAAGACTACCACTGCAAAATGACAAAGTGAGCATTTCTACAATATTAACAGCATCCCACAAATTTCAAAAAGTAAAATTGTTTAATACATTAATATTGTACTAATTAACATAGGTTTTGAAGAATAAAAATTTTAAGTGTTGATAGAAAGTGAAAAAGGTCATTTTCTTCAAAGAATTAGATTTAATCTGTATTGTTAGTACAGAATGAAAGGGAAACACTTTGATTCTAAATAAGGAAGATGGTTTGAAGATTGGAGTAATTTCATTAATGGAAATCATTAAACCTGTGCACCACATTATTGGGTATGTTAAAACTAGGCTTAGATGATCCTCTATCTGGAATGGCATAAGAAGAGTCTAGATATTAGGAATAAAGTCATACCATGTGACTAATAAAGTTAACTCTGAAGAGTCTTCTAGTCATTCAAATCACACACTTTCAGTGTACACTTAGACACTAAGTGAGAAGGCTCAAAGGGTGAACCATTGAGACATTTGTACCCCAACCACCTGATGATTTAAAAAAAAATTAGTATTCCTGGGCTTTGCAACTCCTGTTCCCCGACTGGATCTTAAGATTTCCAGAAATCTGTATTTTTCACATGTAAACATTAAAATTCATTCAGGCACATTAATTAGCTTCAGATGTGTCCCACAGAGATGTAAAGAAAACAAGCAGAAGCAATTTTCCAGAGTCCTATTATTTTTATTGCTGCCTGGTACTCTCCATGTGTATGTGCAAAATGACAATCAAAATGACCAGATCTATTTTTTAAGCCCCTGTCCCACACCCCAAGCTAAATATGTAAATATATAAATAAATAAATGCTTGTCCTTTTAAGAAACTATAGTATGGAGTTAATCATCCAAATGACCAATTTTAAAATGTCAAAGAAAGCTTTGCTTACCAAAGCTGTGATTCTAATAAAATCTTAAATACTTCAGATACTTAAGATTAAAAAAGGCCTTTCCTAAGATTCAGAAAAGTTTGAAGTGTTTGAGAGTCATCTGAAGTGACAAAAAGAAAATGAACAAGAACCTTAGTAACCAAATTAAATCTTAAACTGGTTCCTCATCAACTATTCACATTTGGAAAAAGCAGTCTGAGAAACAACCACTTTTATGGATGTGAGTAAACAAGAACTCACATATGTTCTTTAAAAACAACAACAAAAAATACGTTTATTTATTTTTATGTGATCCTGAGGATTGAACCCAGTGCCTCACATGCTAGGAAGCACTCTACCACTGAGCAACAACCTCAGCCCTCACATATGTTCTTCATGGTAATGTCAGGGTGTTATTTTGTAATGTTTTTCAAAATTACAAATGCACAGTTTTGACCAATAATTCCTCTTCCAGGAATTCATCTTATATTTTTACATGTATGAACAACAAACATAAAAAGCTTATTCTCTAACATTTTGGTAGCTGCAAAAGACTTAAAAACAATTTTAAAATTTAATCTGCAGCTATTTAAACAATGACACATTTATGTATTATATAGCCATGAGGAATGAGAAAATTCTTTATATACTTAAACATAAAACTTTTTGAGATACATTATTAAATGAAAAAACAGGATGCAGCAAAGTACTAATTGTTCCTATTGGCATAAACACAAAAGAAAAAAGAAAAACTGGTATAAAATATTAGAAATAAAGAAATATATATAAAATATTACAAAACAATAAGAAAAAATCCAGAAAAAGCACTGCCTAAAAGTAAAAATATTACCCACATAAAGGTTTAAAGCTTGCACATGCATTTGTTTTTACAAAATTAACAATAAGCAGAGTCAAGTGATAGCAGTAAATTACTTCACCAAGACCATGTGAAAACTATGGAAAGGAGACAAAATTCTGTTAATGATGTCTGAAATGCCATTCTAATAAAAATCTAGCATTCTGAACTATCCACCCCCCAAATAAATAGGTCAATTAATAATTTATTTTGTAATCCAATTATTTTATACTCATCTGACTAGTTAAATGGATCTGTACCTATCATAATCAAATGTATAAAACAGGAGAAGGGTAAGAAAAAGCCAAAATGGGCATTTAACATTTTATGTCAGGAAGAAGTAAACTGCAATATAAGCTGTTAGATTAAGAAGTTTAAGGAAGCATTGTCTCCCAAAACAAAGGGGGAAGGACTAAATTCTTTGTGAACAAAAGCTAAGACCAAGACAGAATACATCTAAATTGGCTAATTTAAAAAGTTAATTCCTGGTCTCCTGATAAAATGATAAAAATGATATCATACTACGTATGATTACAAGCTGGGTTGAGCTGTGATTCCAACTCAAGCAGGTGGTCTGAGTTTTGACCTTAAATAAAGTTTCACAGGGCTGGGGATATAGCTCAGTTGGTAGAGTGCTTGCCTTGCAAGCACACGGTCATGGATTCAATCCCCAGCACTGCCAAAAAAATAAAAATAAAGTTTCACATATGCAAAAGCTGATTTTATACAAGTTTTAGTTTTAGTGAAGGAGGTCAGGAGGTACTGAGACCCCACTCACCAACAAGTATGCTGTTGACATAAACTGGCTGTATAAAGTGACTCAGCAATGCTCCCTGTACACCAAGCACTTCCCATCTTGTCAACTTGTCACTTGAGGACATACTGTTCACTCTATTAACAACATCTGCAGGACAGTAAACGGTCAGATAAATTTTGCCTTCAACAGCCACATGGAGACTCAGTTCTTCATTGGCTTCAAATGCAGATATAGAATGTGGATTAAGACGCCTGGAAAAAGAAAAGTTTTATCTTTAAAAAAGAAACACTGTTGACAAAGTAAAATACAGGTGTTCCTAAGCACTGTCCTCTACCAGGTTTAATTTGCCAGTATATAGTGAATTCCAATAACAGAAACAGATGCAAACACCAAACAAAGCAGGAATGGACTCACTATTCCAGAAGATTAATATAAAACCAACATTATCCATATTTAGAACTTCAGCACAATTTTTATTATTAACATTTTTATGTCCCTTAAAATCATGTTAAAAACTTTTTGTCCTATCTTAGTTATTTCCTTCCTCTGTACACAATTTTTTTAAAACTACAGAATAAAAACACAAAACTGACAATTTTTATTCAGGATTCACCTATAATAAATTGATAAAATAATAAAATCTAAAATTACTTTTGTTGAAGTTTCTTTGTAGGGAATGTTGCCCTTATTTTCAAATGTGTTACTGGAAAGATTTCTTTAAAGTCAAAACATTACCCATGTTTACCTCTAGATGGTCAGACTTGAGACGAATTTTACTTTCTTCATGGTGCTAGCCTATACTTTTAAAATTTTATACTACTTGACTATTTATTCATCAAAACAATGAAGTTATGACCATAAATTTTTCTTAACTCCTGTATTTATATATGAACAGTGCATAAAACCATACTTCACTAAAGTTTGTGAAACCTTCAAAATAGAAAAGGTATTTTCAATAGCATAGAAAGTGAAGTACATGAAATTTTTTAGAAGTCCTACTGTAGTAAGTTGAAAAGATGGTGGGGAAAGGATTTGTGGCCCCTTGCAGGCCACAAATAACAATGTGGGTACATACAAATTTACTTGTTCTACAGAGTTTCAGAAAATATGCAGTGGTCACCCTACTGCCTTTTAAAAACAAATTCCCTAATACTTACAACTGTGACTTAATCTGGGCTGATCCTTTAGGCAACTGGTTCATATACAGATAAATGTTGATATCCTGTTTCAGAGTGAGTAGATTAGAAGCTGGATCTGTACAAAATATGGACTTTTCCATCATAGCAGGATTTTTGCTATAGAAGAGTAGAAGCTGTCTATAAAAGTACCTAAAATAAATAACTTTGTTAAGTAATAAAATTTATAAAAGATGTTTCTTAATGAACATATAATCTGTGTGCCAAGAACAATGTCCCCATTATATCAAAGTTTTGATACGGATAAGAACTCATAAAACAAAAAAATCAAGAACTCTTAATTCAATGAAAAACTAATTCCCTGAAGAAGTCCTCCAATGGAAGCCAGTCTGCCCTGTAACTGCAGTAAAACGCCAATCCTTGACTACGATTCCACCTCCATTTCGTATTTGTCAACTCTCATATCCTACCAAAGACCCATTGTTCTACTGAGCCCTCCTTTCCTCCTCAGATAGTTCTGCTCCCAGTCTCTCAAGTGAACAACCCCTTGTCTACCCAAACAAATTATTTCAACAACACTAACACCATCCACAACAATAGTAGTTCTGCTCCTTAGTGGTTTCAAAGAAAAAAAAAAAAAGAGCATAGAAAAAAGTACTACAACTACCACAAGTTGTATTAAAAAGTGAAGGAGGACAGGTGTGGTGGTACACATCTGTAATCCCATTGGCTTAAGAGGCTGAGGCAGAAGGATCAAAGTTCAAAGCCAGCCACCTTATCAACTTAGACTGTCACACCAAAAAATAGATTAAAATTTAAAAAATTAAAAAGTGCTGGGGATGTTGCTCAGAAGTTAAGTGCCACTGGATTCAATCTCCAGTACCAAAACAAAACAAAACAAAAAAACCCACCATCAGCACCACAACATCAATAAACAAATCTCCTGAAAAACTACAACTAAACAAACTAGGGAAAACTACTTTGCTTATTTAAAAACCACAATTTTAAAATGTTAATGTTAAAATTTTAAAATGTCAATGCTAAACATGGACAGAAATAAACATAAAAGTGAGCTTTACAGAGTCAAACAATTTCATCAGCCCAAAAAGGGACAGGAGAACAAGGAGTTGTAAGACCCTCATAGACTTCTCCAATTACTTTTAAGGGTTAGAGGATTCTTTTTATTAGAGATCCATGCTTACATTTTTCAGGTAGGACATGCCTAAATTTATTTTTAAATACTCTAGCAAAGAAAATACCAATAAGAAAAAGTGAGAATTCAGAGATTAAACAAAAACAGAATAATGGAAATGGAATTTACTATCTTATTTTCATTTGTATTGGAAATTTCCATAAGAAGTTGTTTGATGAAAATAAACTTTCGAGAACCAAAAGCTGGTGGACATTATGGGAGGTAATGCTCATTTCTCACTGTTTATGTTTTCACATGAAGTTTTCAGAGTATAAGATTTCTGGCTTCTCTATCACCTGCTCTTCATTCTTCTTGCAGGGAGCAGAATAACTGGTGAGTCTGGAAAAAGAAACTAGGCATATTCACCTCATCCCTTTCCTTGTCTTTGGTATCTGTCAGCCTGAAGGACACCTTACTGAAACTCTGCTTGATGATCAACTATGCATTGACCTCATAAATTGGAAACTTGTCAGTTTTTGGTACTGCCTTTGGAGGACTGAAATGGACTACCTTAATGGAAGTCATTAAAATTCATATTAGACATTACAAGATTTACAAGATTATCGTGAAAATAATTAGATGACCGAGATAAGGAAGAGACTATAATATCCTTGGATCAATGGTCATCAAAATTCCAATTTTAAGATATTTATGTGTGTTTACTTCAGGCTGACACCATTGTTTTTTTGTTTTTTGGTTACCAGGGATTGAATTCAGGGGCATTTGACCACTGAACCACATCCCAGCCCTATTTTGTATTTTACTTAGAGATGGTCTGAGTTGCTTAGTGCCTCGCTATTGCTGAGGCTGGCTTTGAACTGGAGATCTCCTGCCTAAGTCTCCCAAGCTGCTGGGATGACAGGCATGTGTGGGGGCACCTGGCAAGAGTGTTCATATTTGATGGCATTAAATATGTTTCCTTACCTGAGGAGAGACCGTCTTGCCGTAACAACAGCATGAGTGTCATGCAGCACTCTTCCATTTGGCTTGATGCACTGGCTGTAATTGTACTCACCGGTGCCCACGGCCACGACTTCATGATGCCCCACTGGAAGGAAACAGGTAACAGTAGCAAGTTATTCTCTTTCCTATGTCGCAGTCCCACCACTTTAACTGGGTAAAACGTACTGACCAATCCACAATTTTAAACGGTCTTAAGAGTCTTTTAACTGCCTACCATTTTAACTGGGTAAAACATGTTGACCAATCCACAATTTTAAACAGTCTTAAGAGTCTTTTAAGAAGCAAAATTTAATATCTCAAAAAGGCAGCATGGTACTTTGAATTTTTGCCACAATCAACAGAATCACCAAATATGCCCCTCTTTCTTCCTCATCTAGATTTATGGGACCTTCAAAGAGGCTTCATTTGCCATTCTACTTAAAACCGTCTATATAAAATGCCTCTCAAATCCATTCGGACTCTCTATGAATCAAATTATTTCTCTGTTCTACTAAAATTGTTTTGAAAAGAAACTGTAGGCATTTTCCAGTAGCTTTGCTTCATTCACACTCTGCTGTGCCTACTTGAAATTCCTGTAAAATTCTATGCTTCCAAAATACACAAATCAAATTGGCAGTCTTTTCTGCCCCCTCATATCCTATACTGCCTTTCAACAGCCTACTGACTAGTTCATTGTTCTTTTCCCCATAAATACTTTCTTTTAAATATTATCCTCATTCTTTTTTACTTCTGTGATGATCTCAGAAAACCTCAAGTCTTAAGATTTTCAAACAAATTTCAATTTACATTTGCAACTACCTGAAGAACTTTTTCTAATTCAACAAAAATTGCTGAGGTCCTAGGAACTATCAGGCACTGAAGAGCAGATGCTAGGATTAACATGTGAAGCAAGATATGTCCTCATGAAACTTCTAGTAGGAGAGACAAGGAAAAAAAAAAGGCCAAAGAAACCCCAAATTGTGGTAAGTGTTTTGAAGGAAACACAGAGTTGATGTGAAGAACGATCAAATGGTACTTCATGCTGACTAGTTGTATGATCCTTTCCTAATAAGCATAAACTTAAAATGTAGTGTGAGGAGTAAGCAGCATGAGGAGGGAAAGGTATTCCAGTCAAAAGTAAAAACACAAGCATGCCACCCTAAACAGAGAGAGAGAGGACCATACAGCTGCTCCATAAGTGGGATGAAGGAAATGGTGTCAGTGAGGTTAAAGAGGCACTGCATACCAAACGGAAGAGTCCGTGGACTCCAAGAGCCATGGGGAAAACCACTGAAGGTAAGGAAGCAAAAAGTATTCGGGGTTTCATTCTAAGATCACTCCTTTCTTCACAGCAAAGGGAACAATCAATGAAATGAAAAGGCAACCCTCAGAATGGGAGAAAACATTACAAAACAAATCCAAGGAAGCTTTAGTATCCTACAATTCATTAGTTAAAAAAATGTCAAAAAATGGATAAAGTACCTGAATAGACATTTTCCAGGGAGGACAAACAGGTGTATTTCTGAAAAGTATTCAACATCACTATTCAGAGACATGTAAATCAAAATCCAAGACATTCTCACACTTATTTCTAGGATATTATTGTCAAAAAAGTCAAAGAGGTTTTGGTAAGGATATGGATAAATGTAAATGCTTCTAAACTGTTGGGAGAAATATAAATTGGTATATTGATTGTAGAAAAAATGTGGCTATTCCAAAAATATAAGAATGGAACTGCTATATGGTCCAGCAATCCCACTTCTGGGTATACATAAAGAAACAGAATTGAAACCCCAAAGAGATATCTGAAGTTCCATGTTCATTGATGCACAATTCACAGTAGGCAAGGTATTAGAAACAACCTGAAGTGTATGTCAACACATAAACTGGCGTATATGTTTACGTACAATTTATTTACCTAACATTTCCAATGAGCATGTGTGCACGCGCACATGTGTGTGTGTACCACAACTATTCAACCTTAAAGAAAATCTTGGGCTAGGGCTATTGCTCAGTGGTGGAATGCTTGCATGCTACCTAAGTTCAACACCCAATACCACAAAACAACATGGAGGAAATCTTATTTGCAATGACATGAATAAAACTGGAGCATATTATACTAAATGAATTAAGACAGTCGCAAATACTGCATGATCTTACTTCTATGAGGCATCTGTAAAGATCAAATAGGAGTTACTAGTGGTAAGGAGGTGAATGAGATGGGGAGGATATAAACTTGCAGTTATAAAATGGTTCAGTTCTGGAAACCTAACATACAGCATGGTGAGAATACAGTTAATAACGCTGTATTCTTTAGGTTTGTGGCCAATTTGGGGGAGGGAGAATGGAGAGCAGGTAAACCTGGAGAGCACTGGTATGAGAGAAAAACTAAGTTATGGTAAAACCATGTTCAACATCTCTAGAAAGTCAAGAGCACAGCTAACAACATCCGCTGGATTTTGCAACATGCAGGTAGGGCAGCCTTGACAAGACTATAGTTTCCAGACTTGACGAGAACAGGCATTATAGTTTCTATTCTCTCATTATCAATCTTTGGAAGAGAAAAAAGCTAAATTGGGGTAAAGAGTTAGGCACAGGAGCTGTAAATTACTTGAAGTTTGGCTACAAAATCAGGTAGAGATGACTGCATTTTAGTAGGAGGGTGTCAAGGGTTTAAAGGGGGCTTTTTGTTTTATTTTCAAGACACAAGTTTGGGAAGGCAGCTTTCCAGACTACTGGAAAGATGAAAGCAGTGTGTATTATTCAGGGACACCTGGGCACAGACTCTGCTTTCATCCCTAAAATATGGATGTGAACCTATGAATGCCAACTATGACTCCATAACCAGGACTATAACTTTCTGTAAGTGGAATTATGCAGTGTCAGGGAAAGTTCTGGAGTGAATGGTGATGTTAAGCAAGTTATAAAGAGAAGGAACTCAGCCAGGAATTCAAGCTTTATTTCTCTCGTTATTTGACCTGCAGTGCTTGGAGATACAATATGTCCTGATTTACTCCAAGAATGCTGGCTTGATTTCACTCAGGCTTCCCCATCCCACATTCATACTCATATTTTCTAAAACTACATTTATTATTCTCTCACGTTCTTCTCCACCCAATCTCACACCAGTTTCCAGATCCCTTTGTATATGAAAACTATTTTCCTATGTAAACTTTAAATGACACTAGTTTTTAATCATCTCATTTCATCTATCATTGCCTTCATTTTATTGATTTTGAAATATATAATCTGATTTCTTGTCCATCTCAATTCTAATGTAGGCATTTAATCACAATCACTTAAATTGTGATTCCTTAATTCAGGTTCAACTCCCATAATCTTTTAAAAAAAATGGTTTGTTTTCTATTATTGCTTAAGCATTAATTTACCTTAATCACCACAAATAAATTTACTGAACTGTTACTAAAAGCTAATACTGTACATTAAATAAATTTATATTATCATATCTAATTCTAACAACCCCATGAAGTAGGTATTATAGTTTCTATTCTCTTCATGTTTATAGAAATAAGAGAACTGAAGCAAAGGTGGCAAGAACATAACTTGCCTAAAGTAACTGAAGATGCAGAGCTAATGTTCCCAACAATTGTGGAACACTGTCTATCCTTGTTTAAAATCTTTCGTAATTATCAATAATATCTAATATTTGACTAGCTTTTAAGTCACTTCATAATCTGGCACCATCTTATAAGCTAACTATACTGGGTATTGCTCCTATACATATACTACTCTATACTAGCAATAGTTTTCCATTGCTCTCTTCCCTCATGTTTTCTTTTCTCTAAAATTTTTTCCTTTCTTCTATTCAAACCATGAATGTTTAACTGAGATTATCAATAATTCATATATTAATATAAAACTAAATGCTTAATGATCAGCCCAGAACATGAAAGGACAAAAAAATAGAATTGCAATGTCACAGTTATTTTACTATTTTCTTAATTGAAAATGAGGAAAGGATGCTAGTGTTTACAGTCCCTTTTTAGTGTTTGTTAAAATGAGGATTAGATTTTGGGATGGTAGTGATTAAGGTTTAAAATGTTAAGCCTTTTATCATTTTTCAGTTTTCTACTGATTCCTTTCAGAAGGCTTGTGTTTAATGACTCACACCTACTAGCAAATCACTTTAAATCAATGCACAATCACTATCAATAGAGGCAAAGACAGGTAACTAAAATATTATTAAAGTATAGTTCAGATCAATAAGATTAGTTTTTCTACAAACACACCCCAAATATCTAGACTTACCTCTTTCAATTATAAAAGCAGCCAATGAATTGCTACATTTCAGATACTGTGAATGACTAGAAATTAGTTGATTAAATGTTTCTTTAACAATCTGTGAAATCTTTGCATACTGGATATGTCTCCCTTCTAGAAAAAATTTAAAAGCAATATGAATTTGACGAACATTGTAGTTTCCAGAGATGTCTTATTTTTATTATAACTTTACAACCAAATTAGTTAATTTACAGAGACATACATAAGCAAATTTCTAACATGTCATGACTGCGATTTTAAAATATTCACTTATATAAATTATTGGGTTTTGGGATTTTTTGTAAAAAGACTTGTCAATTTACTAGAGGACTGTTTTATACTTTTAAAATTTACTCTGACAAGACTGTCAAAACTCAAGACAATTCTATGGTATAGGTCTGTCTCACGCACTGCAAGATCAACAACGTCTTGCCAAATGACAATAATCCTCCCCAATCATTATGGCAATCAAAATATACTCCCTTAGAATTTGCCCCACTGAGAACCACTGCAATTAACTAAGCATTTAGACTCAAAACACTTCCATGTATCTATCCACTTTAAAAAACTCAACTTTGAAGGAGGGTTAAAACGGCTTTAAGTAACTAGGATTGTATTAGAACAGTTTATAACCAAGAATAAACATCAATGAGTTGCTTTGAGATTCTTGATGATCTGTTACTTTGTGTACATATAATTGTGTACTCCTAATGAAGAATCTTTGTTCTAAGAGAGTGAGCTGCAGATGCACTTAATACAATGTTTCTCCAAGTCTGGTTGTAAACTAATGATGGTTCCTGTTATTTCATGATGTTTTATGGTGGATGCTGGAAGTTTATCAAGTGGCTCACATCCATTTAATAAAAAAAAAAAGGGGGAATAATTTCAATCATGTACACATATTTCAAGTGTATAATTACAATTTTCTTAATAACCACTATCATCTAAAGGGTACCAACGCTGAAGTAGGTTAGTAAGTCTCAACTAATATTCTGCTAACTGGATACAACATTTTTCAGTTACCTATTTATACGTTCTTGTTTACAGGAAACTTGCATTTTCTTTGTTAATACTCTATTTGTGGAAAAACAGGTAAGAGCATATTATCAAAACATTTTTAAATAATAGGACAGTTGAAAATTAATCACAGAAATGAAGCTCTGAGAAAGCAGAATGGACTATTACCTCTTTATTACAAAACTCATGGGACAGGAGATGCAGTTTCCACTTAATGTTCTTTTAAAAAAAGTGATTGTTTATATGAAACAAGGTATACATTCACAAGTTCCCCTTTCCAGATACAAAACCACTACTACCAGTTTCTTAAGGGTATTTTGATAAATATATAAATATAAACCTGCATCATTAAAAAAAATAACTAGGGTAGGCTAAACCCCACTCTTCACATTACCTTATCTTGGATATCAAAGAGACATTAGGATTATTTCACTCCTTTCAATGGTTCCACAAAATGAAATGTACTATAATTTACTTAACCATGTCCTATGCAGTTAGTAATTAGTTTGTTATAATACAGAAAAATATACTTCGATTAGTACTGACAGAACAAGAATTATGCATGTGGCAAGAAAATGTTTAGAAATATCAAAGAATATTTGGGTATCAATATAGCAACAGGGGATAGTGATAGGAATACAGCTCAATGGTAAAGTGCTTGCCTAGCACGTTTAAGGCCCAGGGTTTGACGCCAGCGCCACCAATAACACCCTTCCAACACACACCAAACAATACACCAGTATACCTCTTGATCTTAGTATTAAAAGAAATCACAAATGCCCTGAATATAATTACTCGATGTATCTCTTCTTAGCACACGTGTGAAGTAAGTACGATACTGTTTTCCCTATGCATATGTGCTGACTGTTGGGAGTAAAATAGTCTCACAAATTATTGGGAATGAAGGAGGTGGTAAAAAGATGACACATACAATGTCAGTTAATACCTCTTTTCCCCCCTACAAGTTGTTAATTTCAATTGTTACTCAGTATCATGAGTGACCTGAACCTCTTTTCACAGCCAAAATACATCTATTTTTAATGAAGATACAGCCCAGTTAGACTTATACGGCAAAGTGGACAGGCTGTGAAAGAGTGACGATTTCTATAACTGAACCATTAAGGAATGTTAAGAGTTTTGTCATTCTCAAATCCTTTTTCTTCAAAACTGTAACACAGCTCCTGTTTTACCCGAGTTTTAAGGGTGATGTTTTGCTCTCCCTTTCCTGACACCTGACTCCTGACCTGAGCCTTTTAAACCATACTGTTTATTAAAACTACATATTCTTTCTTCATAGATTATGACCTCTTTTCCCACATAATATAATCTGTTGTTGCCAATCCTTGAGCTTTGTCCCATTAGTTATTAAAATTGTGCACAGAGGCTGAAAGGCGAGAGCCTCTCCCCACATTAAGAAATCACTGCTGTGGGGCTTATCCTTCATGGCTCTTCTGTTCATCAGTTCCTGCGACTATTAGGACAAGTGACCACATCTAACTACTAATGGATTTTGTCCTTTGAATGTGTTTATTTTCCTTGGCCTGGTTCTTTTACTCCATTGCAAGCATGCAAATGTGCAAAGCCTTTGTCTTTGCCTCAGCAAGACAATGGAAGACAAAGGTTACATAAAATATTTCAAAGCTTAACTTCCAGACCTGGAAAATGAAAGCAAGAATGGTTTTCTGTTTTCACATTATAAACTTTAAAAATCTGCAGTATGTTGTCAATGGAGAAATTCAAGAATAATTTTCTGCTCTCAAGGAGATTAAAAGTCTAACAGGAAAAAGACATAACTGCGATATTGAATGTGATGAGGCATTTTAATATGAAAAAGGTTACTATTTAGTGAGCACCTACTGTGTCAGGCACTAATCTAAGTATTTCACATGTATCAGTTCATTTAATCCCCACAATAACTCTATGAGGTAATTGCTGTAATGGCCATTTTACAAATGATGAAATTAAAGCATGCATGGAAGTAACTGGTAGTAGAACACACAACTACTAACTTCAACTAAGTTGTAACTTTCCTGGGCTTGAGTGATTGGTAACTGGCATTAAAAGAAAGTGAATAGATTATTTGAAATGAATGTGCCAAATGACCACCAAGCGCCAGAAAGTCATTAGTTTACATTAATAACAACACCACCAAAATAAAGAATTCTTCAAAAAAGCAGTTACATAAAACTGATGAACTACCTTCCTTACAAGAGGAAACTCCTTCCTTTAACTCTTTTCTCTTCTTATTTCTCTCATTTTTAGCATAGAAAATTTTCCTTTTATTTTACAAAGGTGGAAAGAGGTTTGAATGATACAATGTTAATGTACATTTTCATACTTCTGCATATTAATTATAATTTTAATTGGGTTAACCTTCTAAAAAAAGAACATCACAAAGGACTTTCCTACCATAATGTACTTTTGAAACATAAGCTGGTTCAGGTGTAACAACAGGTTCTGCAGGAATAGGAGGAGGACCTGTAAATAAAACATCAGGAAACATGAAACTTCAATATTCCAAAGAGCTGGTACTCTACTATTCTGTTATAACAGTAATCCAAAAATAATTATTTTCTGTATACTTCTGCCAACTCTGGGTGACCAAATGCTCATTAGCTCAGCTTTGATAAACTTTCCCATTTTGATACCAGGTATGCAAACAAATCTGTTAATCATAATCTTCTACTACTATACAGCTTGCTTTGTAAAAGTTGCAATGTTGTGAAAAGCAACCAAAATAGAGTCTTATTTTTGATACTTATGAACAATTTCTAATATTGTAGAAAACATTTAAAATGAATATTCTATTAAAATGAGCAAAAAATGATCATCTTAAATACTATTTTACCAGGCTATTTTTTAGGAGAATGCCTCATTCCAAGTTCTTAATGCTTTTAGTCCCATTCCTTGCAACTGTTTTCCAATTCAGTTCCCAAAGTTAAGGGATCCAAAAAACAAGAAAAGAACATGACACTAAATCAGAGGGATAACCAAACCAAACAAAAACCCCAGAAAAGCTCAAGTGAAATAGCTCCAGAAGCTAAGATCCCAATTACTCTCTTAAAAATCATCACAAAGACAAAGAAAAAGAATTCATACTCTAAATTTTGAGTAAGATGGGAAACTGATTAAGTATATAGGAATAAGCAAAGAACTAGTGACAATGTTACCTTAGGGCTCATAGAGAAATGCTAACTAAATTTACACACCCCAACTTGAGAGAAGCAGAACTTTCAACACTCAGAGAAAGATGGATTCAATTCTATTTACTTGAGTACCGCTAAGTAGATATTAAATCCTGTTTATCATGCACAAATAATCTCGATAAAGAAATAATACAAGACTGCACAAATTGGCATGCATTTTAAAATGCCATGTAAAAACAGCCGAAATAATTTCAAAATCAAAACAGCAAAGTTGGAGGATTCGCACATACTAATTTCAAAATTTACTCCAAAGCTACAGTAATCAAAATAGGATATTACTGGTATAGAGACAGACATACTGATCAGACTTACCAGAAAGAAACCTATGTATATATGGCCAAATGATTTTTAACAAGAGTGCCAAGGCAATCTTTTCAACAAATGCTGGAAGAACTAGGAATCCATATGCAATAGAATGATACTTGCCTTTCATCATATGCAAAAATTAACTTGAAATGGATCAAGAACTAAATTTAAGAGTTAAAACTATAAAATTCTTAGAAGAAAACAGTAAAAGCTTCAAGACACTGGATTGGCAATGATTTCTTGGATATGACAAAGACACAGGCAACAACAACAAAGAGACTGAACTTTGTCAAAATTAGAAAAGGAAACCCCCAGAAAAAGGAAAATATTTGCAAATCTGATAAGGGTTTGATATCTAGAATACAGAGGAAATTATTAAACTCAACAAAAGACAGCTGAGTTGAAAACTAAGGACTTGAATAGTCACTTCTCTAAAGACAGAAATGTTCAACAAGACATGAAAAGATGCTTCACATCACTAACCATTAGGAAAATGTAAGTCAAACCAACAATGAGATACCACTTTTTACGTTCATTAGGATTAGCTCATAGCAAAACACAAAAAGTGAAAGCAAGGATGTGGAGAAATTGGAACTCTTGTGTATAGTTGTTGGGAATAAAGTGGTGCAGCCATCATAGAAAACTATACTGATTTCTTAAAAAACAAAACAAAACAAAACAAAACAAAACAAAAAACCAAAAAACTTATCACATGATCCAGCGATTTCACTTCTGGGCATATAACTAAAAGGACTGAAAGCATAGTGTCAACAAGAGATCTGTACACAACAGTTACAATAAAAATTCACACCAAAAAAAAAAAAAAAGAAGCAACTCAAGTGCCCATCAATAGAAGAATGGATAAATAAAATAAAATGTGGAGTACACATGAATGTAATATTATTGAGCATTTAAAACGATACAAAATTCTGACACATTACAACCTGGATGAACCCTGAGGACATTACTCTAGATGAAATAAGCCAATTGCAAAAGAAAAGAAACAAAAATCAAATACTGTTATGATTCCACTTATACAGATAAAGTAGCATGGTGACTGTCAAGAGCTTAGGGGAGAGACAAATGGGGAGTTGTTATTTAATGAGTGTAGAACTTCAGTTTTGTAAGAAATAACTCTGGATATTGGTTGAATAACAAAGTGAATGGATTTGACACTGCTGCTTTAAAATGGTTAAGGTGATAAAATTGAAGTATATTTTATAATTAAACTTTCTTTATTTCTGGGGATTAAACCCAGGGGTGCTTTACCACTGAGCTACATCCCCATCCCTTTTTGAGACAGGGTCTCCCTAAATTGCTGAGGGTCATGGCAAGTTGTTGAGACTGATCTTGAACATCCTTCAGCCTCCCAAGTCCCTGGGCTTACAGGCATGCACCAACATGCCTGGCCTAAATTTTTAAATTAGAAAAGAAGCTAATAAAACTGAAAAACCAGATTCTTACATCATGTCAAAAAGTATTAAAGATTTTCAAAATTTAATAGAATCAATCACATCATCCTTGAAGAGAATTTATACAGTTAAAAAGCTGTACTTAAGGGGCTGGGGTTGTGGCTCAGTGGTAGAGCACTCGCCTGAGTGAGGCCCTGGGTTCAATCCTCAGCACCACATAAAAATAAAGGTATTGTGCATACCTACAACACACACACACAAAAAAAACTATACTTAATACAGAATGTGTACATAATGAGAAGAGATACACAAAAGAATCTTTGAACAGTGATGAGTTTAGAAATTTGAAAAAATACTAAGGATCAGTTTAAAATTTCATGCACAAAGACGATGATGACCAAAAAACATTAGGTCAATGGATAGTACAGATTAGGTCAATGGATAGCAAAGAAATATTCCATTTTTTTCTTTTAAATCCTTTCTCAAGAAAGATAAATCTTAACACTCAGTTGTTTTTAACAAAGAAACTGTAAAACACTACAGGGGATAAGATAACTTTATCATACATTATTTCCAGGCTCTTAAATATGTTTTAACTTGATTTCAGTTAAGTATTTAGCTCTTAGAGGACAGAGGATGGGTCCAGATATCCAGTACCTACCACAGTTCCTGAAACATAGTATATCCTCAAAACAGGTTTCTACTGCATGCTATGGTTGAAAGTGGGAAAATATCACTGGGGACAAAGTATACATAGGTGTGTTGATAGCTGATAAAATAATTTTATATAAGGAATTCTTATTAACAAATGAAACGAATGTCTTAATATTCTTTATCATAGTTCTGTATTTCACATTTACTTTTCAAATATTCTGGACAAAGATATAACTATAAATAATCTAAATAAATCACTAGTCACTAAGCTACAAGTGGGTAGTATTTATTCATCCACAGCATAATATTCAGTCTAACGCTGAATAAAGTAAAATTAGATGAAACCAGAATTGTCAAAACTGACTTTGTATTAGAAATATGAATTTCTAAATTAGGCATTACCTTCTAACTATTCAGAGGTCAAAAAATATTGTCCATATGACAAAATAAAGAGGCGAAGAAACCACATGACATTTTTCACTGCAATAAAATGCTAAACTTCTAATAAAATACTCTTTGATCATGCCAAAAATAATTATATACCTAATAGGATATATGACCCAGGATAACTGTGTTAGACAAACAGGAAAAATAATAAAACATCATCAGATAAAGCAAAAAAATAGCCATCCCTCAAAAAGCAAACCAAAAAACAACTCCATATGTATAAAATAGGACAAAAGGAGTAATTTAAAACTGAATTTTAAAGGTGTAATCTACAACAATGTAAAATCAGTGATCAATGTTTTTGTAGGTCAAACAACATGTAAAAAACAAATCACACCAGAGTAGTAAAAACAAAATGGCATTTATATTATCAACACTTAAGACATTCACCAAAATTATATCTTGTCCTAAATATTAAATCAGAAAATATGAAAAATTAAGAAAATACTCTAAGTACTTTTAATCCAAAATATGTCAAACTATTTGAAAACCAGTGAGAAAGACTATGTATTAAAATTTATGAGGCATGGCCAAATTACTTGTTTTTAATTATTAAATAACTGCTTTAAACAATAACCATTAAAATATAAAAAGAATTTAACTTAAAAAACCTTAAGTATTAAGAAATGAAAAAAAGCTGATGTAAACAAACTAAAAAAACCTACAAATCTCAGTACAATTTTGTTTTTAAAAAGAATGAATTTATAGTCACTGCTTAAAATCAAATTCAAATGCTTTTAAAAGTTGCCTCATTTACATGTAAATCAAAACAGTCTAATATAAAGCCAATGCTGGCAAAAACAATTACATAATTTGTTAATATATTCTTAAAATTAATAGTTAATAGGATCTACTATCATTTGATTTTGTATTATTCACCAGGCACTAGTTAAGGGTTTTTGCATGCATTTATTCATGACAGTCACAGAATATAGTTAACCTCATAGTTTTTACCTGTCAAATGAAACTAAGGGCATTACAAGGTTAACATTTCAACCTTAGCAATCTAATTCTGGAATATACAGTCTTAATCTATTTGCTATGGTACTTTGGTCATCGTTTTCTCAAGTAACAACTATTTACTGAATCTAATACAGGTAAAATTTAAAAACAAGGCATTAAATCCTTTTTAATACTAAATGTACAGGGTTAAGTGCCTTGGTAAGAACCTAATAAATTACAGAAAAACACATTTCAGGATTTGAAATGATTAATAATCTGACAAGTTACCAGACAGCTTAGTCATGTTCACAATGACTTGTAATACTGAAATAAACAAGAGCATTTCAACTACTATTAAATTTATCAACAAATCCTACAAGTTCTTTTCTGGAGTTGCCAAGTAACTCTTCATTAACATCAATATTTAGGTTATTCCTTCTGGAAAATGATACATTTTCCAAATACTTTATAATCAAGAGTATTTACCTGACGGTTCTAACATTCTTGGTTCGGGTTCATCCAATTGTAGAAGCTCATCAAGAGCTAATTTTGCAGCATTGGATCTAGATTCCTTTTTATTTTGACCCAGTCCAGTCTTATATTGAATACCATCCACAACAGCACAAAAAGCAAAATATGGTCCCATAACATTACCTTGAAAAAGAACACAGAATGACTGCTACAATAATTCACAGTATATTCCTATAAACAATGTTTGTATATAGGGAAACATTTCTGTAAAATTTAGTCTAAAGCACCAACCTGTCTCTTTGTAGGGCCAACAGGGGTTTAAACTAAAGGTAGATGGGCCCCTGAACTAGTTTAGAGGATTCAAGAATCGAGGTGGCTCCAGATTCAGTGTGAAAATTAGAGCAACTTTAGAATATACGTCAAACATGGAGTGACACTGAATGCCATGCTTGGCAATGGTAATCATTTTAAATATCTCTTGAATAATCAGTGTGAGGTAAATTGTACAGACTTCTGTTAACACCTCTCTTTGGGGGAATTTCTTTCACCTTTGGATTGCCCTGGTACTCTGATAAGCTCTAGAATACAATGGATCCTTTGAAGAAAACTTATGAACATTTCAGGGCATAATGGTAAGCAGCTCAATCTACTACAGCTCAGGGAAGGCTGGGGGTGGGGACACATGAGAAAAAGCAAAACACAAAAAATAATGAAGATATCCTGAAGAATTAAACTTGATGTCTGGTCCTCCAAATTCCTAGGATTATTTTTACACTATTATTTAACTTTCATATTTGCCTAATGAAAAACAAAATGGAATTATCTCCTAAAATCACAGATCAATGATTTTTGTTTCAAGGTTTACCTGCTGGTTAGGAACTTTAGGAGCCTAAATTCCTACTTTTTGTTTATGGATGGATAGGTACAATGACTCTGCAGCTAAATATGGTATCCTATTTCCTCACATACAATCACGATACATTGTTTCTTGTTTAATTTTTTGGTACTGGGAATTGAACCCAGGGATTCATCCCAAGTCCATTTTATAATTTGAGAAAGGGTCTTGCTGTTACTTATGGCCTCAATAAACTGCTGAAGCTGGCTTTGACCTGATCCTCCTGCCTCAGCCTCCAGAGCTGCTGAGATTATAGGCTTGCACCACCACATCCACACATTGTTTTTTAAAGGAATGCAATTAAGGTTTTACCAAGAACTCCTGAGGGCATCTGGGTTAATTGCTTCCCCCTCCCCAAGACCTCAACCTCCAGCATTTCTTCCTTCATAATCACCTGGGTTTCAATTCAAATTTACCAAACACACAGCATTGTGTATATCTAAGAGGCCCAGATGATTCTTACAGAGGAGATACTACACATATTTGTTAATGTGTATTGTGTCAGAATGCTGAGCCAATCGGTGTTAGCCCGTTTATAAGCCAGGTCCTCGAATTTTAATACAGATCTAAATTACATGGAGAGGTTGCTAAAAAATACTGAAACACTGGTCTTAATACCAAACCTACTGAATCATACTTCAAATATAAAATGAACCCATTAGCTATCAATGGGTTATGGTTTTGAGCAGTTTTTCCTGAGAAAACAACTGATCCACTTGTCTTTCTTATAATGACCAACAGGTTATTTTTTCCAGGGACAGTCTGAGAATAAAGCAGGAAAACTAATAAGTTAGAGATTAAGCACACTTTTTACATCAAGAAAATTCCACATTCTATGTTAAGACCCTATTTTTATTACCCAGGTTTACTGGTATAGCATCACTTAAGTGTCCTTTTACTGGAAAGATATTTTCCAGCACAATAACCAAACTCAACTTTACACTTGCCTGTTGTTACAGTCTCCTTAAGGTCAAGCTGAACCCGCTGCATTTGTGCAAATTGGTGCAAGGCTGACACAGGATTTATCTCTCCACGTTTGTATTTCATTATAAATTCCTTAGGTATTTTCTTTGGAGGCAGGACAGGATGTGAAATAGATGAAAGACCTTTGGAAAGCAATGGTTCTGGAAAATTACCTAAAAATAAATGTTTAAGTGGTCAATTTGGTTAAAATACAAAAATGAGCAAAAGCACCAAAATCCCCCTCAAAAATGGAAGATACACTTAGTCACATGCATTTTTTTGTTTCTACTGTACAATTTTGGCACACGCCAAGCACAATCTATTATTATCTTTTGACATATGATTTGGAAAAAAGGAATAGCACCATATTAATGATAATGAAAATTCATGGAATTTTAGTGATGTCAAGGTCTTCAGACTGCCTTTTTTAAAAGATGATGTCACTAAGGCTTAGAATGGAGACAGATATGGCCCTGTTGGGAGTACAACCCAGTCTCCAGCGCTCATTCACTATTTCATACCACCTGTCAAACAGTACACCAAATTTGAATTTGAGTCAAATTCCACTTGATTTTCAAGTATAAACCCTGCTTTACATTTAACACTTGGTTAAGTGATTTTTGGAATACAAACCAGCCTAAACTCAGTCCTTTACCCAAAGCCTCGCCTCCAAATGTCAATACACACTTGAAGTGGTTTAACAGTCAAGGTAGTAATGAGTAGTTAAGTGAGAGGCAGGGGAAGCTTCTACAGGCCTCCTAGAGGTTGGGAGTCAGCCAACAGGCCCCAGGTGGAACTCCGCTGCAGGGAAATGTCTGACCTAATATCTAGGACACATTTAAATCAGAGGCTTAACAGAACTTCCTAGCCGTCCCAGAATCCTAAAGAACTGAGGCACTACTACAAACGAAGTCCTACCGGTCACTTGTGTAACCTTGGATGCCATACTCGCCAAGCTGCAGCTTTCCGAGGAGTACCCTGTGGGTGTGGTCACCGTCTGGGCTGATGGCTGAACCGGCAAATTCTTTTTCAGCATCTGAGCAAAACTAGGGACCCGGGAACTCTGAAACCAGTCATTACTGCCAGACGTTTTCTCACCTACAAATCACGATAAAATTGGGGGGGGGGTACTGTGAAACCGGAAAACTCTGGGAGGACCCCAAGCCCGTGTCCATAAATGGCTTTTCAAGCACTCCCATGACGACAGCCGACCCTCCACCTGATTTGAGGCCGCTCCTTGCGCTTCGACAGACGCGGACCCCTCTGCTTCACCAGGCGCTGCAGCCCGGGAGAAGGGACGCGGGCCTGAGGCCACCCTCTCCCCCGGCACATGGACACCCGCGACACCGCCCGCAGAGGCCGCAAACCCACCGGGCTGCGGGGACATGGGACGCCGCCCGCGTAGGCCATGCCCTGCGGCCCCGGGACGCCCCAAGGCCGGGAAGCAGAGCGCCCCCGCGGCCCGCCCGGCCGACGCCACCCACCGAGGCCGTCCTCCCCGCCGCTCTCTCGGCCGGATCCCCCGGGCAGGCGCGCGGCTAGAGGCAGGCCCAGCCGCAGGCCCGGAGCTCGCCGGCTACCGCCCGCTGCCGCCATGGCGTCCTCCCTGGCGTCGACGCTCGCCTCAGGCCGCTCTGCGCCCGCGCACGCGGCTGCCGCAGCCGCGTCTTTCAAAGGCCGCCGCACGCCCCTGCCGACCCGGGTGGGCGCCCCCGCGCCCCGCTCGTCCAATCACCAACCGTCCCCGCGGCCCGCCCCCGCCCGCGCCTGCGCTGTTGCACCGCGTCGGCACTTGCGCCGCGCCGCCCTGGGCCGCGCTCGACGCCTGAGCGAGGGCGCCCCTGCCCCTGGACGTGGGGGTGGCCCTGGTCGCTCCGCGCGCCTCCAGCTGCCGGCTCAAGGCCCCTGCCTCCGCGCAGGACGCCGAGCGCGTGTTCGGCGTCTGGGCTCCGCCTGGGCATTCGGGCTCCCCGCGGTGCGGCTCCCGGAGCCCTGCGTTCTCCCCAGTCGCGGCGGGCAGGCGCCTGGGCCAGCGCGGCCTTCCAGAGGCCTTCCAGAGCTCGCGCTGTGCCGCCGAACCCACCTTGGCCTTGCTGACGGTCGCCAGCAAGGCAGAGGGCCATCGCGAAGGCAGGTGCAAGTGGCCTTAGCACCAGATGACACGTGGGGCAGGTGCCCTGACAGCGGCCAGCCTTAACATGGGGTGACGTTCGGTGACACGCGGGGACAGGTGCCCCAGAGCAGCCGGCCTTAATGACATACCCAGTGTGAATTTTTAATTCTTTTCTCTCATAAAAGTTGCAAGAGGATCTAAGGGAGTCAATACCTGAGAATTGTTGAAAATATTTTGAATAATAAACCACTGTCTTAAGTTTCAACATGTAACCAAGGAAGAATTCAAAGAATTGAGTGACATTGTTAAGACAATTTGTGATCATTGTCATGAGTTATGCCAACATAGGCCAAATATTTGACTTTCCATAATGCTAGAATTTGCTGAATAACAAATTCACAAGCTACGCGGCTTTCATCCGTCATTCTCCAAGTACTCATGAGTCACCTGATGAACTGGGCAATCAAATGCTTTTACTCTAATCTGAATTAAAATATTTTTAATACTCAAGTCTTACATCATAGGTCACACAATGATACCTAGAGGTCACCTAAAGACTACAGGACTGGCCTCAGGGTTACAGGATGTAGTGCCAAGAGCATAGGCAGAGGACAGACATGGATGCAGAGTGTTGTGGTCAGATAAGGGTTTTAAGGAACCAGTTCCACAGAGTTGTCAAGATGAGAGTCCAGATGGTCCAGTTTCAGGGTGTTGGCTTGAGGTGCCAGCTTGGAATAGGCTTTGTATCCTCTCACAGGCAGGAGTAACAGTGCTGAGTTGAAGCCTGGGGACAGGAAATCAGAGGTTTCTCTGTGATTTTCTTGGACAAGGCTCATGATGAATGACCAGGTGACAGGGTTGGACTACCATTGTGTCCATTCTTGGGGGTCTCCTTCATGTGTGTTAGATGAGGGAGCTTCATCTGGTGAGGTTGACAAGCTTCTGTGTCTGATGTTCCTGAATTGATCTGGGAGGACCATGTGTACAGGTGTTCCTGATTTGGTTTGTAAGTTGGCATGAGTTGTCAGTTTGTGCCTTAAGGTTGTGCTGGGCAGATGGTTTTTTACTTGTACAAACAAGGCAAAAGTCATTCTGCCTTGGCACTTGTACTCAAGATGGAGTAATTTACAGCAAACTACTGCTTTACAAAATGGAACTGGGGATTAGACACAGCCTGAAAACTAGTTATATATACCATGGAGCAACTCCGAGTAGGCACAGCTTGCTCTCCACAACTATCTACTCTTTTAGATGGAGAAGGTTTCTCAAGAGTTAAATTTATTCTTACGAAGAAAAGGGCAATAAAATTGATGGTAGTTTACCTCATTGCAGCAAGAATTAACATCCATCCACAAAGATATGCTGAAATTGGGGGGCGGGGGAGAAGTCCCATACCTCCCATCTTGGAATGCATTTTCAATAAAAGCGTATTTTTCTTCAGTGATTATCAAGTTGTGTTGATTATGTAGTTTTAATCAAGTGCCCTTGAATAAACTAATAATCCAGGTTTTTTCTTAACATTTAGAGACTGGGTTACAGGAAATTAAAAAGTTGCCGAAAAGTATAAAGATGATGAATAAAACTTCTAAGTACAGAGATTTAATCACATTAGGATCACCTGTGAGAGGAGACACACAATGGAAATAGAAACACAAGGAGTAAGGTCAGAGTCATGTGTATGGCAATTTGCAGAACCAGTTTATGGAACAGCTGTGAAGATGGCCGAGTTCATTTCCAGTTCCCCTCAAGTTATCTTACATAACCACGGCACATTTGTCAAAACTAAGAAATTAACATTGGTATACCACCACTAACTATGCAACACATTTAATTTGAATCTCATGTGTTCCAGCTACATCCATTAGTTGAGAGCACTTAGGTGACCACATTGCATTCCTTAGTTCCCCATGGTCAGAGATGATTTTTCAGTTTTCCCTTGTTTTTCATGACTGACACTTTAAAAGTGCTCAGGTACTTTATACTAGTTCTCATTCATTCCACAATATTTAATATGTATCTTTATATAGTCAGGAGGCTAGAAGCTGGGAGTACAGGTTGTTAAGAGTCCTTGATTTTAGAGCCTACAGTACATTTACTTTGGTTAGAAAATAGCCAGCTTTTTGATGGACCACAGTGCCTACCAGCTCATGCATGCCCTGTTCCCCAGACCCCAGTACACCACACGCCTAGTGGAGGGGCCTTTTTTCTGTTTTGTTTCAGCCACGATTAGCATGTTAAGGTATGCTAGAGATGGCGCATTTGGAGGACTGTTTTTTGGTTGTGCTTAAAATTTTCACATAGTCAATCTTAGTTGAGACTTGCCCAGTTTAGGCGCTGCGACAGATGATCCACAATTTGCTTGACAATCCTCAGTGAGTTAAAGTGTAAAAGTAAAAGCTTAGTTTCAGGTGTGTCAGTGTGATTTAAATGGTTCACACTTCAGGACTACACTGAATGTTGCTTATATACTGGTTTCAGTAAAAAACTCAGATTTGATACCATATAAATATCACTGTGACCCACTGGATATATGAAAGTCCACCATATTCCAAACACTTGCTTCCCCATGTTTCTGAATACTGATGTCAATAACCTAACACTGAGTGGCCCAAATTGCATGTGGCTTGTAGGACATTTTGGCAACCGCTGCACTGTAGTGCTGCCATCTTTCATACTCGATGGGACTCTCCCTTGTCCCTTAGCCAGGGAGATGCAGGAAATGCGACATGATGTTGAGTTCATCTCAGTACGTGACAACGTCATTAACCCAGATGCATAAGCCAAGACTCCAGGGTGTGACTGTGGTGAGGTAGCAAAGGACGCCAAGCCACAGGGAAGGTAGGGTGTCATTTTGTGGGCCAAGTGCCTTGTCTTGGGAGAGGCCTTCTTTGTCTGAGGAATGGGTGCTCTTCCTAATTTCTAATCGAGTTAATATAAATTTTCTGGTCATGTCCACAAATCATTCTTTCCTTCCCCAGCTCCCATTCCCTCAGCTAGTTCTGTTGGCCATCTCCAGAAGCCTTGAATGTGTCCATTTCTTCCCACTTCCATGGTGACCACCCTTGTCCAAGCAACTTAGTTTTGCTGGGACTTGTACGATAGTCTGCTAACAGGTCTCCTGCTCCCCACTCTTGTTTCTCTTAACCATCCATAAACCATTTTCAATTTTTCTTTCAGAAGAATCTACTAAAAATTACATACAGTGGAGAAAGAAGTGGATGAAGATACAAATAAAGTGGGAGGCGGTGTTAGATCATGGTTTATTTGGATTTTTAGAGTTAGCGTACTGTTATGCTTGGCTGTTTATTCATTTATTTCCTATTTACTAATTTATCTAACCAATATGCTGATTAGTATGGCCACTGTTTGTTCTTCTTGGTGCTTTTTTAACAGCACTTTGCTCTAAAAAATGCCTCCCTAAATCTGTTATGTGAGAGCTCTCCTAAGGGTTTGTCACAAGATGTTGGAACAAGAGCGCAGAGCCTTTCCTGGTCTTGATGCTTAACTCTGACCTAAACAGGTACTGCACACAAAGTTCCCTAAAGTCAAACTTTTGAGTACTGATCCACTGAGGATGGTCGCTCAGTTTTACCTCTAAGCCTGAAACCCCGAAAGAAAAAAATCAGAAATTTTCTTTAATGAATTCAGTGAGACTGATGAGTATCTAGCTTTCAGTGTGCACAGGGCACAAGTAATCTGGGCATGGTACCATCATCTGTTGTAGAAAGTGCCCAGTTCACCCAAGTGGCCGGGTTTCTCCTTTGAATGTGGAAGGCACCACTCCATAGACAACACGGAGAGGAGATTTAAAAGCAGTTCTATGAAACTGGGTCATGGACTGAAGACACTCCAGGACTTGTTCAGAGTTCTAGAAATTTTTACAGCAATTGACAGACTACTACTGAATCTAATAATAAAAATTTGAACTTGTATGTTTTTCTCATTTTGAATAATTCTTAACTATATTTTACAAGATTACTGCTTTATGTCAGATTCTAAGTTTTAAAAATGGTTGTTCACTATAGACTGCAAATCATAGCTCTCTACTGAGCCTAAAAGCATAATCTTTACATACAGCAGCATTACATTATGGAAATTTTACAGATGATCTGGATGTGTCATGTGATTTACTAGATTAGAACAAGGTACAAGATACTCAAGTGATTTTAATGGTCCACCTGGAAACTATAATCTAGACAGCTGGGTCTATGGTGCTTCTTGCATATAAACTTAAGAGACCATTCTTGTTCTTTTTTAGTTGCATACTATTCCACTGGATGTGCCAGTATTTAACCTGTCGTCTTGATGGACAGCTGGATAGTTTCCAATCATAAGAATATTGCCATGAATATTCTTATGTAATTATTTCACACATATGCGAGGGTATCCAGTGAGTCTGCTTTTATTAGGAGATGCTATGCCTTTGTGGTGTTAACTGTTGTCCTTCATGGGGGTTGTACCAATTTACATTCCCACTAGCACTGCACAAATATGCTGGTTTTCTCAAAGATTTACCCAACAGAGTCACAGGAATTTTGAATAAAGATTTTGTGTTTTATATTTGGTGCTGGGGATTCAAACATGCTAAGTATGTGCTGTACCACTGAGCTACACCTTCAGCCCAACAGATTTTTGTTAGAATTGCTCTTTTCTTTTTACAGCACTTTAAGTGCCAGGAATAGGATAAATTTATATTTGTCATATTTTAGTGTCATACTAATAATATTGAAAGTCACAGGATATTATCATTTAGAACTACTGGTATTCTGTTTCTCTGAAGCAGAGAATTAAAACCCAAAGTGATAGCACACTAATTTCTTTAACTGACCTCTAGTTTGCTTGGCGAACTAACTTTCTGGCAGTGTTTTCTTAGACCCTAGGTGTAAGAACTGCTTCTCTGGTAAGCCTGATTCATGAAGTCTGCTGGGATGAGCTGGGAGGATGCAGACATCAGGCCAATGTCAGTAAGATGATCTAGCATAAATAACACAAAATGAGGGTGCTGACACTAGGGCTCTAGTTCTAGCTGAGTTGCTAACTAGCTGTGTGATTCTAACCATCAAGTCTTACTTCCCCTATTTATACTTAACTAGATTTGTGCTCTTGCCAAGTACCATGGCTCCTCTGGAGTTTGTTTTAACCTGTCAGAGATAACAGGGTTTTGTCTATCTGTGCAAGGGTGTGCACAGGTCTTCCTGAGGCGTTTCCTAGCTCTGGGTTCTGCAGTTCTGCCATTTACCCAATCTAAAAACTGACTTCGCTGACTTAGCTAGAGTTCCAACCAACCTGAGTTACTGTCATTATAGCTACCTTTGAGTGATTGGATATTGCCACTCTTTTAAATTCTTCCTGTGTACATTACATATACTATTCCTTCCACATGCATAAAAGAAAACATACAAACATGTCAGGAACACAGTACGATAACAGCCATGAGCACTGGCTCTCACTCACCATTGGAACAGCACCTGCTGTCTGTAAAGCCTCTGCTAGGCCCCAACGACTTCCTCCTTGGGCTCATTATTACAAGTATTAATCAATCACCTATAAAAATACTTGATGACCATCACACAGGAGGACCTCTATTAATGATAAACTATCAAAGGTGAGAAAGATTCCAAATCAGTTGTAGACTGAAACCATTATTGTGACTTTATTACAATAATTACAAACAATATTTTAGTGGTAAACATCATAACACAATTACTCAAACTATATACATATAGATATTTATACAAGTCTACATTAAAAAAAGAAAAAGCAATTAAAGCCCCCCCCCAATCACATTATCAACAAGATTTTTTTCTAAAAGTTATGGCCAATAACAAGAAAATTCACAGTTATTCTGCAAATATTTTAAGGATGCAGGAATCATATTGCACATACCACAATTATAACTCCTAATGAGTAAATTTATATATTTTATTCTAGTTCCTCACAAAATTTACATTATCATGCAATACTTCACTGTACACAGAATGGTGGAACTAGAATAAACAGATTAACTTGCAAACTTTTTATACAATGGCCACAAAATTAGAATTATTTTAAAGTTATAATTTAAATTAAAAAACACACACACACACACACACTCCAGTGTAGTAAAACTTAACAGACACACTCAAATCTGTTCATGGACCAAATTACTTTCCTAGTGTTCTTCTTTGTCTTTTCCTTTCTTTTCCTTTTCGTCCTGTAGTGCAGTACCAAGCTTTTTGATAAGAACAGACAGAACCTTGTCCAGTGGGTCCATGACTCCTCTCTGAAGCCATTTAGGAATAGTTGTCCTGGCATGATGAAAGCCCAATTTCTGAAGAATGTAATCAACACCTACTGGATCAATCTTTCTTCCAGTCCAAGAAATTAATCTAAAATAATTACAAATGATAATTGTTAAGGAATAAAATGCCCTTAGTCCCGATGGCAGATCCAAGAACATCACTGAGCCTCTATAACATACTCAGGGCAAAATATTTGAGTAGAGGCATTGGAATAATTGAGCCTGCAATTCCTGGATTTACTTCAATATTAGCATTTGAAAATAATGTGTGTGTACAATCCTTGATTGCCTACTGCAGCAGGCAATACTGTTCTCAGTCACCTTGAATGTTTAAAAGGGCATTTGGTAAAAGATTGCACAAGCATGTGGCAGATAAAAAACAGATTTTTCCATAGTTTTCTGCATTAGGACATTAACCAAATTTTAATATTGTTCTGAGTGTTACAGTTTGGATCTGGAATGTCCCCCAAAGGCTCATGTATTAAAAGGGTTGGTCTCAGTGCAACACTGTCCGTCTCTGCTGTCTGACTGCAGGAGGTGGGCAGCTTGCACCGCACAGCCTTGCTGCCATGACGTTCTCCTCAGCATCAGCCCACAAACAACAGTCAGCTAATCAGGGACTGAGGAATCTGAAAACCCGAGCCAAAAATAAGTCTTCCCCTCCTTTAAGTTGGTTTTCTTAGTTGTTTTGTCACAGTGACAAAAAGGCTAGAACACAAGTCACAACAATGTTAGAGTTTCTCCTACAGAGTGTTCTGTTATTCGGTTACAACAGATTTTATTGAAAGGAAATTACTTGTTAGCATACAAAGTCGATAGTTTTTGCCTGCACAAGATTACATTATGTATCAGAAATTTTGTTATTTTGGAATTGTTTTGTAGTATGAATATGTCTGAATAATAACTACATAAAATCTAAATCTTTTTTAGAATATTGTTCTGGGGTGGTATGGATTTTTTTTGGGGGGATAGTTATAATTTGATTAACAAAGCAAATGAGAGGAAAGGGAAAAATTTAGGAAAGATGTGAATCCATGAAGCAAGTACCACTAGTGATATCGATTATTATCATTTAAATTAGAAACTGCTTTCAAAATTTTGATATGAAAACAAGTTGATAAAATTGGGACCATGACAACATAAGCCAATAAGGGAACCTGTGTCTGACGGCATTGGATTCAACATTTTGGGCAGTGGTTCTGCACTGCTTAATATGCAGTCAGGACATTGTGACACTGGGTTCTATTGCACTTGTACAACAGTAAGAACTGCAGTGATTCCGTGATGACAATGTGTGCTTTGACCACATCGTTTTACTATAGCTGCCTGAAACACCTGAAAACAATATCCTGGTTGAAGGTGAGAAGTAACAGCAACTGTAGGAGGAGGTCCCAAATGTCACACAGCCAACTAATAGCACTGAGCTTTCCTTAGTGTTTGCTGCCTGTGCTTTGCCTGGAAGAACTTAGGAAAGCAGGAGTGAGGTGCTGAAGTCACCTTCAGAAGCTGAAGGTCACCAGTGACCAACTTCTCCACGTACTTTGGTAAACATGTTTAACCTGTGCTACATCAGCCTTTTCCTCACAGTGCTGCCTTCTGAAGGGATAAACCACTCTGGAGAGCTACTTGCCTGAGAGTGGGTTCCAGATGCCATGTGTTGCACATAAAATCCCTCCAGTCCACAGTGGTGTAAGAGATGCTGTCCTCTCGGTCTTTGTCAGAACCGTCATCATGCATAATAATTGGGCTTTTCTGTCCTGGTCGAGTAGATAAAATCCGAGGTGGAAAGATGGCTGTAATGAAGTGATAGGTTAATATTACAAATGTGCATCTTACAAATCATTGTAAATCCCCATAGGAACACAATAATTGGCTCCATCTCTGCTTTTATCCATCCTTGACAAAGCCTCATTTAATCAAATTTCTTAAGAAGTAACATTTCGAGTGTATCATAAACAAGGACCAGTTATAAATACTTCTTGGAGGAAAATGTCAGCACCCATGTTTATTTGACAGCAGGCAGAGGGCACTGAGATGGGTAGCTGCAGATTTCCTCAAGAGCGGCTGGTGATGGATGGCTGTTTTACAGTTGAGACATTCACGGGCCACACGGTAGTTCCATAGTTTCTCTATGTTAATGTCTACATATACATTTGAACAGTGGTACTAACCTATGAGCTTTTCATGTAAGTAGTCTTCACTCTTCATAGTGAATGCTCAAGTAAATGTTTTATGAAAGATTAATTTTAGATATGCCGTCTAAAATACATATATATGTGTGTGTATATATAATCAAATCTGAGACAGGTAGCTTTTATATGATCCTATTTAATAAATATAGCATTTTGCTTGGAGCACATATTTCAAGACACAAGTGACATTTTAAAAAGCTGATCAGTTAGGTCATTTGATAGGCATTTTTCAGCTCCAGTTACACCTCTGTGGGAAACGAGCTGCAGGATCCCTGTATCCCACCCCTGCCCCTGTCGCCACTATGCAAGAACGCAGGTGTCTTCAGTTACTGCCCGTCTATGCTTTTATTATTCTTTTTATTATTGGTGGTGGTTACAGGACTACAATTTATCTTGATAGTCTATAAATAGGATGCTTCTGGTCTAGTCTTAGATGCTGTTCAGAGTTTTCTCAGGTATGTTTATGCTTTTTTGGCCCAAACTAATTGCTTCTAGTTTGTAATAACAAAATATTCTCACAGATATTGAAAGATATTTATAATTGCAATTCCCACAGATAATAATACCATTTTTATAAATTTACCCTTGATTCCCATTGAAATCATATTTTACACCAGTTTAAATTAAAAGAGATTTTTGTTTTAGAAACACAGATAGTTCATGGCAGACAAAGACCAACATAGAATTTCATAAAACGTCAAAAGGTTTCACACAGCACCTGAGAGACATAAATTTGGCAGGCTTTCAAATCCAGGTAGACTAGAAAGCAATTCTGAACTTCACAAGTTTTAAAGAATCTGTTTTTTCTCTATGTAAAATTTAAGTACTAAGTCAGAGGGAAACACAATAGGATTACCAGTGACTGGTGCATGCTGTGCTGCATGTAAAGACAGGATCTGCTTATGTAATGCTGCCAGTTATGATTTCAGTCATTTGACTTGAGGTTGCAACTGAGGTCTGACAGATTGCTTCTAAGCATCCTTATTGATTTTACTCTCTAACTAAATTTTTGGCACATGGAGGCTGAATAGTAATGAAAGAGCAATCAGTCTATGGTATGCTAACTTTGCACTTTTAATGGGGTCTTTTTATTTCTGAAATAGCTAAAGGACAAATTTTGTATAATTTCTTCATGAAAAAAAATGAAACATTATAGTGTGACCTGAACAAATTACATTATTCTGAGATTTTTTTTAAAGAATCTGTTGTTTTATTATTGAATATATTCATATTTGAACTGCAACAATTGTACAATGAATATTGTATGAATAAATGACTATTTTGGAGAGAATTCCATATCACATTTCAAATAACCTCATTCTTGAAATACCTACAGGGTATTATAATATATCTAACCAACTCCACATAGATTTTAGAGTTTCTTCATGAGCAAATACTTAAGTTCCCAATGAACAAGCCCATATCAGCAAGTTCATGAAAACAAAACACCACCACTAGGGTCCAAATAATTTGTTTATAAAGATGCAATGTTCTGTTTTCCAAACAGACCTATCTAATTCAATGCAGTTTTTCCAATTATGTTCGTAACACATGCTGTTTTATTATGTAGTTGTTTCTTTTTAGTCATTTTACTTAAATTTGCAGTATTTCCTCACTTTCCCACTTTGCAAAAATCTCTTACAAGGCCTCACTTAAAATGTATATGAGCTAATGTATAAGAAAACATTCCCCAAAGTATAAAACACATCATTCAGTGTCGGTATGTTAGGAAAAGAGTGCCTCGTACCGGCAGATACTTAAGGTCTGCCTGACAGCCTGGGTGATGCTGTTGACTGATATTTGAGGAAGCAGATATATTCCACCCATTTAGCACTAGATAATAAAAATCCATGTAAGTGGCATCAACAGCTGCCTTTCCTGCAGCTTGAAAGAAAAAAGAAAAAGAAAAAGAAAAAGAACATGCAGCTTACCTTTTTCTTTTTCTTTGAGATAGGCTGACACTAAATCATGGAGAAACATGATGAGCTCAGCGTCCATGGTCACACAGATGTGGTCCGTGAACTCTGTCACCACACTGCATTCCACCTTTGGCTTCAGGCTGGCGTCTGCAATGGTGAAATTTCATTACAGTGAAAGACTCAGTGACATGAGTCCTCTTCCCTTTAATAATGAGGCAAGCAAGTCCACGTGAATGTGCACACTTGAAATGCAACTATGAATCACAAGCAGCCTGCACGTGACAGGCAGAAGGCTGGCAGACTGTCAAGCACCTTCCTGCTGTATGCCACCTGTTCCCTACAAGCCTGTAATGAAGTCCAATTATTGTTCCTCATTTCACTTGGGAGGAAAAGGCACACACAGGCTAAATGATTTGTCAAGAGAACATATTGCCGGTAAGAATATCAATCAATGTGACTTAAAAAATCAATTTCATTAAAATTCTACTAATATTACCAAAATAACCTGTTAGAACACAGCAGTAGTTTGATATTCCTTCAAGCTTTTTTTATAACTTTGAAAACTCAAGATTGTTTCTCCACTTACCCTGTAATGAAGGTTCTTGTGGTTCTTGAACATGGATGGACTTAAAGTCAAGCTGCATCCTTGGTAATGCAAAGATAGTCTCTGTTTCATGGTTGTAGCTAGAACCTCCTCTGAATCCACTCAACAAACTAGAATTCTTCACAGTAGTGCTATTCTCTGTATTATTAGCATCAACGTTACGGAGCAAGTTTAGCTCTGTGCAGAACATGAAGATAAAAAGAGTTAAACTAACAGGCACGGATAAGCCTCTGGCTTTCAGACACTAGAATACACAGAACTTTGATCATTTCAAAAGTTGAAAAGAATCAGATTTGAAAATGCAGCTGTGTGTGTGTGTGTGTGTGTGTATAAGAAATATATGTGTGTGTATGTATATACATAAATCATCTGTCAAGACCAAAGCTTTGTAATGTGATTCTGAAAAAAATCAATACATTCTGGTTTCTCAAACTTTAAAATGAATATTACTCTCAACTGAACTCATGTTTGAACTTGAATTTCACTAAATCCAAAGTCTTCACAGATTCAATACCTCAGACTTTGGATTTAAATATGATCCTGACCTTGAAATTAGGTAGAAGTTCTAATTTCCCCCAATATAAGTGCTATGATTACACTGCAGCTGTCTTTTATAAATAAGTATTTTTCTAGGTACACAAACAATAATTCAGTGTGCCAACAGTTGCCATGGAATATCCCAGTTGAAAAGAATCCCATTCCTTTGGAAGGTAGACTAGTAAACACAGACCTAATTTTCTAATTTACTTCTTCATCTTCCTTTGTTTTTTGAATATTTGTTACTGTCTATTTAAACCCCAGGGTCACCTATTCCAGGATATCTATTCCCCATAGACCATAGTTAAGAGAAACATTCAGGCCTCAACATGTTTCAAAGTTTAGTCAGCTTTCCAATATACCAGATGATTAATAAAAGCAATATGGTAAACACAAACATCAAAACAACCACAAAGGAAGAGCGACCTGATCATGTTATCACAGGACTAGCAAATCTAATCAAAAAGGGAAAAAACCAATCAATCAAAAGCACCTCTTTAAACTTGAGACGTAACCAGGGGTGCGTCAACGTTACGGAGCAAGTTTAGCTCCGTGGTGGTGCATGCCTACAATCCCAGCAACTCAGCGGCCTCAGCCAACTTGGGAAAATGTTCCTGGGTTCAATCCCTAGTGCCAGTAAGTAAATAAACAAACTTATGACTTAATAGGAACATTATTAACTTCTATTTTGTTCCAGCTATGTAGAGCCTGAGTTTGTGGCATTTTGTTATTTAGTTGTGCAATCATTTCCCTCTAATTTTTAGCATAACTACAAAATATTTTTCAAGATTATTTTCCAAAAATATTCCGCAATATAATAAACCTCATTTTATTTAAAGCCAATCTTATTTTGAATGTTTTCAGTTACATTTAAAACAATTTCATGCCACCGTGGACCTCTGGACTGCTCTGATGCTAAATGCCCTTAACTGTCCACGTCCCACCTGATAGAGAAAAGGACTTGGGTCACTTCCCCCAACTTTGCCCTCTTTCAGCAGGAAGCAGCTTGGAGATGTTGTCGTCCATTTTTCCACAGAAATGGAATACAGAAATTGACAGTGGGGAAATGTAACAGGGGTCCACTTGATGCTTTGAATGTAGCCCTGGCTATTCTGCCACTGCAACTTATTTTTAAACGGACATGTTTCTCTTCCTCTCTCCTTACTCCTCCCTAATCTCTTCCCCTCCCTAACTGTGGGAAAAACAGGATGATCTTTCTTCCCCACACACCCCAGGGTGTGTGTCCCTCAGCACACACCCACCATAGGAATGAAGTAATCCAGACTTTGAGGATGGTACCAGAAGATCTCAGAAATGACAAGCTCCCAAACAAACAAGTGAATTACAACTCCAGACAGAGAACATGTGGAATGTAACCTTTTTTTTTTTTTTTTTTTTGGAACCAGGGATTGAACTCAGGGACACTCGGCCACTGAGCCACATCCCCAGCCCTATTTTGTATTTTATTTAGAGACAGGGTCTCACTGAGTTGCTTAGGCCCTTGCTAAGTTGCTGAGGCTGGCTTTGAACTCATGATCCTCCTGCCTCAGCCTTCCAAGTCGCTTGGATTACAGGCGTGCGCCACGCCTGGCTTGGAATATAACCTTTGAATCACTCTTTAAAGTTCCTGCTGATGGGCAGACTCACAGCCTCTGGGACAGGAGTCCCTGTGTTTCTCCTTTGCCAGGAAAGCAATAAAACTTCTTTTTCTTTTTTCTCAATCAATCAATCAATCAATCAATCAATAAAACAATTTGAGCCCATGAAGTGTTACACTCCCAGGTTGGTGCTCACCAACAGTCACCATGTCAACAGGAAGAAAAAGTGAGAACTGTGAAGAAATGAGAGCTCCACGTCCTCTTAGATTCTAAACAGTCAACAAAACCCCACAAAGGAAACATAATGGAAAGAACTCTGAGACAACCCACTCACCTTCATTCCTAGTGGCTGTGACATAATTGAACCATTCCTTCACACTTGCTACTCCATGGGGTGGATTTTCATGGCGACGCCGTGTGATCTTGGTTATTGTTGCCATAGGACTTTCCAAAGCACCACATGGTTTGGTAACCATGGTGTTATGGCCCAGATGAAAATCCAATGTTTGTACAATATATGTAGAATGATCGCTAGAACCTAGAGCAAAAGAAAAACATAACTTTTTAAAAGTAACAAACTATATTTAGATTCAAGAAATAGTGGCCTTGCTATCTTGTGGCCTCAGAGCAACAGACTTAGTTAAATCATATATAGACAGGGAAGGCCATAAAAATGAAGAATAAATGAGAAAACACACAAGTAATTCCTTTAGTTGCAACTGGATTTGTTCCCAGTGAGATGAAGAGCACCAACCATTTTTTTTTCTTCCTTTTATCCTTCATCAAGAAACCACTGAGTAGAAATCAAAGTCCAAAAGAACTGGGCTTTATTGCTGTAATTAGAGGTAAAAGCACACACTTCCCTGCAAATTTTATAAAATACTGTTGAATGGCCAAGAATTTCCTCACCCTACCACAATCTTGTTTTAACAAGGAATACGTATAATACGTACTATCATGACAAAGCCACACACAGCAGCACCAACTTTAGTTAACAGTAAGACACCAAGATCAGAAATAAGTCCTTGACATGTTCCAGACTTCACTGATACATTGGCAGTGAACTCCTTAACATTCCAGGTACATGATAACACAGAGAGATGGACTTCAGAAGTGTAATAAAAACAGACAAGAGTTGAGAATGGAAAAGTGCTATGTTGTTTATAATCAGAAGACAAAGTCAAGTCTGGAAAAGTATACAGGAAACATAGATGCACAGAAAAATATCAAAGTATGTGTCAGTTTACCATCTTCCCAGATTTTCTGCGCTTCAGTCCAAAAAGCAATATTTGGTTCTTCTAAATGAAAAAGGGCCCAGGATTTTGAACGAAAATTTGGACCATGAAAACAAGCCAGTGTCATATGATTTCCATGTAAGCTCATTGATCCTCCAAACTGCATTCCATCTTCCGGTAATGGAATCTGAAATAAGGATATGTGGCATCCTGATACCACCTTCAGTACTCCAGGCCAATGTCGATGATGAGCTGCATCAAGCACTGCAAGAAAGCCAAAAAACATTGATCTTGAATTGCCTCAGGAGCACTCTGAATGGACAGGCAGGTAGCAGGTGGCCCCTTTCTACACGTGAAGTGACTTGGGTCAGGAATGAATATACGACACGGGCCAACATGAAGCAACAGTAACAGACGGTCTGGGAAAAGATGCAGAATGAGGATGGACAGAACTAAGGAAAACAGTAACTTGCCAACAATGATTACATCTAACGCTTCTTAACGATTAATGACTTACACAGGGTTTGTGTGAAATTTTACATAATTCTCACCCAACAACTAGAATAACTCTGTAAACTCAGTATTCCATCCTGACCCTTCCAATGAAGAAGCAGGGCAGTGGAGGATCAAGTGACCGTCAGTACTCCTGCTTACTCTTCTCTGCCCTCCCTACTCAAAGTGCTATCCAAGGAGCAAGAACATAGGGAGCTTCTAGAAATGCAGATTATCAAGTCTGCTTCATGCCTACTGCTTCAGGTCTGCACATTAACAAGGTGTTTTAGATGCAAATTAAAATCTGAGATGCCCAAAGCAGACACCAAATTCATACTCCCGCTTTCCACTTATTCTACTGATGTCCTTTCTGCTTGTTCTCCACACCTTTCATATAGGACTGAGCCAAGGATCATGCACTGTATTTAACTGGCAGGTTTTTCTTAATCTGAAACAACTGCCTACACCTGATTGTTTTTCATAACAAGGGCATTTTGCAGAACATCCCCAATTCGTATATGCCTGGTATCAAAACTAGTTTATAGGAAATACAGGAATTAGAGGACAATATAAATGCAACCACAAGGAAGCCACTGAAAAAAACCTAGAAGTAGGGCATTCTGCAGGACAAGTAGCCATGTCCCTTCAATAAACTGAATCACACAAAAAGTGAGTAAGGTAAAGGAAGATGACAACGAGATCTACACTGAGGTCTTGGACAGATCTATACTGACTTGGGTAAACCACTTGTAAAAGGATTTTTTTAGGTTAGTCACAGAAATTTGAATGTGCTTTGAAAGCCAGAGGAGATACATAATTCGCAAAGTGGAAAGTTGGAGACTGTTGACTAGACAATATTAATGCTATTTTTGTAAAAAAATATACATAGTATATAGATGCACAGGAAAATATCAAAGTATGTGCTCTAAATTGTTCACAATGTCGATTTTTGGGTGGAATGTGATGTTTTTATTTTTTTGCTTGTAGTTTTCAGTTTTATTTTTTCAATGCTCATGTATTCTTTGATTAAAAGTTATTAAAAAGTCATCCTATTTTGATTACTATTTCCCCCTCCTACCACTGTTAGCCTAGTAAAAGTCACCAAGCTCTCTTGCTTGGACTCATGAAGTGGGCTCCTTAGGGTGGAAGCAGGAGAATGCACGTAACAACGGAAACTACCGTAACCTCTTCTTACTGCCACCCTCAATGGCCTGTGCAGTCTGTGCTCCACACACGGCCAGAAGGATGTTTTGAAAGGCATATTTTAAAAAGTGATAATAAATCTGTTCAAAACTCCAACATCTTCCCATGATTGAGAATCCCACCTGTGGTCTACACCTCTGATTCATGTCTAGCATTCTCCTCATTGCTCACCTACCACAGTGCCTGCTTAATGATTCTCAGATAAGCCAAATCTGCTCCTACTAGAAGAGCTTCAGACCCTCCATGGACTGTGCCCAGAGTTTTTCTTCTCCAGATCTCAGCTTCCTTCTTTCAGTCATTCACATTTGTACCAAGATTTCATTTCAGAAAAGGCTTCCCCGATTGCCCATTCTAAAGTAGCTATCATTATATCTTAGAATGTTCTACATCCTTCCCTTTATTCTTTTCTCAGCACTTCTCTCTACCTGAAATTCTTTCATATTTAATTAGCAAAGTAATGAATGTAAGCTTCATGAGGGCAGGGATTGTACCTACTACTAGATCTCCTGTGACTAGAACAGTACCTAAGCACATGGTTTTTTGCTTAATAAATATTTGCCAATTACTGAATTATTGAGTGAAAAACATAAACCTGCCTAATATCAGCTAATAAATTCAAACTCAGGTATTCTCAATTCAGAGCCCATGTCCCAAACCAGAACATGACACTGTCATAAACAGTACTCAGGTCTGCAGATGAGCTGTGTCAGGGAAAGGAGATGGCAATGATGAATGACTTCCCAAGTGGCTGCTGACTCCTGGCAGGCAGGAAGTCAGTCTCTATCTGAGTAAATGGGATAAAGAGCTACAAGATTCTTCCCAAGTATGGCTTATACATTATTATTATTTTAAATTAATAATACAATACATTTAGTGACAGATAAAGCATAGAAAGGATTAATTCTAATTCTTACATTGTTCTTGTGAACTTTTCTCTAGGTTGTTAGTCACTGTCTTTGGTGGAAGATAAGGAACTGGTCCCCAAGTAGACAGAGCTCGTTTGCTGGTGTCAAACTGTTGTGTGAAAAATTCCTGGAGCTTCATGCCTATTTTTATCAGGTCTGGTGTTGTTGATCTTGATATCATTACTTGGAAAATATCCCACTTCAAATCTCCATGGACAAAAATCTCACTAGAGCATAAAACAGAATCTTTACCATATATCCCACAGAAGATACTTAAAAGTACAAAAAAATTCTCTTTCCCATCCACCTTTTTCATTTGTATTAGTTGCATAATATAAAATTATTTAGCAGGAAAAATAAAGTACTTGTGTTTTTCTCACTGCATGAAAAAAAAAATACATTAAGAACTGTCACAAAAGTCTTCAGAGCTGGGTGTGGTGGCACACACCTATAATCCCAGCAGTTCAGGAGGCAGAGGCAGGACAATTCTGGGTTCAAAGCCAGTCTCAGCAACTAAGTGAGGTCCTAAGCAGCTTAATAAGATCCTGTCTCAAAAAATAAAACGGGCTGGGGATATGGCCCAGTGGTAAAGCACCACTGGATTCAATCCCCAGTACCAAAAAAAAAAAAAAAAAAAAAAAAAAAAAAGTGTTCTGAGAGCAATGTCTTAATACCTTTTATCGGTCATACTTGAGTCCAGTGTGTTATACAGATTTACTTTCCATTCGTCCTGAAGCTTAAGGTCAGCATTGCTGAAAATTCCCATGAGGATACTTGAGCCCATGTAATCAACACGAGCTTCAGTGGAACCCATGGTAATCTGAATTTTGTGGCTGGGTTGCTGATTTGGATGTTCAGAAATATGAGCTAAAATAAAAACAATAATAATTACTTTCCACAGAGACACCAATGGGAAAACAGCAAAATTAATTTTTGAAAAGCATTTTTCAATGTGATTTCTGAAGACATGCTACATGAGTTGTGAAACTTCCACATACCAACCATCTCCAAAGCATTGACATCGATGGTCCCTCCAACAACCCCTCCTTTAGAATCTAGCTGTGATCTCCCCAGCCCGACAGACATGCTGATCTCTCGATCGCGATTACTTCCCACTGATAGACGACCCTGGCTCTTCAAACCACTAGTTGTCCAACTGGAAAAGAAAAAAGTGTCATTAGAAAGATGGCTGCCAATTTGGTGATTTAAAAAGGGAGTTAGATTTCTTGAATGAAAGTTTGACAATGAAACAACAGTTCATAAACTGTTATGTGGTAACAGTGATGATGAAGCTTTCTTCCTAGGTAGGAACTGACTATTTTCCTTATAATTTCCCCCCTTTAAGAACAGGTTTCATGCCGTTTTACACTATAATATCCTTACCATTTCCAGTATGAAAACATTTTTATCTCTAGTTGCTATCTTTACTGTCTCAAACACTTCAGCATTAAAAAAAGCTTGGAACCGCTTTACTCTGAGAACAATGACAAACAATGATTGCATTTTTCACTGGATTGCTTACGTTGTATTTCCCATTACATTACTCATATTCATCTGCACATTCAGTTGTTTCAAGTTGATGGCAAACACGACGAGTGTCTCCCATGGGGTCCCTTGTTGGCTTGCTGCTTTGTTTGATTTGTTAACAGGAGTTGATGTTTTTGAAAGTGAATCTGAAGATAGAAAAATGAAATGCTGTTCATTCCCATATGTGTGAAGTCTATTACAAAGCAGAAACCACTCTCATCTCCATAAGCCAGAGGTAAAAACGTGACATTCCTGTACTGAAACCTAATGTGCATTAGCTGTCGGACTGCCTCTAGAGTAACAGGCATTTATGGACTGCTGACCACGCACAGCAGCCTTGCTTCCTGGAAGCTCACAGGACTCTATGGCCCACCTCACAGCAGGAATGTGGCTGTGTGCAGAACAGGGAGCACAGACCATCACCCTAGGGCTTTCTTCACCAAGGAGCCAAATCCTATGTGCTGCTGTCAAATAAAGGACTCAACAGCAGGGAGCATTCTGAAATGCAGAGGCTGGCTGGGAACCTGCCTTCTGCATTCAAAGTAACTCAGTATGTAAAATGAACCCTGCACTTGTCATTGTACCTTGATCTTACCTTGTGACAGAGTTCTATCATCCATTTTCATATGTTCAGGTACAAGTACAAGGCCAAGTACATACAGTTCAGAAAGTACTGACTGAATGAAAGAATGGCTGAATAAATACAAGGACTAAGTTTCAGTATCAAAGCATCTTTTGGGAATTTTATGACGCTATAGTTTTATGTCTGGAAACAATGTACCACATGGAGCACAGATATGGTTCTCCTCTCTTCCTATCTCTTTAAGGAGCTATAAGCCATCTATCCATCTCTTCTCAGGCAGTACTTTCAAGTATCTGGTATTTGTTGTTTCTCTGTTTTTTTTCCTCCCCAACCTATCATAAAAAACCTCAAGAATGTATCTTCCTTCAACTGAGGCAGAAGTCTGTGAGTAACTAAGATCTTTATTTGAGAACACTGGAGGGCTACTATAATAGAGACAGCAGTGTCACCTCTTCGAGGAACTGAAGAATCAGACACACTCCTTGACCTTATGGAAGCCGGAGATTTCAGGCTCTGTGCTGCTGTCCCTGGTGACATGCTGCTGTTGGTCATATGCTCATTGAAAACGTTAGGTGACTGAGGCATGTGGGTGAAGGAGGCTGACTGGCTTGGCTGCTCCCATGTCCTGCAGTAAGCTTTTCTTGACGATTCGGGGGAAAGGTGCTGGCTTACCCCTTCAATGGAATCAGGCGTCCCAGGACCAGATGCTAGTGCAAGAGTAGGAAACAGAAGTAGCAGGGCAGAGTTACCACGCTGCCCAGTAACTTCATCCACAGTCACCTCACACCTTCCTTCCAGCTCTCTATTGGCAAGTGGATGGCAATTTACAGTTTGCAAAGAACATTTCAGTACTTAATGCTCACAAAACTCCATAAGAAGTGCAAAAGAGGTCTTCTGGACCCAGTCCTAGAATTTCTTATTATTTTCCACTGTAGCAGGCTGCATCTATTCTATGCTTCCATAAATCTTTCTTAAGCAAAAAAAATACTCTTAGATCAAGAGACTAGTGAAGGCATAATGGCAGCATGTTCCCAACATTTTTTGTTCTCCATGCCTTAAATAACCATAATTAATTTGGATAGTTTAAAAATGTATTTCTGCATTTCCAGATTTTATGACAACTACAGAGTAATCGTTACAGAATATAAAATGTTAGCTACAATGTGATCTGAGAGGGCAAGACTTCTATCTCTTTGGTTCTGTGGTACCCTGGATACAACAACAGACAGTTTTTGAATGCCTGAATGCATCACATGGTACAACTTACCGAGGAGGACAAAGTTTCTGTCATCAAGAATGGGTCTTCCTATTATAACCAAAACTAAAAGCAACCTAATTACAACCACACAACAAGCTTACTTGGCAAATTTATTGTTTGATCTCCAAGGAATAGACGTCTTGCAATACTTCTTCTATACCAGGCTCTTGGAAATGCCAGAATTTCACTGAGGCGGCGCATATCATACTTAAAGGAGGCAGACCCTATATCACAAACAGCTAACACATAAATAAAAATTGTTAGAACTTACAGATCTCCAAGACTTTTAATATTTTTACATGGTGGATATCAGACCTATTATACAGCTGAATTATACTTGATGTTATAATTCATGAAATATCAAAATAAATTACATATTGTGCTTAACAAGTTATTATATGTCATCCCACCAATTACAGAATAGCACATTATACAACTATTGGCACCATTTCCTCTTTTACGGTGACGGCAAGCTGGACTATATTATCACTCTGTCATGAAATTCTCAGAAAACAAGTCTTGCCAGCTTTCCACTTTAACACAGGACTCCTCTCAAATATGGAAGATGAACCCACAGGATGAGCAAGGACATCACTTTCCTCAGAGGGACCTGCAGCCTGAAGAGCTGTGTGGCAGGGACCACTCATTTTCTTTTGGAGGTTCTGCTCTGAGCACTCCACTCCTGGTGTGTGTGCTCCTTTTCCTCTACTGCAGCCTCTGCAGGACTCACGTACCCACAAGGCCCTGAGCCAGCCCCAGCCCCAGTGACCTCCACCATGCCCCTTAGAAGTCCCACAGGAATTCCTTCTTTTCTGTTGTGTTTTATTTCAATCTAAGTTAGTAGCATCAACTCTTTTAATCACCTGAGCTGAAAGCTTGAGGTGCCTCGTCCGCTCTACTGCCCCTTAGCAGGCTGTCTTCAGGCTGTAGGCCCTCCCACATCTCTCCTGAAGTCATTCCTTGCTCTCCTTTCTCACTGTCACAACTCAGGCTTCCATTCACTATTGCCTGGTGCACTTCAAACAGCCTCCTCAAGCATCTTTTCCCTCCCATCTTTCTTGCTACCACCAAACTCTCTAAACACCAAAACATCATTTCTGAAACATCATTTCATTTCATAAAAGCCTCTAATGCCGTCTCACTACCAGGATTAGAACCTGATTCCTGAGCCTGTGCTGAGTCCTTCTACAATCTGATCTTGATGTACATTACCAGCTCTATCTCCAGCCAATCCTTTCTCTCTGGCCCCTACTGGCAAGTACACCCAAGTAATGTTGAGTTTGCCGTGTGCTTCAGCCACAGTAAACAAAGTATGCTCCAAAAGCATCCCTTTCTGGTGTTCCTGTGACACTGGATACTGGGTTGCTTCCTTTGAGAACATTCCTTAACTTTCCAGGTCTGGCCCCAGCATCATTTCCTTAGTGAAACCTCCCTTGATCACACATAAAAAGATAATTCCTTGTTTCCTCCTCTTTGTATACACCTCTACTGTAGCACCAGTGTTCTGCACTGTCATCTGTTTTTCTGCACGAGACCTTGCTCTACTCATACCTGCTCTCTAGCCACCCGGCAGAGTGCCTGACCACCATACACTGTGACACACAGGCTTGGTGTTTGCTGAGTGGAGATTGGGTTGCAAGGACACACTACATTGAGATCAGTAATCAGTTTCCACTCAGGGTTCTGAATTTTTCAAGATGTTCCATATGCATTTAATTCAAACTCCTCAGGTCACACTGTAAAGAAAATGAGTGGTTCCCATAGCTCTGCAGCTAGTGACCGAGCTGGCAGCACCCCTCCTCCCAAGTTGAGTCCCTGATGCCAAGGAAATGCCTTAAGCATTCACAATTAGAAAATCAAATGGACAAATGAAAAGCCAGAAATGTTGCCAGTTCATGATAGAGAAGACGGAAAGAAGCATTTTGGTCAGCGAATCAGCACATTTTGGCTTTGCCTGGTGTCTGTTTTCCTAAACATGGCCATGCCAACCCTGGGGCACCAATACCCCGAGACAGCACAGGGGGCTGGACTGCTACCCCCTCAATTTGCCTGCCACCAAACCTTGGTATTAAGTACGCTTCGTATTTAAACAGTGAAAGCAGAGGGCATTATTAATTCTGGAAAATGATGCCTTGATTAAAATTTATAAAATTGAATACCAGATATATTTATTAGCGTAGTATCCATTTTGCTTGTAGACTTGCTTATAGTTTGGCTTTCAAAAAATGAGGCACCTCCTGAACGCCTTATGCGAGACAAACTCACTTTTACAAATTCAAGGTTTATACTGAGTGAGTCTTTTCGACCAGTGACTGAAGTGGGTTCCTCATCCACGTTCCCTAAAAAATAGAGAACATCAACAAAAAACCCCACACCTATATATACACACACAACTACTTAGTTAGATGAAGCCTGTCCCACACACTGCAATATGCCGTCAAACCAAATCACTGAGGTGAGGTAGAGGCCGTGGCAGAGGGTCTGATGAGCATCAGCGTCTTCACAGCCGGGGTACAGGCTGAAGCTACCAACAGAACAAGGAACTCTCATAATCCCTTTCCAACGACAAAGGCTAGAACTGACATGCAGTGTGTGTCTTCATTATCTGTCTAAATGTAAGTGAAGAAATTCTAGCAAGATGTTACGCATCTTCAGTGTTTCATCTGTACTTTAAAATGCCATTAAAATTTAATTTCAGTAAATAATTAACTTAAATAATAATCCTCATTTTAAATTAACAAACATGACTCAGGCACTTAAAATTTTTACTTTTTATAGAATATAGCTTCCCATACAAATATGGATTTGGTAAGATTTAAACATAACATGTAATCTCTAATATTTGAAGAGATTACTGTGTTGCATAGAAAATATTTTCCAATTTAAAATTCCCATATAATTAATTTACTCAAATTCCTTATTTCATATTTCTACTTATTATATGTAGGGACAAAATATTGTCAAACAGATAAAATATAAAGAACTTCTGATCCTTGTTAATAACCATTATGATGATTTATGAAAAGAAAGCTTGAAAAGCCTGAAAAGCTTGAAAAGATGCTATAAATCTGAAAAAGACACAAGCATGCACAGTGTACCTAATCCTCCTGATCCAGGGGTGAGGCCAGAAACAGCAGTTTTTTGTTTCCCTGCTCCATATGGATGAAAAACGTACAGGGAGAAGTCAGACATGCACGCGGTGAAGCTCAAACCAGATGAGCTGCTGCTGGAGCTGGTCAGATCCGATTGACTACTACTGTGCCGACTTCGGCCAAGAGGGCTGCCTAAACCTGATGAACCTAAGCGGAACAGAAAAATCCAAAATGTTTGTAAGCCACAATATGTTAAAAAGCTACATATTTGTTCCTCAAAACACCAAATATGACATGAAAATAAAATGGAAACATTCAAACATTAATAGATCAATAGACTTAAATCCCTAAAACAAAATGAGGACTTGGATATATTTTCCCATTACTTTACACTGTAAACCAAGGCTGGTTACTCTGTTTACCTTTAAAACAACTATATGCGTCTGGCCTACTACACAGTTTCCTATTTCTTTGCTCCACTGGAAAGAGGCAAAGGAAGAGCCCCAGAATTGAGTTAAAACACAGGGGGAGAACAAACTGGAAAAAAATCCATGTCATATAACTGGAGTCCACATTTCAGTTGCTAACAGTGGACAAAGAACAAGATATGCAAAGATAGAAAATAAAAGAACTCTTTTTCTTAGACATTTATCAAGGATGGACAGAATAATTCCAAATATGCTTTATTTATACATGAAAATATGAAATAATACAGCATATGATTTTGTTGATGACTCCAAAATCCACCTCTAGACCAGACTTCCTTCTGACCTTCCAGACTTCCTTCTAATTTCCCAAAGTTGCCAAAGCTCTTTTCTGCATTATGAACTTGTACTCTCTACCTGGAGAGCTCATGCCTCCAACCTTCAGCTTGGCTAACTCATACCTGTCTCACATTTCCACCTAAAACGTGCTGTGTGCTTGGCTCTCATCTGTCTCTTCAGCAGGACCATCTCAATTAGCTATTCTCTGTGCACTACACCTAATCCTGAGCACTGACTTGAACTCACAGATATCCAGTAACAAGCCTTTGAAGAATGGATTTCATCACCCCGACAATTTACCCTCACCATCACTCCTTCCTGAATGTTTCATATGATAAAATGAGGGGTGGCGTTTCATTTTTGTTATTTTCTAAAGCGTCATTAAATGCAGGCATAATCAGAGTTGTCACCTCATGTTCTGTTCACTACATATTCCATGCATTGTTTGTCTGTACGGTACCACTAACATCATTTCAGTGCCAATGACACTGTCATTAAGAAAGGTGAACATTCTAAGAGAAATGACCTGGCATATTTTACAAACTCTTCCTCCACAGCCAATAAAGTAATACAATGCAGATTAACACAATAAAATCCCATTTTACTCCATCACATTGACAATGATTAAAGATAAAAGCTTTGTGAACAGTACAATAGACTTGATATTCACACACATCTGTTTAACTGGACAGCAAAACCTATCAACACTTAAAAAATGTTCACACAGTCCAAAACAGAAAATCCACTTTTAAAAATTTATCTGTTTGTAAATTTTCATATGCAAAAATATTCATTTGAATATTATTTTAAAAACTAAAAAAAAGAAACCCAGGGAATTTTAAACATATCATCAAAATTATGGGATGTCAACTAGCCACTAAAGTCTTGAGAGACAAATGTTTTGAATTTGGGAAAACGCCTCTGATATTTGAAATTTTAAAGAGTGATGGAAGAGAAGAAACCATATCTGTTTTGCCTGAGGGAAAAGACAGCATCTCTCCAACAGTGTGGGAGAGCAGATGAGACACTGGTTGCTTATGAGCAAGGGCTGGTACTTCCTACTTTCATTTCATTTGTAACAATTCTGTTTTCTACATTTTTTTATAATGAACAATTACATTTATGATCTGAAAATGTGATTTCAAAAACCAACACCACCACTGTAACATTACACAACCCCAGGAGTACTTATATCCTGGTGAAAGATAATGGGTGACCAATTAGCAAAAGCCTTGCTTCTAAGAAATCAATCTTTAGCTTCCCTAATTTGTTGTGAAAACTTTCAAAGATTCACACAGCAAAACAAATGTTTGCCTTAACCATTTCCCCAGTATTCAGGTAAATGTTAGAAGTAAAGCTTTTTCTCTTGGTGCTTGATGAGATTATTTGGGTAAAGTTCCGAATCTAAGATAACTGCTCAAAAGACAGGACCCCAAGTCTGGGATTTTTTTCTTCCAAATTAGAAAACTGTCTTCCTCTCTGTGGAGAGTGGTGATCTAAATCATGGTCTGTCTGCCTCCTATGTCTGCACTTGTGCTGGGAGCTGCCTGAGTATAGGTGCAGGTCAAGGTGCTCCAGTTGCTATGGTAATGCCAGCCAGGGGTGGCTATGTGTGAGGGCCCCCGGCTCTATCAGTTCAGCCTTGAGTTCAGCACCTTCTCCCAGGGATAGAGGATTCTGAAGAAAACAAGATGACCTTAATGTCTCGCCAGTCCTGCATCCTTCAGATTGCCTGCTTTGCTGAAACGTTCCTATAATTAACCTTTTGATGATGAAACCTATGTAATAAATGTGCCGAGCTAGCTCTGAGTCAGTCAAGCCTTACCAGGGCTTGGCTACCCACCTGGTCCCAGCTTTTTCTACCGACATGTGTCTGTCTGTCTTCTCTTCACCCCCCACCGCCCCTCCAGTTTCTGAATTACTGGCCATGCTGGACGTGGCACCTCTCCACTGCCTTCCTGCTATTCTCAAGACTTGACTGTAGGTTTTTATATATTTTTTTTACTCTAATGCATTTCTCAACCTTGGCACTATTGATATTTGAGACCAAATAATTCTCTGGGAGGAAAGAGTTGTGGTGAAATTATAGAGCATTTAAGTAGCACCCCCCTTCCCCACTAGCTTCAAGTCAAAGCCCATAGCTATAAAAATCCACACTGCCTCCCACACTGCCAAACATCCCTTGTGACCTCTCCCCTATCCTGTTAAGAATCACTGTGTTAATGATATTTCAATTCTCCTATCAACTTTCATTCAATCTGGTCTGTTGCTTTTAAAGTATTTAGTAAAATCTTTATCATTTATACTGGTGACCACTACATAATTTTTAGGTTAGAAATGGCACTGAGATTTTACTGAGCTGTACCTACCTCATCAGGAAATCATCAGCAGTATTTTAGAAATAAAACTTTTGCTGCAAAAGACATGAGTTAAACAACAAAATTTGCCATTTAAAAAATATAAATGCAACTTGATACAATTTTGATACAGCATAAGAAATCTTTATAAATAGCAGTATGTGTCTTATTTTCCATTTGTAACACTATTCTTACATTAAAATCTTACTTGGCATCCAAGAAAACATTCAAAAATACTTGAATGTGTGATGATATACACTAATTACATCATAGTGCTTACAGTGTGTACATTTAAAACCAAACCAAAATGCTATCTAATTGCTATTCAGCTAAAAATACAAACTAAAGGGTACTCAAAGTTCTACTAACACATGAAGTATACTTAAAACTTTGGTCTACTATAGTTTTTTTATTTCCAATAAATATTCTAATTCTCAAATATTCTCCTTTTCAATATTAAAAATATATATTAATTACTATTGCAACATTTTTTTAAATGTTGTATTTGGCTTTATACCCAAGGAATAAAACAACTTTTTTTTTTTTTTTTTACCTGGTATTCCAGTTTTGCTAGCAGAGGTCTTTGTTCCACTCTGAGGAGCGGTACTCCCAGGAGACAAGGTCTCTGTGGGATATGCCGTCCCCAAAGTCTCTAGTTCCCCTCGGTTGGAGGAAAACACCAAGTCCAGGGACGGCAGCTTCAGCATGCACTCCACCCTCGACACTGGAAGGCAGCTGAACTTGATCTGTGAGGGCTAACACAGCAAAAAGCCAGAAGAGGTTTCCAGGAACCATAAGGTTAAAAAGTTTCCTGTTGGACTCTAGAAGTCAAATTCAAATTCCATTCTAGTCCACATACACCAAGCTTATCATGTCTACTCATTTGCTACTTAAAAGGATTATGTTTAGTGTCATTGCTTTTACAGAGGCATGATACATGAGCCAAAGTGTATTTACAAAATAGTGTCATTTCTGAAAAGCTAAGTATCTGAAAAGTCATCTCTGAGCAATATTTAGACATCTGGATAATTCAGAACTCTTAAAAATATTTATCATTATGTTATACTTGTTGATGATCAAATCTTTTAAGAGAAGTAATCTCATGTATATTCAAATTTGAAAACACCACCATTGTATTAGTAACAAAGGTTTTATAAACTCTGAACTCTTTACTCATGGTTTCTTCAGACATTCAAAAAAGTGAGTGTAAACCTCCAGAGTTACACACTGAAGACCTTTTGGCCAACTGCTATTGTAAGAAACAGGTGGAACAGATGACCATCAGCACTACCTTTATTCATTAGCTCGATTATAAAATTTTAGTTGAGGTAAACTAAATCCAAAGGTTTGGAGGGTTTCTACTCTTCCTTAACAAATTTACTCCCAAAGGCCTAATTGATAGGGCTGTGTTTTAGAATAAAATATTTTTTAAAATGACCTATTTCTTAGCAGAAATCCAAACAAAGGTACTGTTGTCACCTTATATATTAATTATACTTTATATCTGCACAGAAAAAAAAAGCATGTGGTAAGAACTAAATATGCTACAATAAAAAAGGCAAAAAATGCTTTAATGGGATTTTACTGTGTATTTTTATTTTTACCACAAGCTTATGAGATCTAATATTGAAAATCCAATGATCTACGAAACTTTTCAGAAGCAAAGTAGATTTACACCTAAAATTTCATACATGCTTCTCGAAGTTCAGGCACCCTCTAAGTCATCATAAATTTATTAAAGGTTCAAGAAGCCTACGGCTAAGAAAACTTCAAAGGGAAATAATGCTGAAATGAACATAAGGAAAACATTTTTCTTTAAAAAGAAATAAATGAAGCTTATCACCTGAACTCTGACATACACCACAACATCTACAGGGAAGGAAGAGTACGCAGATGTTGAGGATGACACTAGTGATGTCGTTGATTCTTCCATAGGATCTGGGATTTCAAAATGCCCCATGTCTTCATCTTGTGAGCTAACAGCTGTTAAAATATTTAGTTTTAAGTTTTATTATTTGGTCAAGAGCAAACTATCTAATACAAGATCCACATCTCCTATACCAGTGCTGAGCTCGGAGGCAGAACCACCCAGAAACGTTTGCTTCTGTAGTTCATCATTCTATACATCTTTCCCTCCTCACACCTATTGCCCAGTCTCTCAAACTCAGATTCCCCTGCCACTCAAAGTACACAAAGGAAACAGTGATCATGCCCTTGCACTTGAGGAGATTCCAGTCCACAGACACACTAATGTAGAACCCGAGGTTGTGGACCTTGTTGTGTACTAGCTGTGGCCATGGGGAAATTATATAATCCCACAGGACTTAGCTTTTTCATAAGGGAATGAGGATCAGATCATCTCTCAGGGACTTTTACAATTCTGTAATTCTTTCATTTATCTAATTATAACTGAACATTTAACTGAATTAATTATAACTGAATTATAACTGAATATGTAATAGCATTAACCAATGCTGAGCAACAGGGTCCCAAAATACAAGGGGTGATGAAATAAGTACATAAGGAGGGTGCTCACCTGTATAATTTCTTTCGATGGGTGTGATTGGGATTGTTTCCAGAGCCTTTTCCAGGAAGTCCAGCAGGCAGGGACTAATAACCATTTCTTCTGGCAATGACTGAAGTGCAACCCAGGCATAGAGCTTGGCTGTCTTTACTCCTCCACTTCCTTTTCCTTTGGCTAGAACATTTGTAAACGTTAGGTACACTTAAGGAAATTTAATAAAAAGTTCCAATAAAACATACAAACTTTGTGAGAAAGTAGAACTATATATCAGTTTAATCAGGTGAAGTACCTTATTTAAAAGCATAGAAGAAAACAATAAAAATAGGTTAATGAAAGTGATACATTAATGTTAGAATACAGTGATAATTAATGATGTATAACACAAAGGTTATTCGTACATGCTGTAGGTCACAAATTCTGGTTCAATTTTTCAATTTTATACTTTGCTATGTCTCTTAATAGCATTAGTTCTTTTGTCTATTTAAGAAGATATAGAGAATTGTGACTTACAATATTTAGAGGCAAGTGAGGAAAAATGTCACTATTTTCAGGCTTTCCTATGCTTAGCCTGTACGTAATTATAATGCTTCTCAGCATACAATGCCATCTTCCTTTCATTCTTCCTTAACTAAATATTTCTACTTCAGTACAATGAATAGAAATATCTAATAGACTTAGCTTAGGTTTCCACTAGAAACATCTACTAGCTGTGTAAACCTAGGACAGATGTCCACCGTCTGAGCCTTAACTTTCTTCATTTATAAAATGGGATTCTAATATCTGCTGTGTACCTAATCGACACAGATAAGACTTGTCAACTGAAAAGTGATATAAAAAAATATCAGGCTTTATCATCATGATTTTTACTGACTCTTAAAGGTTTATATATCAAGTTGTCTTCTGAATGAAGACAAATGTTTGGTAGTTCCTTTTTTGGAAATTCTACCACAGATCTAAGGTATCATTCATGTGCTACATGGTAGGCAAACTCCAAGATGACATGTGATGATCCTTGCTCTTGGTATTCATGCCCTCGTTCCCTAATGACCTGTCTCATCAGTAAGACTGCAAAAGTGATGGTGAGTGGCTTTTGAGGCCACACCATAAAAGACACTGTAGACTGAGCCATACTCTCTTCTGGATCATTCCTTTTGAGTGAGATTAACTGTAACATCTTACAGACACTCAGAAGTCAGTGGAGAGGCCTCGGGGTGGAACTGAGAAGTCTATTATCTGCGGTGTGACTGGAACATAATGGGAGCAGATTCCTCAGCCCTAAACCACATTCAGGTGACTGCAGGCCTAGATCACACCTTAACTACAACCTCATGGAAGATCATGTCAGATCCCCCAAACCAAACCACTTGGCATTGCTCATCAACAGAAACTGTGTTTGAGATTATAAATCACTAAATTTGGGGTAATCTGCTATGTCACAACAGGTAACTGATAAATGCAGTTAAATCCATTCAGGGTATTGTCTTAAATTATTTTTTTGATAACTTCTTATCAGAGCTCCCAAATCTCAACTACACAGAACTATCCTTTTCTAAATATACACTGAGCAAAAACTTTAGCTATTGAACTACCTCAAGATTAAAACTGATATTCTAAAGTAACACTGATTTGAGAGACAGCCACAGATAGTTGCTGCACACTTCCACCTGTGAAGTTTCTATGGTCAGTATTTACAAGTCTATGTTCTTTTCCTTAAAATGTGAATTTGAAAGTCTCAATAGAGCAAGTAGGATGACTGAAAATTAAGAAAACAATGATAAAAAAAATACAGTATATTCTAAATACCTGAGGGGAGAGGTGGGGGTTGGGGAGGAAGTAAGGTGTTAGTCTTGCTCTGGACAGTGCAAGGTAAAGGAGGAGAAGGAGGAGATGTCGCGTTATCTTTCATACCATACAGCTTGGACTCTTTGGAGAGTGTTCTTGGCAAGGAAGATCCTCTGGAGGCATTAGGTGATTCAGTCTTTAGTGTCTTAGAATTGTAGTGCAACTGTATTGAAAAAAAATACACTTTCAAAATTAAAACAGTATCAGATAAGGAAAAAACATGAAATATAAAAATGTGGTAGAAAGAACACTGGCTCAGGAGTCCAAAAATGCAATTCTAGCTTTTACATGTGAGATTTGCAATCCTGGCAAGACTATGTCTTTTTAATTTTTTTTTTATTTTTTTATTCTTTTATTTACTTATTGATTCATTGAACACAAATGGAGTACAGCTATTGTTTCACTGGTTGTACACAAAGTAGAGTCACACCATCTGTGCATTCATGCATGTACACAGGGCAATGGTATCTGTCACACATTGTTATTAATTTTACCCCCCACCCACCCCCACCCCTCCCTTCCCTCTATGCTAGCTATCTTTCCTCCATTCTTGCCATCTTTCCCCCCCACATTATGCATCATCATTCATATATCAGAGAGACCATTCGGTTTTTGGATTTTTGGGATTGGCTGATCTCACTTAGCATAAGAGTTTCCAACATCATCCATTTACCTACAAATACCATAATTTTATTCTTCTTTATGGCTGAGTAATATTCCATTGTGTATATATACCACAGTTTCTTTATCCATTCATCTACTATTGGAAAAACCATTCTAGATAACCTTTAAAGTTCTTTTCAGTTTAGTAGACTACAATTATATAAATCTAGAACCGAAAAAAATAGTCGCTCAGCTAGGTGTGGAGGTGCATGCATATAATCCCAATGGCTCAGGAGGCTGAGGCAGGAGGATCACAAGTTCAAAGACAGCCTCTGCAACAGTGAGGTGCTAAGCAACTCAGTGAGACCCTGTCTCTAAATAAAATACAAAATAGGCTAGGGATGTGACTTAGTGGTTGAGTGTCCCTGAGTTCAAACCCCAGTCCCCGCCGCCCTAAAAAAGTTGCTCAATGAAGTTGCACTAGGTAAGGTTTAGCAAGTATGCTATGAATATCGATATATAATAAAAGATAACTTAATTTCTCTCTGCCAAATTTTCATGGAAAAGCTGTAGAAATGAAGTAGCAGCCTACAATTTAAATGTTCTTATGTTCAGAATATGACTGTATTAAGCAAAAAAGTCAGAAAGTCTCATTAATATCCAGAGAAAAAGAAGAATATAAATAATAGGGGAAAAAAAGTATCACTATTACCCAATGTGATCCCTTGTCCTAGACAACTGGGCTTTTACCTTCACATCAACTCCAGGAATGTAGAATACTGTTGTTTCCAAGTCACTGGGTTTGGTCTGCAAAGAGGATGGCACTTTTTTGCCAGTCATTAGATGGGTGGTAGAAGCATAATTAGTTTGAAATTTCTTCTTTTTTGAAGGAGAATCTTGATCTAAGCTCCTGGAACTTCTATCATAACTCCTATGTGGAGAAAAATGTTTTATCTTTTTAAAAAAGGATACATTTATCTCCTCCTCTTTTGTTTAAGTCAACTATTATTTATATAGAAAATGAGATGCAATCCTTCATTTAAGAAGCAGAAGTATGCACCATGGCCCCGGGGGAGCGATTTTGCTCTTTCCTAGGAACACAGCTGTTTCATTTGAACACATTAGGCTGAACCAAAAGAAACTGCCCTTTATTCAGGCTGAAAGCCAGCTAAGTATCAGCAGTTTATCATGGATTACTTTGTTCCAATAAAAAAAAAAATCATTCTTTTTATCATTATTATTACTCTAACAGAATTTAACTGTTTAAAGTGTCTGTTTTTTCTCATTTTTATAAAAGCTTCATTACACAAGCAAAACACATTAAAAACCTTTTATTATGAAACATTTCAAACAGTAAACAGGTGGTTTACAAAAGTAAACAACATGGAATAGTGAAACCTGCATACCCATCGTCTCATTGGACAACTGCTGGCTTTCTGCTATTCTTGTTCTTCTTGTTTTCCACCCATTCACTCAACTGTAACCACTATCTTTTTTTTTTTTATAGTTCATTTTTAGATCAGGGAAAAAAATTCAAAGATAAAATAATCTAATGTTAAATCTGATTATATCATCATTCAGTTAATCATTGAAACAAATGGTGACATGCAGTTACATCCTGAACTCATTTCAGTCTAATGAGGCCTTTTTGTACAACTGTTTTCCAGTCTTTCTTATTTCTTCATGAACTAACTCTTTAAAACTCCCAATAATCCAGAGTGTTGCACTGTTCCTTACAACAGAAATGCACACAGTCCAAAGGCAGACAATGAAAAATTCATGCTTGTTTAAAGAAGAGTTGTAAAGGTACAACTATTTTATTAACACATTTGTCAGACTCTAAACCAGACATTTATTTCCAGTTGCCAGAAAATACTATGCTTTTATTTTTTTTTAAATTATGTTATGCAAATAATCAGTTGGCTATTATAAGTATGATCACCTACTTTTTAAATTTGCATTTTGGGATTGGGGGAAAAGGTGGTTGCAATATGTGATATGTGAGTGATATTTCTAACAGGTGAAGTTATATGTACCTCTCTTCAACCAACTTCTTACCTTCTCAGACTTATGTCATCGTGTTCTGGTAGCAGGGTGGTTGGGTGGAGCACACATTTTCCACTATCAATTTCAACCCGTATATCAAGTTCAAAATCAATATTTCTTTCAGTAGCTGTGCCACTAAGACTTCTGTTGACTGGTGTTGTTGGCCAGCGTTCTGTAAATAACTGATGAACAGCAGCAAAGCCTGTTGCTTTTTTACGAGAAGTGTGTCTAGAGAAAAAGAAATCTGATCATTACATTGTAGGAAAACGGGAATTCTTTTTTTTGTTGTTGTTTTTGGTGGTGCTGGGGATTGAACTCAGGACCTTGTGCTTGCGAGGCAGGCAATCTACCAACTGAGCTACATCCCCAGTCCTGGGAATTCTTTTTAATAAACTACTTTCCAGTATATTATGTTGACTTATAGTTTATAAATAATTTCACCATTTTATAAATTCACACAAATCACTCAACCAGCACATACTAATTGAACCTTTCCTAGTGTGAAGAAGATGCATTTTATTCAACAGGTGCTGAGTAACCATGACATGCCAGGCAATGTGCTAGGTGATAAGGACACAGGTATAGTCCCTGCTATCAATAATTCAACTGCAGGGTCTAAACTATTTTCAGGAGTCTTCATTTACTCAGTGATAAAATTTAAATGCTATTTTCCTGCTTTTATTAAAAGATAGAAGGTTCCACAAAAAAATACAAATAGGCTGGGCTTGGTGGGGAATACTTGTAATATCAGCGACTCAGGAGGCTGAGGCAGAAGGACTGCAAGTTCAAAGTCAGCCTCAGCAATTTCAGCAAGACCCTGTCTCAAATTTTAAAAAATATAAAGGAAGAGGGATGTAGGGAGGTGGCTAAGTGGTTAAGTATCCCTGGGTTCAATCCCCAGTGCCAAAAAAAAAAAAAAAGAAAAGAAAATTATAACTAGAACTATCTTGTGACCCAGCAACCCCAGGTCTGGGTACTTATCCAAAAGAATTGAAAACAGAATCTTCAAGAGAGAGTACTTCCACATTCACCACAGCATTTTCCACAATAGCCAAGATGCGGAAAAAAATCTAAATGTCTAGCAACAGGTGAACAGACCAAAGAAGAAAAGACAGCACATGCAATAAACTTCAAAAAAGAAGGAATGCTGCAATATTTGATCACATAATGAACTTGAGTTCATTTCAAAAAGTGAAAAAGTCGTCTGCCAGTTCAAGAAGGCCCAACACTACAGAAGCCCACCTGTACAAGGCAGCCCAAACAGTGCATCACGCAGAGGCGAGGACAGTGCTGGCTGCATGGGAAGCCGCCCGTGAGCAGGGATGAGGCTTCACTTATGCAGACGAGCAAGCTCTAGAGTCTAGCTGTGCTGTGCGGTGTCCACAGATAACACTGCACAGTACACTTAAAAGTGTACATGCTAGGTGTTCTTACCAACAGAAAAGTTAAATTACCTAATTATACACCTAGAAAGATGGCCATGTTAATGTGAAATGTATCTAAATAAATAAGACTTAAAATAGTTTTTTAAAAAGGGGAATGTAAAACAGGAAAGAAAAGTAGAGAGATACAGATCATCTGTCTAGGAAGGTAAATGCCTGACCTTCAGGATTACCATTTAAGAATATATTTGGATAATTTATCTAAAAACTATTAAATATTATTTCTTATAGCCAATTTAAAAATTTATGTTTTAAGAAATACCAAAATAGCTAGAAAAATTATTTAGAAAAAACCCAAGCCTTGACACACCCCTGCAAAATTGAAGAACATAAAGATGATTTTAAAAACTTGTAGGTGCAAACAAACATTAAAATATCAAAAAAAGAAAAAGTCCAAGTCCCATTTATAGAACTGAAAGTGGTATCAACCAACATATACTAAATATTGATGCTAGAGGTTAATGGAAGAGTTTTTCTTTTTTTTTCTTTTTTTTTTTTTGGAACCAGGGATTGAACTCAGGGACATTTGGCCACTGAGTCACATCCCCAGCCATATTTTGTATTTTATTTAGAGACAGAGTCTCACTGAGTTGCTTAGGGCCTCGCTAAGTTGCTGAGGCTGGCTTTGAACTCGCAATCCTCCTGACTCAGCCTCCCAAGTCGCTTGGATTACAGGCGTGCACCAACGCGCCCAGCAAGAGTTTTTCTTAAAAAAATAATTATTAAACTAGAATTCTGCACTGAACCCAATAATTAATCAAATATGAGAATCAGCAGTTATTTTAGATATAAAAAATGAAATAAGTAGATCTGTATTACAACTTTTCTTAGCAATTTGAGGATGTATTACAAAAAATGAGGGAATCAACTAAAATAGGTTGACAAGAGATTCAAGAATTAGTGGTTTCAGTCAAGAAAAAGGAGGAAAGAATCCCCAAGGTTGAGAACTGACAAGACTGAAGAATGGGGCAGCCCCTAATCGACCGCCCAACTTTCAACTATTCCTCCTGTGCCCAGTCAATTTCCCATTATTACTGCCACTATAAACTTTTACTGTTACAACATCATTTGAGTGGTGGTCATACATGTTCTTTATAACATCACCTAAACTCGTTTCTCATCTTCTTTCTTTCTTCCAAGAACTGGCTGAACCTTCCATCCACTGCTCTGTACTTCCCCTTTACTAAGCTTCTACTCTACACTACACTATGATTACACTACATCTCCCAGCAATTTATTAGTTTCTAAGGTCAGGAGAATTACAGCCTTCTCCTTTAACTGATCACCACATCTTTACTACTATTTTCATGATAAAGTTTATCTTGGAAAAGATTAAAATGATCTGAAGAAACCCATTTAAATTAAAAATTCAGTTCTGAATTCTGGAACACCACCATAAGGATCTTTAAAGGCTACTCACGAGGGTTTTCTGTAAATATAAAATCTTTCTCTCTCACGGTCGTCATCCTTTTCATCCTTCTCCGAGTCTTCGCTGGTAGAAGACAAGCTGTCATCTCGGCGACCCTCTTCAGGTTGGAAAGGAATGTTTGGTGAAAAGCCTCCTGGAGTTTTGGGAGAACTGAACACGGAACATGATCCTTCACTGTTTGATGAGTAGTGAGATGGACCTTCAATAGTTACTGACAAAAGATCCAGTTCTGTCTCCTCTGGAAACTGATCATTAAAAAAAAAAAAAAGAAAAAGAAAAAGAAAAGAAATAAGAAAAAAAGTCACATTCATATTTCAAGCCCATTCTCAATTACAACAAGAAAAAGAAAAAATATATAAGTTTAAATACTTTTATTTCCTCACTCAACTGAAAGAAAGGTCAGATTTATGAACAGAAGAAACAGCACAGCAAGGAAGACAGTGGGTCAAACCACAGAGAGTCAGGCCATCAGCATTTTAAAAATTAAAATTTCACTTTACAGAAACATGTTGTATTAATTAGTAAACACTGTAATTCTCTAAAAACAGAAGTGTAACATGTGGAAACAAAAGAAACATGATCAACCAAAAATCAGAATGGCAAGATCAATGAAAAGAACATGCAGACACAGAGTCATGCTGACCCCTCATGCTTGTGAGCCCCTCACAGGTGAGGTGCACGCGGTGAGTGATGAAGCACCTATCCAGGAACCCAACTTAAGAATGCTGTATTTCAAGGTAAGCAGTCTGTATAAACACCATGTCTCTCACCCACCGTGTCAGTAGGAGGCCACTGTTCTTAAGTCAGTCAGCAAAATCAACACCACTTCCCATGACTGAATTTTGATTCCCAGCTTCAGAGAGTTGAGAATCATTTAGGAATGATCAGCCTTTGTGAAGTGTCATGTGCAAGGTGGTGTAATTGTTCCTAAAATTAGCTTCCAGTAGTTTTTAGGAACAAATTACCTAATGAAAATTCATAATGAAATCCTATACTCAAAATGTCACATATCTGTAGAGACTAGGTGTTCTTATTTTATAAAATAAACATGCTATCAAATAAACAAATCAGGTTTGTGTTTGTGGGAATTATCTTTCAACTTTTAAAACTACAGTAAGTATATATAGAAAACAATCTCCTGTTTGTGTTTATATGTAACTATACCTTAATTATTACTTTCCAATTTATAATTAGCAAATCTAATACTTAATCTTTTATTTATTATCTAATTTATGATTTTTCATATTTTTTACAAGCAGGGTATACACTGTTACTTAAAAATAGGATGAATCATTTCAAATATTAAGGTCTTTAAGAAGTAGCTAATTAGGGCTGGTACGTAGCGCAGTGATACAACACTTGCTTAACAAACATGAGGCCTTAGGCCAACGTGGCAAAATAATAAAGTAAAAAAAAAAGAAAAAAACTATTGGTTAGATTCATTTAATTCACATAAATGATTTGTTTTCAAGCTTTTAGTATTTTAGAATACAGGAAATATTCATCAAGCTTATTATACAATCGCTTATATAAGCGATTAGTACACTAATCGCTCCAAAATGAAATTCAATTTGACTAAATTCAGTGTAACTATGGGATATATGTTGAAACCTTGAGCGTGAGAAAGTAAGGAAATGAAAACAAAATATATTTGGAGTAAGTGCCAAATTCTTAAAGTAATTTTAAAGAAAAATTCTAGACAAAGATTTATATACCTGGTATATCATATCTTTCAAATTCATTTTGACTTTTGTGACATATTTTAGGAAAATACTGGATTATAAAAATGTCACTTTTTAAATGATTGGGTAGCACATTTTCACACTGTACTGAAAATGAAAATACATTTTTTAAATGGATAGCTTTATAAATACTTGCATTTCAGAGATTCAAAAGAAATAATGTTTGATGATTCATTTGTTGTTCTGAGAGTTCATTTTAGTTTGAACTATTTAACAAAGTTTATTTTTAATTTTCTTCAAGAGATTCACTTTATAGTTGACTGTAAGGGAAAGAGATTTTTTCCGGGATCAGCGAATAACTAGTAAACTGCAGTTCAGGGTTTGTGATTTAACTGAATTGATTTGATAAACTTATTTAAGTTTTTAAATTTTGAATATCAAAACAATATTAAACTATATACAAGACTAAAACTAATATATATGCATGCAAGAGCTTATGATACATACATGATAAAAAATTCAAACCAACTTTATGTAAAGTAGAAAATTTCTGAGGTCTGAGTTTAGTGTGAAATGAAAGGAAGACATTTTGAAAGCAGATTTTCAGGGTGGTTAATTAGTTTAAAAGCAAAATGTATGTTGTTCTGAATAAGTACCTGAAAATACCCTTCCCCCGGAGAGCTGGACTGTGGTGTACTTCCCCACACTGTATTTTTCAACTTAATTAAAATAATAAGAAAACAAAGTAAAAAAACTTGTGAACAATAAACAAAAGTTTAAAATTAAATAAGTACACAAAAACAAAAAATATTTCAACATAAAATTGAACATGCTATGAAATTAGAATAGAACTCTGAAGTTGACCTCCCCTCTGGTTTCTGCAACTACCTGTATATACATTTTGAACAAGAATACGTAAATAAGTACTTCACACAAATATATCACAATCATGTAAAAGACGATTAATTCAATGTGAATTCTTGCTTGCAAGAAAAAATATTCACCAAAACCTTTTAAAGAGCAGGCAGTTAGGACTCTTCATTGTGCAGGTAAAACACTAAGTATGACTCTCGGGATGAAATCAGGGAAGTGTCCCCAGCTGATCCAGTCAGATACTACATCCAAAACTATCTTCACTACATCAAGCAAGAACCAGTATTTTGAAACATCAAGCAAGAACCAGTATTTTATAATACTGCAATTTTATAATTTGTAGAAACTATTCAGCAATGTGTATTTCTAACAAATATATCTCTCTTACTGTATCCTGGATGTTAAAAGTTACTCTGGGCCCAGGCGATGCTGCATCCACACGGATTTCTGGGAGCTCTTCAGTTTCTCCTACTCGAGAACTGTAAGTAAAATAGGAAGTTGTAAAACACTAATATTCTCATCTTGAAAAATTCTTGAACTTTCATAAAAGTCTGATTAATGACATTAACATTCTATTTCTAAGAATTTGCTTTATGAAAAGATTGAACTGTTGGCATTTAATTTCTTAACCTTTATCCTGTGAAAACAATTCAATGTATTGATTAACTCAAGATTATCTAAAACCAAACCATATAAAAAGAATGTATCATTTTTATAGTGATTTAGTATTAAAGCAGTACTTAATTCAATAGGTACAACTTCCATCTCTTCGCATGCTAAGCAGATGTGCAACTGTCCTTGTCTTGTACTGACATGCAGAGCACCAGCTGCTGGTGTGCACGCTCCCATTCTCTGGACAGTCCAAGTGTGCACAAAGAACTTGCCTAAATGGCAGAGTACTTCATTACTGAAAAGTATCACTGCACTGTGGTATGTGACAAAGGAATCCTCAGATAAATGCAGTGTGACAATAACCAGGATGACTGCTATTTTACCAAAAGGATCATTTATACCACCTTATTTTATAATTTATTCAATTAGAATACAGGGGAGAAAAAGCAATGAATCTTTGTAACAGAGTCAGTGATTTTATTATTCGTTTCACTGGTTGAAATACATAATACCTTGTTCTTTCCATTCGCTTGAGAGGTGGTCTTCCAGAGGCAGAAATGCTTTTTGATCGGCTATAACTTGGTTTATAACCCAAACCCCATTTATCCTTTAAAGAAGCAGCCTAATGAAACAGGAAAGAAAAAAAAGTGATTATAGACAAGTATTTACTGCTAACATTTCACTTCAGATAAGAAAGACAGTGAGTCAAAGTAGAGAAGCAATCAGCTATCCTTAGATTCTAGCCATTCAGGACTGTACAATGAAAATAGGAACCACTGTCCTCTATTCTTCTTAGCAAGATCTGACTCCAGGGAAAACCAGTTAGCCAGGGCCCAACCTGCCCTGGGAGTATTACCACAGTTTAACTGACCTGGGAGAAGGAAAATATCAAACTCCAATCAGCTCTAGCCACATTGTTCCATTTAAACTGGAAGAAAAAAACTGACAAAGTTGTTGACAGTTCAGCGTCTTAGACTCACTAAAACACTGAGGCCTAAATAGAGGATGATAAAACACTCTGCCTCCTCTGACAGCCCACCACTGCATCACCAAAGGACAGTTTATATAAGTTCCTTTTACTTGGTACAACAGGTCTGACTATCAAAAAAAAAAAAAAAATTACAGTATTCCTCTAAAGACTAGGCATGGAATCACCATATATGATCCAGAAATACCACTCCTTGGTATTTATCCTAAAGAAGTCAAGTCACCATACTACAGTGATACCTGCATATCCATGTTTATGGCAGCATAATTCACAATAGCCAAACTATGGAACCAGCCTAGGTGTCCAACAATGGATGAATGGGTAAAGAAAATGTGGTATATATATGCACAATGGAGTTTTATTCAACCATAAAGAAAAAAATGAAATTATGTCATTTGCAGGAAAATGGTTGGACTTTTGCAGGAAAATGGTTAACTTCATGTTAAGTGAAATAAGCCAAACTCAGAAGGTCAAGGGTTCTGTGTTTTCTCTCATTTATGAAAGCTAGAGAGAAGAAAGGAAAAGAAAGGCAGGGGTTGGGAATCTCATGAAAATGAAAGGGAGATCAGTAGAGCAGAGGAAAGGAGAGGGTGAGAAGAGGGGAGGGAGAGGGAAGCGTTTGGGGAGTGATTTGGTCAAATTACATTGTTATACTGCATGTATGAACATGGAATAACAAATACCATCATTATGTGCAACTACAATGCACCAATAAAAATGTGGGCGAGGGGCATCACAGGGCATACTAAAATGCAAAAAGAAAGAACACTCTGAAGAACAGAACATGCCCCAGAAACAGACATGACCAGGTTGTTTGAACTGTCAGATCAGAAACTTTTAACGGCTATAATTAAAATGCCTAGAACTCTGATGGATGAAGCAGACAGCAAGAACAGTTGGGCAATGTAACCAGAGAAATGTAAATCATAAGAAAGAACCAAAAAGAAATGCTGGGGATCAGAAACACTGACAGAAATGCACGCCTCTGATGAGCTTGTACAGGCTGGACACAGCCAAGGACGGAATCACCAGGCTTGAGGGTGTATCAACAGAATCCTGAAAAAACTGAAAAGCAAAAATCACAGAGATGGATGGATGGATGGATGGATGGATGGAAGGAAGGAAGGAAGGAAGGAAGAAGGAAGGAAGGAAAGTGTTCAAAACCGTGGGACAACTGCAAAAGGTGTAAATACATGTGTTATGATTCGGACTCGCGTGTATTCCAAAGGCTCATGTGCTGAAGGCTTGGTCCCCAGTGCAGCAATGTTCAGAGATGGGTTTTTGGGGAATGACTGGATCAGGAGTAATGCAAATGATTGGGTGACAGCTGAATGGACTATCTAGAGGTGGGGACACTGAATGAGGTGGGGCATTGTCGAAGGGAGTAGATCCTTGTGAGCATGACTTTAGTGACTGTATCTTGTCTTTGGCCCTTTCTTTCTCTTCCCCTTTCTCCACTCCTACTCCTCATTCCTGGCTGCCATGAGATAAGCAGCTTTGCTTACCTCTGAAAACATGAGCCAAAATAAGTCTTTCCTCCTCTAAGTTGATTTTCTCAGGTATTCTATCACAGCAATGAAAAGATGACTAACAGTATGTGTAATAGGAATACCAGAAAGAGAAGGGAGAAAATAAGAAATATTAGACCAATAATGACTGAGAATTTCCTCAAATTCATGTCAGACACCAAAGCAGACACAGAAAGCTCAGAGAACACCGAGTTGCGGTGGGGGGAGTGTGGGGGGGTGGCCAACAAATTCCCCAAGAAGCAGAATTTAAAAATACCTTACCTATATAGGAAGAAAACAAAGAATTATATCAAACTTTTCTTCCATCATCCATGCCAGCAAGAAGAGAGTGAAGAGAAATATTTAAAGTGTTGAGAGGAAAATTCTCAACAACCTGGAGTTCTAGACCCTGTGAAATCATTATTCTTCAACAGTGAAGGAGAAACAAAGAACTCCTCTGAAAGACAGAACTTGAGGGGATCTGTAGCCTGCAGATTAGTATTGCAAGAAATATCCAGTGTTCTACGGAAAATAAAGTTATAAATTTGAATACCTATAAGGAACAGAAGAGTGTCAAAGAGAGTAAGTGAAGGTAAATAAAAACATTTATTTCTCTTGCTCCCCATCACCCCTTCCCCTGCTTTTTGGTGCTTGGAATCCAAATCCAGGGTCTCACACATGCCAGGCACTCTATCGCTGAGACATATCCTTAGCCCAAAATTTGTATTTTTCTTATTCTTCATTGCTCTAACAGATAACAGTTTGTTCAAAATACTAATAATAATTATTCAATTATACATGCTTACATGTTAGAGAAACAAGTGGCAGCCACAAGATGAGGGACAGAAGGCAAGAAGTATTATTATTTTATTACCATGATGTGTTCACACTGCCCATGAAGTGCTATTGTGTTATTTGAAAGCTCATTTGTATCACTTGTATATGTATATTGCAAACTGCATGACAATCACTAAAATAAGGTTAAAAAAGGTACAAATGATATACTAAGAAAGAAGAAAAAAATGTAATGTAGTTCAACTAACCACAGAAGACAGGAAAAAGACAAAAACAGGAACAAAGAGTAAGGGCAATGAATGGCAAATAGTAACAAATATAGTAGATGTTAACCCAATGATAGTAGCAATAACTTTAAACATCAATGGTCTAAAATGGTCTTAAAACAAAGACAGACTAGATCAGAAAACAAAACCCAACTATATGTTGCTATAAGAAACCCACTTATATAAACATTTAAACCAGTCATGCACTGCATGATGACATTTCAGTCAATGTGCATAACAAGTTCCCATAAGATTATAATGAAGCAGAAATATTCCTACCACCTAGTGATATCACAGCCGTCATAACACAGTCGTGCTTTTGTGAACAAGCCTACTGAGCTGCCAGTAGTATAAAAGCAGAGCTTATACAATTACATGCAGTATGCAATACTCGGTAAAAATAAACTATGTCACCGGTTTAAGTATTTACTGTACTTCGTATTCATTATTTTAGAGTGCTCCTTCTATTGTTAAAAGAAAGTTTGTTGTGAAACAGTATTTGGTGTTACAGTGGCAGCAGCCTCCATACATCCTATGTTGGCTGCATTTCATTTCTTCACTACATCAAGAGCCATTTCGAGTGAACAATCCATACCACCTGATCTACAGAAGTACACTCCACAATGTTTGTACAATGGCTAAATTGCCCAGCAATGCATTTCTCAAAATGTGTCCCTGCCATTACGCAACGCACAATTGTATACATATATAAAGATGTAATATATTTAAACCAAATGGATGGAGGAAAAATACCATGCTAATCAAAAGAAAAGGGAAGTAGCTATATTAATTTCAGACAGAGCAGACTTCAGAGCAAGGAAAGTCATTAGAGATAAAGAAAAACTTACATGCTGTTAAAAGGGTCAATGCTCCAAGCAGACAATAATCCCCAGCATACATGTGCCTAACAACACAGCATAAAACTACGTGAGGCAGAAGCTAAAAGAAATATGAGGAGAAACAGACTCTAGTGCTCCTTTATCAGCAGTGGTCCGAATGGACAAAACAATCAGAGTGGACTCAACACTATCATCAAACAACTGGATATAATCAACATCTACTTCATCCAATGAAGCAGAATACACATTATTCTCAAGTAGAATAGAACATTCTCCAAGACAGACCACAACATTGTAAGGCCACAAAACACACCTAAATTTGAAGAACAGAAACAACAGTGTGTCCGCTCTCAGACTACCATGTAAACTAGAGAGATACATGGAAAGACACATGGAACAACACACACACACACACACACACACACACACACACACAAGCATGCCACACATATAGGTCACCTGGAAAATCCCAAGAATACATTGAGCTCAAACAACATACATCAGAACAACATGAGGTCAAAGAAGAAATCGCAAGAGACATTTAAATTTAAAATATTTTTAAATTAAAATGAGAACTCAACTTATGAAAATTTGTGAGATGCATGGAAGGCAGTTCTTAGAAGGAAATTTATAGCATAGGAAGCATATATTAGTAAAAAAGGAAGATCTAAAATCAATTGTATGAGCTTTCTCCTTAGAAAACTAGAAAAACAATTAGGAATTCAATCCAAATTAAGAAAAAAACCCACTAAAAACAGAAAGCAACAAAACTGAAAGAAGAAATCAACAGATCAATAAAACCATTTTCAACAGGACAGGCTAAGAAAAGAGAAGGGTAGGGGAGGGGGAGAAAGAAAAGGAAAGAGAAATTACTTAGGAAGGAAAGGACATAAATACAGATACTATGAATATTAGGAATAAAGACATATTGTGAATAATTCTATGCCTCAAAATCTGATAAACAAGATGGACCAATTTCTTGTAAGATACAATTTGCCAAAATTCACACAAGAAATAGACAATCTGAATGGGCCTATATTTATTACAAACTAAATTAATAACTAATAACCTTCTAAAACAGAAAGCACCCAGTACAAATGAGTACACTGGTGCACATTATCAAACATTTAAAGAAGAAATACTACCAATTACCGACAATCTATTTCAGAAGGTAGAAGCAAAGGAACAACTACCTCACTCATCTATGTGGCCACATTGCCATCCAAAGGCATTATAAGAAAGTAAACTATAAACCAGCATCTTTTCTAAATATAGATGTAAAAATTCTCCAAAAAGTATTAGCAAGTCCACTCCAACAAAAAGAATATACAAAAAGAACAATATACCACAACCAGGTAGGAATTATGCCAAGTATGTAATGGTGGTTCAACATTCAAACATCAATCAGTGTAATCCATCAGATGACCAGGTTAAAGAAGAAAAGTCACTCAACCATAGTAATGGATGCTGAAAAAATATCTGCCAAAATCCAATACCCATTCATGATTAAAAACTCTTACCAAGCCAGGAATAAAGGGATGAGTCCTTAATTTGATAACAAAAATGTACAAAAATCCCTACAATTAACATCATACTAATGGCAAGACATTCAAAGCTCTTCCACTAAGATCAGGAACAAGGCACTAAATTCCTCTTCTTGGATCTGGATCTGCAATATTCCCCAAAGGCCCATGTGCTGAAGACCTGACCACAGCCTGTGAGCCTGTGGCTTCATGGGAGGGGGTGTCACCTTTAGAAGATGAGGTCTAGTACAAGTCAGAAGAAGTTGGGTCGCAGGGGCAGGTGCCTGACGAGGATGTCAGGACCTCAACCCCTATCCCAATTTCCTCCACCACAAGCTTCTGCCATGATGTTCTGTGACTCCACAGACCCCAGGCAATAGGGTCAAGAGACCATTTACTGAAATCTCTGAAACGTTGAGACAAAATGCATATCTCCTCCTTTTAAGGTGATTACTTCAGCTGTTTGCCACAGTAAAGGAAAGCTGACTAGCAAGACCCCCTCTTTTTGACACTATATTGGAAGGACTAGCTAGCACACTAATATGTCTACAGATTAGGAATGAAGAAATACAACTGCCTTTGTTCACAGATGACATGACTGTCTATGTAAAAAATCCACAAGAAGTGACAAAAATGTCCTTGCTATTATAGCAAGGTTGCAGGACATAAGGTTAATAAACAGAAGTCAATTGCTTTCCTATATACCAGCAATAGACAAGTGGACTCTGCAATTAGAAATAATTACTCTCACATCCACAAAAGGGAAATACTTAGTAATAAATCTAACAAAATACAAATAAGATCTGTATAAGGAAAACTATAAAACTGATGAAAGAAATAAAAAAACTGAATAAATGCGGAGATAAATATCCTGTGTTCATGCAGGAGGATTCAATATTGTTGGGAAGTCAGTTCCTTGTAACTTGTTTAGATTCAGTTCCACCCCAATCAAAATCTGAGCAAATTATTTTGTGGATGTACACAAGAAGATTCTAAAGCTCACAGGGAGAGACAGAAGATTTAAGAATAGCCAATACAATACTGAAGAACAAAATCATAATACTGTTATTACCCTAATCAAGTTAGTGTGGTTTTAGAAAAAGATAAACCAACAGATCAATGGAACAAAGTAGCCCAGAATTAGAAGCACCTAAGTTTAATCAAAGGAACATCAAAGGAACAAAGGCATATAGTGAGCAAAGAGCAAAGATAGTCTTTTCAACATGTGGTACACGTACAACTGAGCCTCAACATGCAAAAACATGAACCCGGACACAGGCAGACCCTATGTCCTCACAAGTACTAACTCAGAAGGGATTGAAGACCTAATGTAAAATGCAAAACTATAACTTCTTAGAACATCACATAACTCAAGATTTTTAGATGTTCGAGCATTTTGGAGTTCAGATTTTCCAATTAGGGATGTTACAAGGAAAAACTTTATACTTAATTTTGCTGTGAACTTAAAACTGCTCAATAACACTATCTTTAATTTCAAAGGTAAACGAAGTAAAAAAGGGGAATGTGATGGCTCAGGTAAAGTCAGGTAGAAAAAGGACAGGGAAAGAAGACATCTCAGAAGATTCCATGTTTTTCCAAAATTCACAACAGAGACTAAAAAGCAAGTGTAATTTCACGAAAGGAAGGGAAAATACAGTGGCAAGGGCCTGACTGTAGGTGGGGTCCCACTACCTGGGTTTCACCAGGGTTAGTGGTTACATAGCCCAGATTGTATACATTCTTACATACATTAAATGGGACTATATAATCTTGGTCAAATTACCTGACCTGTGTCTCAGTTTCCTTATCTTTAAAATGGGAAAATAATAACAACTATCTCATAGGACTGTAGTGGATTAGGTTGTTAAATGTAAAGTGCTCTTAATCAGTGCCTGGTGCAAACAGATCTAAGGTGCAAACCAGGTGGTATGGCGGACCCCAGCAGTGCAAGAAAAGTGAACATAAGCTTCACCATAGGTAAGTTTCATGAGGGTAAAAAAAAATCGAATAAATTTCTTTTTGAACATTTACTCACTCGCATACTGGATCTCCGTAATTTTTTACGAACATCTCTTCGAATATCATTCACAGCCACAGATTCTAACTGTTGGTAACGCTGAATTTCCTGGTTTATGGTTCCTTCACTTGCACCTAATTTTCTAAGTGCAAAACAAATAAGCCCATTATTGTAAAGAAGCAACAAAGTAAAAGTGACATTTACTTGCTCTTTATTCATTCTCTCACTTGTCAGAATACCAATGATTATGTATGGACAGGCTAAAACTCTAAAACAACACAACAACCCACTTAACAGCCAAGGAAATACTTTCCTGCCCCTCCCCCCAACACTAGGGCTTGAACTCAGGCACACTGACTGCCACGCCCACCACTACTGACCACGAGTTATATCCCCCTTTCTTTTCTTTCTTTTTTTGAGATTTTGCCATTTGACTGAAGCAATCCTTGAACCTGCAACCCTACTGCTCTGTCTCCTAAGTCACTGAGACTACAGGCATGTGCCACCATGCTTCACTGAGGAAATGCTTCTTACCCCTTGCTATGGCAAAAGTCTCTAGCAAGCTAATGAAAACCAGAGACCCACTCTGTAGAATTTTACACTCTATATAAAATACAAGTCTCAAGTAGGATTTCGGAAGAATATATTTTGTTTCAAGTCATTCTTTCCCCGACAACAAAACAAACTGTAACATAAGTCAACAGGAAAATGTGAACCAGTACATGGTAATTTCCAGACAAGTTTTTAGGCAATAACTTTCACTGTATATAATGTATCCGTGGATAAGTCTTTGAATGCAAAACAAACAAACGACCTCCCACAGGGTACAGGTGTATGAAGATTAGAGAAGATGAGGCATGATCATTAACTTTTAGGAAGATAAAGTTCCAAAGACTAGCAGGAAGAACATTTATTCTTCTAAAGGAGGTGTTATTTAGTATTACCCAGTAAGCAACAAAGAAAAAAGATTATCACTGCCTACTCATTCCTACTCCTACTTCAGTTCTACAGAACTGTTAATTCAGGCAGGCAAGGAGTATGTATGTGTGTGTGTGGGGGGGGAGCAGAATAAACTTTCAAGTCAGATACACCTAAGTCAAGTTTCAATTCTTGAACTACTCTGAGCCAATTTTTCCATCAATAAACTTGGATGCCATCTAACCTCACAGAAATGTTGAGAATTAAATTGAGATGACATATCAAACTCACAATAGGTAGTTAACAAATGATAATTTTTTCTCCCTCTAAAGTTTCATTCCAAAAATAGCGCTAGCAATATGTAACACATACATTTGCATATACATATGAAGATAAAGGAGAGTGTATGTGCCTATGTGGCAACACGTACATGTGATACGAAGTCAGCCTAAACTGGTCAGAAATGAGTGTGAACAGCAGGAGACTAGAATTTCAGACCGCATTTTATCACTAATGAATCTGTGATCTCAGGCAAATTATTATTATTATTGGTTTTTTTGCGGTGCTGTGGATTGAACCCAGGGCCTTGTGCTTGCGAGGCAAATGCTCTACCAACTGAGCTACAACCCCAGCCCTCAGGCAAATTATTAAACTTCTCTGGACCCTAGTGATCTCATTAATGAACTTAAGGGTTTGTATTAGCTTAAATCAAGTTTACTCCACATTTAGTACCCTGTAGTTCTATTATTGGAGAATACTGTATTAAACTAAAAGTCAAAACACATACTTAAGGTCATCTATTACTTTGGCCTGTTCATTCAGTTCTCTGATATCCACTAAACGCTTCATAATTTTTCTTCCTCTGAGCTCTCCTGGCTGGCTAGAGGATGCGCCTTGTCTTCGATAATCTACAGCTTCCTGAAAAACCAAAAGCATATGTATCAACATCCCCTTTCAGTTCACAGAGCAAATCTATACTACAAAATTAACAACCTAAATCATAGAATGCATGCAAGAATCAAAGACATCTACATTACGATGATTGGCATTTTCCATTGATTCAAATCCCTTTATTTTCATAAGAAATCTAGTTGCTACCTACATTTCCCCATGAATGTGCTCTGCATGCTTTCATATGAGACTGGCTAAACTGAGGGGAGCCCCATATCTCTGGGTCACACAGAAACTCTGCAGGAACAGAATAGCGCTGATTTGGGGGCGTCAGGCCTAGTAGGTGATTTACAAGTCGCTGCCCAAAGGTGAGCTTGTGGCCATCTCCACTTACTGAACTTCCATCTGAACTCTAAATAATAAACAATAATATTAATTTTTTAAAAATTTCTTTCCAAGAACAGAACTATTTGTGGTACAATAATTAAAAAACGCTTACAATAATTTCTGAAAATCAATACCAGATTGAAAAGCAGAGTAGCTTCATTACAGTCAAATAAGTTGCTACTGTAAGTTGTATGGTATAGATGGAAATGCATATTTTTAAAATCGACACTTTCATTTTGTGTGTGCACTTTGCTTTTTGGGGGGATTCATATTAAAAATCTTTATTAAGATATAATTTACATACCACAAAATTCACCCATTTAAAACATACAATTCAATGCATTTTAGCATATTTACAAAATTGTGCAATTATTATCACATTCTCAGTCGGGAACATTTTTATCACCAAAAAAACCCCATGATGCCTATGAGCATCTCTTCACATCCCCCCTGCCCCCTGCCTAGGTACCCACTGGTCTCCGGGCTGTCTCTCCAGATCTGCCTGCACTCCACTTTTACAGTCTTTACACATCTGCAGGGTGAGGCACAGCTGGATGACAAGTCATTATGAAACACAGAACTCAAAGGACACCATGGCGAAATGCAGACCCAGGCACCACCACTCCCTTCTCTTCCTCCACAAACAGTGATGATAATAGAAATAACTTTGAATTCATTATATCCCAGTCTCAGGTAAAAGCCAGTCCTGAAAATCCCAACAAGGAGTTCGCTTACAGTGTGGATAGTGGGAGACATGGTATCGACTTCGTCCTCATCGGACAGGTCGGCTATGTTCACTGAATTCAGGTCAGCAATATCATCGATGTCCTCCTCGCCAGTCAGGGTGGTAAGGGTATTGCCCAGAGCATTAAGCCTCTTGCCAATGTTGGGATCCATGTGAACATCAATCCCACACATCTTCCACAGCACATTGAGTGTCCAGGTTCCAGCACTACTGCTTTCTGTTTAAGTAAAGAAGTGACATATATGGAAATTCTGAGTATAGGAATTTAAATAATCCTTCACGTAAGTAACAAAGTACATGATGGCCATACACAGTAACTTGTATTTTTCACCTAGATGTCAGAAAAATTAGGCTACTTACACTTGATTTCTGTACCCATACGGGGTTAAGTGCATAACTACTGTTCTGTCTGTATAGCACCCTCCTTTATCCTGAGAAGTACAGATTTCTTCTCCTGCCCCAAAACTGCCTTTCCATGGCAATATCAGGGGTTGCCATGACACTACTTCATTAGACAGAATTAATTAGGTAATCAGTTCAGGTCAATGTCAAAGTTGGAAAAATAAAAATCTTTTCTGAGCTTGAGCAAAGTCTGGTCCCTCTCTGATGACTGAGAGTGGAGAAATGAGGCTCATAAGCTGTCGGTGGTCATGTGCTGTTCTGCCTTGTAAGGAGGAGATCATCAGTGAAAAAAAGTGACAAAGAGGAAATGAGGCAGCCAGAGGGGAGCAAAAGAAGAGCAGGAGCAAGCTACATGACAGCTGGGATCTCAATCCAGCAGTATTTGAGGGTCCCTGAATTGACCGTGTTCATTCTCTTCCCTGAGATAGTAACTCCTAAACTTAATTCTAACCTGCAAATATCCTTTTAATAAGCTCCCCCTTTTGGTTCAGCTAGCTTGAGTGGACTGTGGTCACTTGCAGACAGAGTCCTGACAAGTACATGTGACCTCTCTCCCAGTGAGTATGTGCGCTTTCGTGACCACCCTTTCTTTCCTCCTGCAAGTGCTGCTGGAAAGTTCCTGACCCTCAGTTCTGTCACTGGGGACTGCAGGCCTCCATGCCTTCTCAAGTAACTTCCTCAAGATCAGCACTGAAGCTAAGGCTGGGGAGGACAACAGGAGACAGGACCCAGAGAAGGCAGAGCTACTAACCAATCAGCTTCCAACTCCGCAACATTTTAAGGGCCTTTAAATAAACATCTACCTTTAGTTCACCCTGCCCAACTTTACAGCAAGATACATAAAAACGTACACACTTCACATATGTAGCAAAAGTAATCCTGATTATGAACCTACCAGCTGCTGCTTGTCCTGTGGTCCTTGAGCATACTTCATAGGTACCATCTGGAACTACACCTGCAAAAAAGACCCAAAATAGTTTCCAATAAAAATGGGTCTGGGATTAAATATAAAGACCAAACACACACACGAGTGCAAGCCCTTGTGGACTTCAGTCCCTAATCTGTGGGATGGAAGGGCTCTGTAACCACCCAGTACCTCCATTCCACACCTCACAGCGTTCTCTCCTATAGCCTTAACAACTGACCCGCAGTGCCAGCCCTCCTCTCTGCACAGGATTTCCTCCTCAGAGTCAAACCCAGTGGGCTCTGAGACTCTAGATGGTTTTCCATCGACATCCGGATGCCAGGACAACTCGTGTCGGCTTAAGTCAATCGCACTTTCAGAGGCAAACAATTTTAACATAACTTCTTAGCAGCACAACTGCCACAGTAGGTCAGAGACATAATCCATTAGTTGTCTTTTTATGACAGAAAGTGACTTGACTGCCATGATGCCAATCTCAAGGTCATGGCTACTCCTAGAAGATCACTGATTCCAAGTAGGTAATATCTAATATCACCTAGCTTTAACCTGTTAACTAAGTTTCAGAAAAGAGGTCAGATAGATTCAACAGCTTTAAACCATAAAGGATATGCCAAGCTTTAAAAACTTTTAAATAAAATAAACTCTAAAGATGGAATTCAAGGCCTTTCTTAGTAATCCCTATTAGAAACTAAATGTCAATCTAAACTTGATAGTACATAGTCTCAAATGAAACATCCCCTAATGACTCCCTTTGGATCCTAAATTTGTATTCAAGTGTTAAAGTTAGACTTGCCATTTGTTTTCTAGGAACTTTGGTATTCAATTTGACTTTCCTTAAATTTTTTCAAAATAGAAAAATCCTAACTTAGACATGCTACAATTTAGTTTGTAAGAGAGGAACTATTTGTTATTAAATGACAATTTCTACTATATGTTTTAAAAAAGATATTGCTAATAACTTTACAATCTATATTTTTGAACAATATAATACCTGTGTCTTGCACACAAATTCTAAATTAAGAAAATTCTGGATTTGACTTTCAAGTAAAGATTTGCTTAATTTACCTTTATATTCTACAATGTGCAAATAAGAATTGTAACTTTTCAAATCCAAAAATGCTAAAATGAAAAGAAAATCCTTTGAAATGTGAACAACATAACTGAGGCCACATGAAAGGAAGAACAGATAAATAAAAAGGATGTAGAAAACTTTTAAGATGTCCTATGTATGAATTTATTTGCATCAATATGAATCAAGTCCTCAATTCCTAGCCTAGAAATGTACAACCTGCTCTGTGTTTTATGAGCTGGGTCTTACAGTTATTGTTTTTTTTTCAATATCCCTAAGGAACAAAGATGCTTTATCTGGATGCATTCATGGCTGGATTACCAGCAAACTCAGGGAATGAGCAAAGCTTCAATGTCACACTACAAAAGGAATGCTGGGGTGATTTACTCAACTACTGAAACCTGTAGCTTGTCACAAATATGTTTTTGTCACCTTTAAGTAGGAATAGCCCTCATTTCACCAAGTCAAAAACCATTTCTATACTTGAACATTATTTATAAAAAAAAAAAAAGACTCTGCTTTATTTATTTATTTTTTATTCTGAACCTTATACAGAAAATAAAAGACACTCACAGGCATTCATTACCAGATCCCCACGAATTTCTGGTTTCCAGTCATCCCACGACGTCTCAAAGCCATCAGCAAAACGAATACAGAAGTTTTTGAAATGCCCTTTGCTAACCAGAGACTCAGAAGAGCAAGCAGTGATGAGAGTGCTTTCGATGGTCAATACTAAGGCTGATCCAGTGTCAAGGTCTCCAGTGTGGTTAGACTGCAAAAGACATTCAAGAAAAAGTAAGGCAAAGGTGTTTATTTTTTAAATTAAGAAATCTTCAGATTAATAAGAATGAAATCTAGAAAAGAGGGCCAAGACTAGAAATCCTTATTATAAAGCAGCCTACAAAAATAACTTTCAAAAATTAAATTGCTCCTGATGGAAGGCTGAGGCAAGAGGATCACAAGTTTGAGGCTAGACTCAGCAAGTCAGATCCTCAACAACTTAATGAGAACTTATCTCAAAATAAAAAATAAAAGGGTTTGGGATGTAGTGAAGTGGTAAAATGCCCCGAGTTCAATTCCCAGTATCAAAATTAAATAAATAATGGCTTGAGGGAAACGCATTTGCCATGTCCATTTTTTCTTTTAATTTGCAAAGGTCTAATTATCTGCTTTTATATATAGGGTCGGCTTTATTTGTTGGGAGCACTCTATTACACCCACTCCTCATGTACAGCCTAAGCTCTTCTGTCCATCATGCCATTAAGAAACTACTCTATTTCATAAGTCAGGCCCAGAAAGTCAAGGGTTCAATGTTTTCTCTCATATGTGAAAGCTAGACCAAAGTAAGAAAACACAAGGGGTGGGGACCCCACAAAAACAGAAGATCAGAGGAATAGAGGAGGGCACTGGGCAGGAGGGAGGAGGGGCAGGGAAAGGGAGGAATAGTGGCATAAACTCAGCAAAGTATCCTATGCACACACGTGAACATACCACAGCGAACTTCACCTTTATGTATGTCTACAATGCACTAATTTAAAAACATCTACAAATAAAAAGAAGAAAGATCAGTAGCAGAGGAAGGGGAACAGGGGAGAGAGGAGGAAAGGGAAACAGAAGCACTGGGGACAGAATTGGAGCAAATTATGTTGCATGCTTTTTATGTCACTATAAACCCCAATATTATGTATAACTATAAAGCACTGATTAAAACAATTTAAAAAACTACCACGCTTCAATTTCTGAAACACAACATGTCAATGTTATCCATCTTTAGTTCAAAGTTTTCCTCACACTATTTGTCAAACAGGATTCTAAAAGAATTCATTCAACACTGGTTGCAGGTTATTTAATGTAAATTACATTATCATAGGAAAATATAGATTTGATGGTTGTAACTGTTACTTCCTGTCTGATAGGTGCTCAGAGTCTTTTCTCATTCATACACATGGATGTATTCCTAGACTTGGTCCTAAAATTATGAAAAGAATATCCCTGCTTTATCCATCTGTACATATGATTTGGAACTTTCATTACCATTAAACATTATAGTTTATAAGCATTTTGGAATTCTCTGTTCTACTACAGATAAGATTATTAAATAATATCTTAAAATTTCCTTTGTTTCCACTTTATAAACAAGTCTAAAACAAAGATACCTTTGCTAAAAAAACAAAACAAAAAGATTCTGAAAACCATTTATAAAAGAAAAAATTTGGAGTTATCGGATGGATGCCAATTTATCATTATTCTGAAGCGTATCAGAGTGCTTAAGGGAAGTTCAATGCAATTCAGATTACGGATGGATAAAGGCCAAAGGAGGTCAGTCTTACTTGCTGGCCACTTAACTCAAGTGGCAGACTGTTCTCCATAAAAAGACAGTGCTTTCCTCAGTACTCTTAGAAAAGTTAGTAAAAATGCCTGGATTTTAATCCTGAATAAAAGAAACATGACCTGACTGACTCCTTGTACCTGGGCAGTGTTGGTGATAGGCAGGCAAATTCCCAGATCATTCACAGTCAGCTGGAGAAAGAGAGTGCCGAAGGCCTGGGCGGAGGTCTGCTGAATACCAGGCAGCATATCCACCACCTCCTTGGTGGCCATATGAATGTCCTTGTGCAAGGCCATTCGCTGTTCATTCCAGTTGTCATAGGCAGCCTTATAATTCAGCCAAAACAGTACAGCTTTTGAGAATTAAGGGAAGACAAAGAAAATTTAGATCAGTGCTAGAAAAGGTTTACTATGGTAAGTAAACCTCAACAGTTGCAAAATCCTATTGAACAATAAGAATTACTCCCAGAAAAGTATAGTTTTAAAATTAGAAAGGACCTAAGAGGGTACGTCAACAATTTTCATCAACCAATGAAAAACCGAGGTAGAAAGCAGGCAACTGCACAATGGCAGTAGGAAGAAGATGATCCAGGTCCATTCATTTGGTCTAGATTTGTATGGTGCCCCTTGTATTCTACCCCAGGCACTGGGTAGAGCAACAGGTACAACGCACATGGTCTTGACCTCATCTGTAGGGCTCACTGTTACCATTTCTAAATACTCACTAAATACAGAGGTACATAATGCTGAGAATACACATTAAAAGACTTTAATTTAGAGAGAAAGGTCAAAGACAATTTAAATTTGTCAACAAGAGATCTTAAGGAAGTCCTTTGCTGCATGGCACCACATAGAACAAGAAGTCTACAGAGGGTGATAAAAATGGAGGGGCCAGGGTTGGGGATATAGCTCAGTTGGTAGAGTGCCTGCCTTACAAGCACAAGGCCCTAAAGGGTACACTCATACATTGCTGGTGGGAGTGCAAGTTGGTGCAGCCACTCTGGAAAGCAGTGTGGAGATTCCTTAGAAAACTTGGAATGGATCCACCATTTGACCCCGCTATCCCACTCCTTGGCCTATACCCAAAGGACTTAAAATCAGATTACTACAGTGATGCAGCCACATCAATGTTCATAGCTGCTCAATTCACAATAGCTAGATTATGGAATCAACCTAGATGCCCTTCAGTAGATGAATGGATAAAGAAACTGTGGTATATATACACAATGGAATATTACTCAGCCATAAAGAAGAATAAAATTATGGCATTTGTAGGTAAATGGATGATGTTGGAGACTGTTATGCTAAGTGAGATCAGCCAATCCCAAAAATCCAAAGGCCGAATGGTCTCTCTGATAAATGAATGATGATGCATAATATGGGGGGAAGGGTGGCAAGAATGGAGGAAGGATAGATAGCAAAGAGGGAAGGGAGGGGTGGGGGCGGGGTGGGGGGTAAAAATAATAACAGAATGTGTGACAGATACCATTGCCCTGTGTACATGTATGAACGCACAGATGGTGTGACTCTACTTTGTGTACAACCAGTGAAACAATAGCTGTACTCCATTTGTGTTCAATGAATCAATAATAATAAAAAAAAAAAAAAAAAAAAAAAAAAAGAAATGGAGGGGCCAGAGGAAGGAGGGGGAAGAGGAAGAATTGTGCCACAGACACCAAGAGTAGAAAGGACTTTAAGTTGGTGGTGAAAACTGTGGAAATGAAAAATGAAAAACATGCACAAGATTTATCAAAAGAGAATGTGATCCATAACACTGTCAAAGGGCAATTTTCCTACGCACATCTCATCACGAGCCTAAGAAGGCTACTACTGAATGAAATCTTACTTGGCTTCAAAAATGGCTCATTACCTGTAAAAATACATGCAACATATTTGCCCAATCCACACTAGTGAGACTGCTCAGCCTTCTTTCCCATTATTTGCTTTTAAGAAAATCAATGCACTATATTCTTAGAACCCGGTGCTCACATGCATACATTCATTCACACTCCCTTTTAGCAAATGTTCTTACAATATGCCAGGGGCATGCTAAGCCCTGGGACACAAAGGCACCTATGAGCAGTTTTTCTTTCCCTGTTGCCCTGGTAGACTCCTGGTGAAGGACTTGTTTCTGCTCTAAGCACCACAGGGAAGACTCCCTCACGCCCTAGGACATGCCATCTCTAATTCCACTTGTGTTCACTCTGGTCTCCTTCCATTGGACTAGGCTCCTTGAGGACAGGGATCCTGTTGTCCATTTTTGTATTCTCTAGGACAGTACACAATAAATGTGTATAGAATAAATGAATACAGTGCCAAAACAAATGAGTGGATTAATTATCTACAATTAAAATTGTAGAATTAAATTTCAGAAACAGACACTTCAAATAGAAGTGTCCATATAGAAAGCAAAAATAACTTTAAAATGAAAAATAACTTAAACACTAAAGCAAATAGGCAAGAAGTTATTTCTGTATGTTCACCTTTCAGATTTAGGAGTCATTTAGCTATTGAGCATTCACACTGGTAAATCACATCATTTTTATTGAGTATTATCAAATCATTTCTATGATAGCAATCACTGGCTCAATCTCACCTCTATCAAAGGCCACAGGTTGGGCATAAACAATTGGTCTATTCAAGGTAATAAGCACAGCTTCTCTGTCTGAAGAACCACTGATTTCTTCTCGAAGAGCATTCCTTAATCCAATTCTAGTTTTAAAATAGGCAACTTGATGAAAATCAGAACCAGCTTCCTCATAAACCTAAAACAAAATTTAAAGCTCAATAAAATCAAATAATTGAAAATGTTTTAATAAAACTAAACATCATTAATGATATTGTGCCCCAAAAGAACTACAGTACATTTTCCTCAATTTCATCAATGATATATCCCTTATATTTGGTACCACGGATGTTTTGAAATTAATACCCAGCACGAACAGCTTACAGGAGGAAATCAGGCTGGGGGTTTGACTCAGTGGTAGAGCACGTGACCAGCATGCATGAGGCCTGGGTTAGCACTGGGAGGAACAGGGGAAGGAAATATAAAGTCCTGAAGTTCCTACAAAAGCTAGGATGAGGTTCATACTCTGAATGGTATATATCAAACGTTTCAAAATAATTAGACACTCTCTCTCCCAAACATGTTTCCACTTGAAAAATTAATGCTTTTCTAGGGACAAAAAATTTTTGTTCATTTTTTCCCCACATAATCTTCAAAGTAGCCATTCGATTTTCAAACTGTGACTGGCATTTTTAAAATTGGTTCTTCAAATCAAAGAGGGTGAAAATGGTTAAAATAGACATAAATTTTCAGCCAAAAGGAAACAAAACAAAGTCCCCGATAAGCAGTAAAATTTAATTCTTATCAAATAAAAATTCTGAGTAACTGATGATATCATTTTTAAATAATTTACATATCTAACATTACTATATTTAAAAATATTCTCTGGGTAAACTATAAGCTTGCAAACATTGTAGGTACTGACTAATGTTAGAACAAACATTGAAATAAAAAATAATGTGTAACAAACTAAAAAAAGACAAATATTTAGGAAGATACTAGGATTCAGTTTCATGTGACTACACGTGCAGCAATATGCTTTCCACAATACTTGATGAAATGCCACAGTAAAATTGTAAAAGCCTTAAAATAAGTTTTTGGGTTTTTTTGGGGAACTGGGGATTGAACTCAGGGACACTCAGCCACTGAGCCACACCCCCAGCCCTATTTTGTATTTTATTTAGAGACAGGGTCTCACTGAGTTGCTTGGGGCCTCGCTAAGTTGCTGAGGCTGGCTTTGAACTCGCAATCCTCCTGCCTCAGCCTCCCGAGTCGCTGGGATTACAGGCCTTAAAATAAGTTTTTAAAGTTTTAAAATATAAAAAAAGCTATTAGAATTTACAATCAGAAATTGTAGAGAACTATCTAAATATCTTTGTAAATACAGTCATACAACTAAAATAGTCCCAAGTGATATGCAAAATCAAAGGCCACAGTTTTTAAATATCAATATATTCCATACATACCTGATGTTTAACAATTTGTCCTAATGCCAGATTTAAATCCACTTGGCATTTACCAAATAATTTCAGATAGCTACTACTTCCTGGTGAAGCTTTGGTTTGAAGTCGGTTGGACAGTTCCAGTTCAATCAATCCTGTTTCGAATCTCACAGCTCTCATTGATGGAGTTGTGGCTGTTACTTGAATACCCTAGCAGATGATATGTTATGGTGGAAGATGGGAGAAGAATCTTAAATCAATAATGCAGACTCACTCAAATGCAGCCTTTCAATATCTGATAGATAAAACACTGATGTTCTAAAAAATGTACAGAAAATGTCTAAGGAGCTGATAAACCCAGAAACATTCTTTAATTTCTCATGTCAGTAGGATTTTTTTTGAGTTATTAAATTTTCATCTTAGCATTTTCTATTAAAATTTTGAGTGTTCATTAACAAATGAACACTCAAATGAATAAAGTGTTCATTAATAAAATTAAATAACTGCTTGGTAAGAATAATTTTAAAGATACTAATATTTTAACTGTTGAATATATTAAGGTTTCAATTAAAGTCCTGTTTTTTCTTCCATGTGGTGAACTGAACCCTGATCTCATGCATGGTAGGAACGCATTCTACCATCCTACCCTGTTCCTAAAGTATTAATTGAATATGTATAAGGAATATTTCATGCAGAATAAATTATAACAGCAGTAATTAGAAAAATCAAATGTTGATCAGAAGAGGGTAATTAAATCTGTTACAACTGTATAACATGTAATACAGGTGTTCAAGAAGATACAAGTTGATCTAAAAATGATGTAATGGATAGATACCAAAACTTTTTAAAAAATACATAAATATGTATATATGTAGAAATACCAATAGATGGACTGGGGATGTAGCCCAGTGTAGAATGCTTGCTTAGCCTGGTAAGGCCCTGGGTTCAATCCCTAGCACTGCAAAAAACAAAACAAAACAAAAAAACAGTAGAAAAAAAAAGTCCTAAAGAATATTCAAACAATTGTTAAACCCTTTTTCTGAGTTAATATGGTTACTATTATTATTATATGATTTATTTTATTTTCAGTTTGGTAATTTATGTATTAAGTAATTTTTTGTGTAAAGCATGTATAAAGTAATAAAACTCTTCTAAAAGTACCATTATAATTTAAATGTTACCTTAAACTGCAAGTTCAGAGAATAGAGGAGAATTTTAGGCTTATCTCCATCTGCTGTTCCATCATGTTCATTCCAGAGAGGAATAGGCTGCTCCCCACCTAAGAGAGGTTAAGTAACTGAAGGCTTGGAGTAATTTTATTTACAAGGAAAAAAATACATCTGTGTCTGGGAAGAACGTGTAGAAAGGACGAATCCCTGCATGCCCAGTGCTGCTTATGGGTTGCCCCGGCCTTTGAAATATTCCATTACATTTACAGCTCCCTGGACATCTGGTCTTGCTTTTTCCTCTTCTACTTGCAACCAGGTATTCTCTCCACCTCCAACCTGGGCTTCATCCATGACTACCTCCTCCAGCCAGCTACCAACTACCCCTCCCCTTCTCATCTCTGCCGTCCTCTAAAACAGAAAGTGCTCTGATGTCCAGGGTTGGGCTCCCCACATCTCACTCCCATTCACACCTTCATTCACACATGACTTCTCCTGTTGCCACACTGTTGGGAAATCCTGCACGCCTTCATTTGGTGGATGGTGTTTATTTTGCACTGCTTTCTCAAAACCTTAAATCACTAGGCTCAGCTTTCCAATGAATTCTAAATCAGAGACCACCTTGCTCACTGCTCCCTGAGCTCCCTTTTCTACAATAGTTTGGTAATTCACTCCTATCTGCTCTTACTCATTTCTTGCTTTCTCAACTAAGCAGACATCTCCATCAGCCCTGACACCTAGAGGGAAGGAGTGAATCTGAGTGCACATCATGTGCCCAGTGCTCTTCTCAGTCCCTTGTCACATATTAGGTCATTCAAAGCCTCCCTGATGCATCCTTTCTCTTGTGACATGTGTCAAAAAACACACACTTCTGTTATGTAGTTGTTTAATTGACTTCTATGTGGGGAGCCCAACCCCGGACATCAGAAGTTGGCGAGTCCAGTCTCACCAATTGGACTAAGTTCCTCAGGGCAGGGGCCATCTACAGATCCCAGCACACAGTAACTGAGTGGGCCCTCAGTCCTTTCCTAAACGCAGTTAGACACCAGGGCCGTTTGGTGATCCAACCCTCCACTTTCTGTCTTTTCTCCAACACTCCTCACAACTAGTAGAATGTCTTCAGAATTTTCTTCATACTCCCACAATTTTTTTCTCAAGCCAGCAAATAAATAAATCTTTCTCTCCCAGTTTCCTGCAATTTTTTTCCTCAATTCTCCATTTGTTTTAAAATGCACTCAACTATCAAAAGTAAAACATAATCAAGCCTCAGTTCAAATCATTTCTACACCATAAGTGCCTCAATAATAAGCCCTCCTCCATGAACTGTTCTCTCCCCTTCACGTCTGTCTATATTTAACTCTCATTCATTCACACTTTGTATTAACATGTGTAAAAACATCTGATCTCCCAACGAAAGCACAAGTTCCCTAAGCCTGCTAAATGTATTATCCACGCATGATGTGACTTCCTCAACACCTTGCTTGGGGCCACAAGTTTTTGAAGTTCTGCGTAAATGACTATTGAATGATTTATTTATTTATCTCTCTCTCTTACACATAATTTGTAAAGATAATTTATACAGGGACGATTTCTACTTGGAATTATAGAAGGAATTATGTCATAGAGAGAAAAATATTACACAGAATATTTACATTTTGAGGATTTTTGAGAATACTGCTACTAAACATCTTGTTGTCTTGTTCAACAAGACAGGCAATACCAGGCAGGAAAGTCCTCAGCTTCTCCCCTGGATCAGTAGGCAGTGTCTGCTCAGGTGATGTAATCAGGAGGTGCAACAAACATATCACATGCGAGCAAACAAACTTTGAACACTGGTTGTCTTTTCTGTTTGCTCAATAAAGTAAAGAATAACTGGTACTTTCGCTACATGAGTAGCAAGAAAAAAATCCAAAGAAAATCTGCTTTCACAATCGACTGATGGATCTAATTTTGCTCCTGTTCTGTCAATTAAGTTTTTTTTTCAAACCTGCACCTACACTATAGGATGCTAGAACATCTTACCAGAAACTTTTTGTATTACTTCATTGACTTCCTTCATGAACACTTTCTGTACAAACACCAAGTGGTTCAGAAGATCAGTTGTGAGATTATGTTCAAAGGAACCAACCTGCCAAATAGAACCAGGGTATCAGACTAATAGATTAACACCACCATCTTACTCTACATCTTTCCTTAAAACATCACCCAAAACCCAGAGGAAAAGAGATGATTGGAAGATATACTATTTGAGATCAATATATTGAACACAGGTGTAAAACAGAATCCCTAATATTTATTGGTCTGACACTGATATGGGTCATTCCCCCAATTTTTTTTTAAGCAGTAATTAAGTTGTGAGAAATATTTTGAAAACATGTAACAATATTCTAACTATATAACCTGTTAATTTCAAAATTAAAGTTCTGCCTAGAGTAAAATTTATTTTTAATGGTCACCTTTGTGATCTCAGAACCAGACAAGCATCATTGTAAGTACTTATTCATACAATTATGTATTGACCACCTATTCTATGTACCACATGAAATGCTAAGGATACAACAATGAAAATTCTGTGTCTCAGGATTATGCTTAGTGAATTAACAAATTGGAGATAACTAATTAAGTTGTGCCCTATAATTAGTGCAAGGCATTAAACTTTGGGCAGGAATTAACTAATTAACAGATTAAATAGAAAGCAGGCCATAACTGAAGCTGAGTATTATAGGGAAGATAGTTTTAAACATCCTTATGATGAAGAAAAATGCTTCATCATTTGCCATTTTGCTAGTCTTCCTATTTTGATCAAAAAGTAAAAGAGCAAAATGGACTTGGCAGTTTTAAATGAGGAATTACAGAAAGCTTAATTGCTCTGGGCACTTTCATTTTTCCTTTTTATTTTGTACAGAATAGTACAAACAGGGTAGAGAGGATTTTCTGGTGCATTTTAGGCCGTAACAAAATTTGTTTTTAAATGGGATTTTAAATTCCCTTTTCAAAAGGGAATTTAGATTCTTTGAAATATTTGAAAATGAACTGTATTTCTACTAAATTTGGGATTCTTTTCTGCCTAAATTACAAATTTTTCTCGTAATATTCAATATTAATAAGGAATTATGCAACATATTGCATTAGATTTGTTTTATTTTCCCTTAATAATGGTATTGCTAAACAGAGTTTAAGACACTTTTTTTCAGAGTAGCAAGCACAAATGAAATATACTTTAAAATCCTCTAAGTAAAACTTTTAACTTGTTAGAACTTGTGCACTTTTTTATATACTCATTTTTCACAAACAGAAATCCTAGCTTACCTGCTAATAAGGCAAGTGGGATCTAAAGAAGGCTAAGTCAGACTCAAATATGCCCCTGCAACCTACTGTTTCCATTAAAGAACTCAAAGAGCTTTCACACAGATGCATCCGATTCCAGAGATGCAAAGTTATAAGAGGGACAGTAAACTGCTCTCTTACGGCTGTTGCTGCTTCTGATAAAGTGACATGGTAAGGTGAGAGCACAGTGCGTGGGGGCACCACCCAGGTTTGGCTCCTGCTTTCTCACTTGACAGCTGGGAGACTTAAGGAAAGGTGTTTACCCTCTTGGCTTCAATCTTTTACTCTACAAGTTAGAAAAACAATGAAATTCCAACTCTTGGGGGCTAAGACAAGTCTAAAGAAGATACATCAGACTTAAAGGTGTCCCTATCACTAACATTTCTTTCAAAGAACCCATAAAGCTTTCTTAAAGAATTCAAATCAGATGAAAGACATGTCCACGTGCTTCTTAAACCTTTGATTGTACAGATACAAAGCAAAAATGATGATGATGATGGCGATGATGATGAAGCAGCAATCAAGTATGCCATCTTTCATATGAGCTTAGTAAATCTTTCTTTCTCTAGGTCTCTTTATCAGAGGACTCCTTATCACTAATAATTACATATATTTATGTAAATCATGGAACTTCATTAAGGTTCGGCTTCCTCACAAAATTAGAACAAATATATCTACCTTATAGGGTTGATTTTAGGACTACAGATGTCAATACATAAAACCTCTTCAATACTAGCTGCTATTTGCCTTCAGGAAGCAAATACACCATGAAAATAATGCCAAGATTGACATTAAACTCAATGTAAGAAATGTAAAATTCAAAGAGGACTAGTACATTTTAAAAAGCATGTTTCAATTAAACTATACAAGAAGAGACAAGAGACAGGCAGACACTCCCACCCTTGATTCCATACAGAAGGCTTCTGTAGGAACAAATGATTTCACGCTTAATCTTAAAAGTTTGTTATAGAAGTTTGGATCAATACATATTTTGGCACATCTAAATCCAGAAGACTTGTAAATTAAAAAGATAACAAAATTTAAAAATAAACTTACTTCTGCCACACAACGTAGATAATTTCCCTGTAAGTAGTACCCTTGTTTAGAAGGCAGTTCATCTATACTCCACACCTGATCAGAATAGCTGTCATGTTCTTCCATTATGTACTTCCCTGACATAGTAACAGGAGGAAGGTTAAGACTGGCAGAAGGAGGAATGGTTGACATGTCTGTGGCGGAAACTTTTGAAGTAAAACGCAATCTGTGATTTGGCAGCTCAAATGTAAACCTTGTCTGTGCACCTGCAAGAAATAAAAAAGAGTCCTTGTTTGTGCAGGTCTCCCTGTGCACCGATTCCTCACCTTTGCAAGAGTGATGTCTAAGAAAAATGATGGACCTTTCACAATCTACCCTGAAATATATGGATAAGGATATTTTAAGTTTGCTCACAACATACTCCCGTATCTTTCAAGATACATATGGTTTCTACAAAGAGTCAGTCAGCAAGTAGTATTAAGTCATGAATATTAGGCCTTCTAGATGCCCAACGTGGTGCCAGATGCCAGAGAAACAACTACAAATGCTCTTTATATCAGAGATCACAGAACAGAAAAAATTTGCCCTTATCATGGAGGAGTCATAATGAGAGAAATTAGTCCAAGTTAAAAAAAAAAATTCCACACCGACAGAGTGCTCCATTCATAGAAATCAGTTAGCAGTTGATAGTCTGTGTAAGTGTGGAAAATAGTGAAAACTGTCAAAATCAAATCAGTGAAACGGAACTCACTGAAAACATTCACAAAGTACAAACATGTATTTTTGACCTTAAAAAATAAGGATGTTATGAATTTTCATTTATTATTGCTTTAAACCTTAAATCAACTATCTGGCACACGACTGGTAAACAAATATAGAAACATTACCTCTCCTATGACTCGGCCTGCATGTCCCCAACTCTCCTGGAGGCCCACAAGGGCAGCAGAAGCCTACCACAATTGAGAGACCTGCCATTGCCCATTCTGTGTATGACATGTTCACATGAGTGTGTTCCTATAGGCCAGCTTTCCACGGTCCCCACTCAAACATCATCACGTAGCCCATTTCACCCACATAGACACTTTGCTATCTATTCCTAGTGCTCTGAGCACACCCACTACACCCACTATATCCACTGCCCACACAACAATTTTTTTTTTTAGTACCTGGGATTGAACCCGGAGGCACTTAACCACTGAGCCACATCCCCAGGCCTTGTTATTTTTTTATTTAGAGACAGGGTCTCACTGAGTTGCTCAGGGCCTCAGAAAATTGCTGAAGCTGGCTTGGAGCTCATGATCCTCCTGCCTCGCTCAGCCTCCTGACCCACTGGGATTACAGGCGTGTGCCACCACACCCAGTACGCACAACAATTTTACACGTGGAAAGAGCCATAAGCAAGAAAGCGCTCACTCACCCCCAGCAGCACCTAGGAAGGCCCTGACCTCCTCCTGCTCACCACTGCAGCCAGGTGGACTCCTGACTCTCACCTGGCAGCTGCAGGAGAGGGACCATCCACACCACCTCTGTGTGAGCACCCTTAGATGAAGACCTGGAGCCTGAAGTAGCCCAGGTTGCAGCCACTGCTCATCCATCACCAGGGCAGGTGCTCTGCCACTGCTTTTGTCCTCTGGCTGCATCTCAAAAGAATCTGGAGGAGTTCTTACCTGCCTGGATATCTGACAATATGTCACTCTGTTTTTAAAATATTTCCATTTTTCTAGTTGCAAACTGCCTGTCTGGTTTCTGACCTGCTGCTTGTATTTCATGGGTGATTTGAATAAATGAGGAAAATAAGTCTGGTTTCCATACACCAATGGCCTTCACTATTTGAAAGCCTAAGACTTCTGACTCTGCCAAATCTGGAAACTCACTTTATACTCGTCCTGTTTCTGAAAATATGAAGGTCTAATGGTTTCAGAAAAATCACTCTTAATAACCAAAACCTGAAATGCTAGGGGTAGGAATGCACGTACTTATCTAAATATTTGTATTCACATGTGTATGCATCAGTGCTTTAAAATTAATCTATCATGTTAACAGAATAAAGAAAACAGTTTCACTTTAATTGGTAAGTATCTGACTAAATTCATCGATTATTCTTCAGAGCAACTCCGCTCACTAGGAAAAGAAGAATATTTTCTTAACCTGATAGAGCAAACTTGCAAACATGCACAGCCAACATTAACTCATTGGTGAAAGGTCGATTTCCTCAAACAATGAGAATAAGACAAGGCAAACACAATAAGGCAAGAAAAGGAAATAAAAGGCATAAAGACAGAGGAGAGTAATGAAGTACATCACCTGCAAACAGTACCTCCGCCAAACAGAAAGCTCTTATCATTTTTTTTTCCTGACTAGAAAACATCATTAATAAAATCCAACTACTGTGGTCCAGTCTTCTGGCATTTTTACATAACATTTATAACACCAAACTTTCCTTTCTGTCAAGATATTATTACAAATTTCTCAAAACTTCATAAATTTTCAGAGGCTAAATTGAGAATCCAGTGTTACCTGTCATCCCGTGACTCCTCATTCTCCCCATCTTATACTCGGCTTTCAGAGACGGTAACAGCGCTGCTCCGATGGCGATGCCATCTAACATGGCACTGAATTTAAGAACAATGGGTTTCTTCTCTAAGCCTTCAGGGAGCTGAGGAAACTCATTGGTCTCAACAGGAGTTTGATTGACACTTGTTGGGGTTTTCTCAGAGGGCAGCGGAGTTGCAATATCTTCTTTCATAGGCTGTGGGCTATAAACCAAGAAGAAATAAGTTTTCAAAAACCACAACAGTTACTATTTTATTATAAGAAATCATTGGAATTCTTAGTGAAAAATAGCCCTTGAACAACAATCAACTAGAAAAGCAGAAAAAAGGCAACAACAACAGTGACCCCCGTGATGCTGTACTTCCAAGGTGATTCATATCATTAACACAAAACTGGAATTTAAACTCAAGATTTCTCTGACTTCAAATTCTATGACTCATCCATCTGCACTCTACTATTAAATGCAATGCTATTAACACTGCTGCCACTGCTATTGCTACCATCTGATAATAACACCATCAACAATAACTAATGATTTGAATGTCAGACACTGCTCTTAGAGTTTCATGAGTTTTATCTTACAAAATCCTTTGAGCAGGTACTATTACCTCCATTTTGCAAATAAGAGAGCAGAACTAGAAGTGGTGAAGCTAGGATTTAACCCCAATCAGTCTAACTCTGGACACTGACTTTTTAACAACTTTGACCTACTGACAATGAATCATAATAAGGAAAAATCACTTTGAGTATTTTGAAACTAAAATACATGAACACATTCTGGAATCCATGTTCCATTCACGGAAGAAATGTATTAAAATTCTTACTACTTGGTCAACTTCAGCTGTAATTTACTACTACATTGAGAATTAAAGATCTAGAAAAAAAATCATTGCTTGAGGACACCATCAAAAGACACAAATGTCTTCTCTCTTCACAGGATGGAAAAGAGACATAATGAGACATGTTCTCTTTGTTTTACATATATTTCTATTAGTTACAACTTTTGAAGAACAAGAATAAGGCTCAGCAATTCATGCACCATAAACACAGGGTACAGGTACGGGGAATGAAGTTAAAGTGCAAAGGTCTAATTTGCTGTCCTTTAAAATATTTTTGTGGCATTAAATGCAATCTTGAATAATTCATGTAAAGGATAATAATTTCATGTATGATAATATAAAGGACAATTTCATATTGTGAACAGCACAAAACCATGCATAGGACATAAATGACCACTGCAATTTGTTAAATTTCAGTGAATGCAAAGCAAACAAGGATTGGTGGTCCTAGAACCCAGCAGTCTGCCTTCTGTTAGCACACCCTTGGATGCTCTCTTCAGCCTCATGACGCAACATGGAACACCAGCACCTGCATTTCTGACACAGTACTTGGTACTATCCAATATGATTCTCTCATGATCACATCTTACTGCTCTCCCCTGCCCCACTGTTCAGATGGTCAACACTTACAAGTACCTCTGTCCTCTCAGACTTCCGTTAACAGGCAAAGAAAACCCTAAGGTACCATACAGATCCACTGAATGGGAACAGTGGGGTCACTCACACTGTAGAAGGCTGTCTGATGAGGTCTGAGATTTGCTTGGAGAGCTGGTGAGAACTTCGAACCATCATGCTGTGCAAGGTCGCAGGGTGCTGAGGAATGTTGATGCTGATGGCACCTACTTTGAACACAGCTGCATTGTTTGTCTTCAGCCCCCTCTGGGCACTGTAGAGGGCCTGGGACTTGGCAATACTACATTTCACTACAGTTCTACCAACAGAGGAGGAAGACCATTACAATATAGCCAAACAAAGAGAAATTCTGAAGATGAATTGAGAGTAAGAGGGAAACTCTTAAATCATTCAATGAGCTAAGATTTTTCATATGTTAAATCATACACTGATGAAATGTTTTCCAAAAATATTAAATACATTTATTCCACATTGCATTCAACAGCACATAACTTCTCTAATAGAAATTTATAGAAAAGACAAGTATGTGCTCACATGTAAGTAACAACATAAACATATCATATCATTATATACATGTGCACACAAAATTTCACTTGACTTCTGTTCCCACTCAGAACTCCCTTTCCTCACCAACTTAAAGATTTGTACAAACACTAACAAGAGACACGTGGAAAATATAAAGAAAAAAATAGTGTGCTTCTTAAAATCTAATCAGAGCCAAAGAAATCAGTCTTAACAATTACCCACGATGTCAAAAGAAACTGAAGGCAGGCTAGGCACTTTAAAAGCCCTACTGCCTGAACTCATGCAGTAAAAGTAAAATGGGAAAAGTTTCCTGTCCTGTTGGGGATTGTGGCTGTGGGTCAAAGTGGACCTCGGGGAGAATGGGAAGTAGACCAGCACTCTCAGTGTGCTAGCGTCTTCCTGGACACCTGCTGTGAATTCTCACGCTTGTATCAGGAACACCCATTATGCTACATGCTTTTATAGTCTCCATGTTAGATTCTGACCACTGCTTTCTTGAGTAAAAGTACCATATACACTGTGTGTTATGATGTGGCCTTGACTAGGTAACAGCTCCCTTCAAGAATCATAATTATCAATTGATAAGTCATAGTGGCAACCTATAAACTATCTAATTCCTCAGTCCACGTCTCCTACATCCTTTGCAGGTACACTCTGACAAAAGTATCCTCTCAGCTTCTGGTTTAGTTTGATGAGTGTAGACCATCATGGTGTTCAACTCCAAGAAATGCCAGTCTGTACCAATAAAGCTTCCTAATTCTTAACTGGGAATAGCAGCCTTGCTCAGAACAAATTAGATTTCTATCAGTTCTTTGCCACACAGTGAAAATATAAATTAAAAATAAAAAAAAAAAACAGAAAATGCAAGCTACATTTCTTCCTTACTTTCCACATCTATTTCACTGCTTCCCTTTATAACCTGTAGAAGGTTCCCAAAATATCACTTTTCATTATGTAAGAGCATATGCAACACTGCACTTTCAGTTCTCTACCAAAGGTCAGAATGGAAGCAAATGGGGCTGAGCTCTCCTATTGGAGACCCTATGGAGGTATTTCCAGGGGCGATTTTGATGTTAAGGCTTAAGGACTTCTGAGCTCTGCCTTGCCCAATACGAGAGGAGCCCATTCATAGCGCAGGTTACATTAACGATGTCCATCACTTCAAGACGCATTCCATGGAGCTGGACAACAGGATGGTCCCACACCATTCTAACTACTACCTCTAGCTCCACCCCCACCCACCTGGCAAGTATCAAACTTCAGAGACAAGGAGAGGGAGGAGACTCATTTGTGCAACTTGGTCTACACTGCCTACCTTACTTCAAGGCTGCCTGAAAATCTGTAGCGGGGATGTGGAGTACTACTGATACTACTGATTCAACTATTAAAAATCATTGCAATTTCTTTCCCATTTGGCAACTGCACCTTACATGCTTCTCTCTCTAGAAGGAAGGAGGGATGGCTTATGAGAGATATCATAACAAAGACCCCTTCTTTATTCTCTTACTGTTGCATCTGTGGAGCACACACTAGTTTATGGCACACAGTATATAAACTAATAAATAATTGTTGAGTAGATGTGACCTTGATACAGTGAAAGCATTCTCTCTAAAGTCAGTATTCACATATTTTATTATATATTCAGAGGACTCAGAGAATAAAAGGAAGCAAAGAATAAATCTCTAGCTACTATGACTTTGGAATTAAATGTTATGTTTAAATTCATTTTAAACATATTTAAATGTTATTTAAATATGTAAAGTAGGTCACTACCACAAAACACCAGATATATAATGGGTTAAATTGAGTCACTCAAAATATAAAAGTACATACAATAAAGCCATAGATAAAATCTGTCAATAGGGCAATAAACTCTACCCATCTTAAAAACAAATTATAAATTTGGAATGTACAGATGCTTTCTTATTAGTGTTTTAATAGCAATTTTTTAATTGTAAAAACTCTTTTGCAAAGTGAAATTTTTTATCTTAAAATATCAAACATTAAGAAATATTTGCAATAATAGAAATTTTAATAGTAACATGCCTAAAAAAAACCACAAGCAACACATAACTACAATGTTACAAACGACTGGCAACAATGAAACAAGTAGGAATTGCCACACAGGTAGACCTTACCCGTGTTTTCTTTAAATATTAGTAAGCTTTACTGTATTGAAGTGTCTACATTAAAGGTGCTGAACAATAACTATATATATCCACAGCCATGAAGGTAATTTAGACACTTATCTTTAAAACTATATGATTCTAAGTCAATCACAAAGCCATGAAAAAGAATATGACGTACAGAAACTCTTGTTTGGCTGTGCTTGTAGGAGATGTAGGAAAATCCTCCAGTCTATAGATGAAGATTCAAGAGAAAGCAGGAAAACAAAAGGGAAGCAAATAAACATTCATATGAATTAGTTACAACATGACATTCACCTGGAAAGCTTTTCTGACTTCCCACTCATAAAATTTTCCTTCAAAGTATTTTCTAAACTACTTTTTCAATCTTTCATTGCAACTGAAAATGAAATATCCAAAACTCAACTAGAAGAATGGCAGTGACAAATGAATAACTTTTATTTTTCAAATAAAACAATTCAGTGAACTTTACTTGGGGGAAGGGCAAGATATATCAAGCTTGTTTTAACATTTTTAAAAAATCTGATTTGTAAATACAAGCTTTGCAAGCTGAGAGATCATCTGAAGTCCTTCCCTTAAGCAATGCTAGAGAGAAGAAACCCAAGAGGATAGAGCACACCCGACACACAGGACCTCTAAAGAAATTCAGTTTATTTTCTGAGCAGGTTAAAGCAACCATGGTCCTTCAAATTTAGAGTCTATCAGGAGATCAGGGACTCTTACCTTTGTGACTTTCTGCACAAGCATCAGGATGTGGGAGAAGAGTAGCTATAGGCATCTCTTCAGACTAAATGTATGATTTAAAAGTTTTGATCTTTCTGAACTTCAACTTTTTGTTCCATAAAATGGAGATGAAACCACCCAGTTCACAGCATTGCAGTGAAGATGAAATAACTGATGTGGGGTTCCTGGCCCACTTCTTAATATTTTCACTGTTAGATAATAAATAATACCTTCTCCTCCATGCTGAGTAAATATAAAAAGATTTCATCTCTCATAACCACTGGAATTTTCTGGTCTTTCTTTTAGAAGACTGCTTAGGAAATGTGATCTGGACCCTAGGTTGGTTATAACGATTCTAGTTTACAGGTCCAAACTAGTCCAACACGACTTAAACCTGAGATGGTCTCCTGAAAGAAAATGGGCTCAAACCAAAACTCAAGGCGGAAAGCCAGGAATCACCTATAAACATCCACTTCAGGGAATGTCCCCAACATGGTGAGATTACCACATTATGTAGATTTTTAAGTGTCATGACTAGCTCTGTAACCAATCATTCTTCTTTAGTCCATCTATGACTAATTTTTTTAGTACAGAACCAAAGCTTCTATTTAGTCATCAACTAGGATGATGGACGAACTATAGGACAATAGCAGCACAGCAGGCAGCTGTGACAGCAAGAAAGAGCAAATGCTCAAAATCTGACCTCAGTTATCAAAATGCTTTGTAGTCACCACAAAAAACTGCTCCACTGAAAGGAAATCATGAATGAAGGTACATGCTACCAAGGATATGAAAAATCAAACGGCTAAATGTACTGATCACAGATTAGCAGTCTGAATATCGTGTAGAAAGGTAATCATCAACAGAGCAATTCTGAACAGATCCAAGAACAGAACTTAAAGGGAAAAGGTCAAGAACAGAATCAAAATAAAAGCCAGCACAGTGGTGCACACCTGTAATCCCAGAAGCTCAGGAGACTGAGGCAAGAGGATCTCAAGTTCAAGGCCAGCCTCAGCAACTTAGCAAGGCCCTAAGCACTTAGTGAGACCCTGTCTCAAAAAAGATAAAGAAAAGAACTGGGGATTTGGCTCAGTTGTTAAGCACCGCTGGGGTCACTCCTCAATACCCTCCCTGTCCCAAAAAAGCACATTATATAGTCTTACCTGTAAATGGCTACTTACACTATTACAAGGATTTCATACCTTTTTGTTAAGTTCATTAAATGCAAAAATGACAAGAAAAAAATTTTGAATCCAGTGTGAATGAGTAATGATTCCTTAATACAAAATTAAGAGATAGTCTATGTTCTTTGCCTATAATTTTAATTAACTATTTGAATTACATGAACATTTATTTACGTCTTATATGTGAACTGAAATTTGTTTTGTGATCATTTTTCCTGTTAGACAAACTTAAAAAGTACTGAGAGTTAGCTTTGTCAGGGGATGGGGGAGATTGGAGCAAAGTAGCAAAAACAGTTTTAGAAAGAACAAGTATTTGCCTAAGAGCATTTTGTTTGGTGATATTTTTAATGATATTCAGAATCTTAGTAACTGAGAACATTATGTATTTAACCTCAAAATCTAGCAAGTATGAGCTTATCCAAAGAATTTCAAGTTTTCTGTAAGACTCTAATGAACAAGTGAAAGAACAGTAACAACACACTTACTGTATATTTGGGGTAATTCCTTCAAGAAGTACGATATTAACCCCACCAATATGAGCAGTGGCACATGTCTCAGTCATCTTTTGATGTAAAACATCTTAAATATGGGAAAAACAATTATTAGAATTCTGGAAATAAGATAACTGTACTTCATATTAAAATTGCATTTTATTCATAATATACTCAGTGACAAAAGATAACTATAAATTTATGATAAAATCTGTTCAAGTATTTTGGAAACTTTTAAAAAATTTCCTTACAGCTTTTTATTTCTCTGTAATCAAATACACATACACAGTACCTGCCAAAATCAGAATCAAGCAAAATACACACCTTAGTGTGCCATTCATGCATTAACTAGCCTTTGGTACTAAAAGCCTATTGGCATTTTTAATCTCAGAAATACTACTTAGCCTTTTCTAAGCTTATTTCTATACATTCTTAGCAAGAAAACTTGCAAAATTAAAAAAGAAATTAAAATAAAGGAAAAAGTAAACAAATAATATAACTAGCACTCCTGGCCTATGTAATTCCTATAATTTTAACAGAAAGTGTAAATATTTTTATTACTTCCAAAACCAAATGAAATCATACATATCACTTTGCTCCCTTTTTTCTCTTGGCATTTTTTGATACTAGTAGATTCTACAATATAATAAATAAAAACAATGGTCAATTCTTCAAGGCCAGACATCTGGCTGATTCTTTGTATGGACATCTTTTCACACAATCCTGACTTTTTCTTCTACTTAGGTGTGTAGATCTGGACTTGCTGAATCAAAGCATACATGTAGTTTAAAGATTCTGATAAAAAGTACCAAATTGATCTTTGAGAAGGTTAAGCCAATATGAATTCATTTAGAAGTGAATGAAAATAACCACTTCCCTGATTTTCACTACAACTGGGCATTATCATTCTTAATTTGTTGCTAAACCCACAGACGAAACAACTGATGACTCTTTTTTTCAACCACTGAAGTCAAACCAGTTTTCTGTCAGCTCAGAGAAGTGGACTTTTGTGTTCTATGTTCTTTGCTTATATGTCTAAGGAGGACTGATGTGTTTGTATTTTCCTTAGCAATTTAAATCCATATAGTTTCTTCAAAGAATTTTCTTTAACAGTATAATTTTAGTTATTAAATAACAAATATTCAGGGTACAAAACAAAATAGTTAAAGAAGAATATATAATGGAAAGTAGATTCAGAGTAACTCTTATTTAAACCTTACATATTTGAAAATCAAAAAGTTAATAAAAATATAGTGACTCATAAATTCCTTTATTCATATAAAATAACTTGTCAGATTATTTTCACAACTAGAAGGAAAAAATGCCGACATTACATAATCATCGCTGTAAAGAAATCCCTTCTAGTTTCAAATTGCTGTACCAACGTTAGCACTTATTTTTATTTAGCATCTCTGAAGCTAGGATGCATTTAATAATCAATGGCAACTGACTATATTGGGTAACATTATTTATGGCACATAAAATCATGGTGCATTTTCAAACTGATGATATGCTAGATTTAATGAAATGCTATACCTGTGTGACTACTCTTGAGATTAACCTAGGAAATTTTCTATCAACTAATGGAACTTTTGAGGGAGGGGTACCGTTGATTGAATCCAGGGATGCTTTATCACTGAGCTACATCCCCTGCCCTTTCTATTTTTTATTTTGACACAGGGTCTAAGGTGTCTAGGCTTGCCTTAAACCTGTGATCCTCCTACCTCAGCCTCCTACGAGCTGGAATTACAGGTGTGCACCACCTTTCCAGCTTTCACAATTACTTCTTATAGAGATACCAAAATGAGTGCTGGCTTATGAAATTTCTATAGTGGTAACAAAGAAAAGCAAATAATTCACAAACTTCATTATTTTCTTGGAATTTTCGGTCATTAGAGAAAGCTTACTAGTGGACATTAAAAGATATTTAAAGACAAGGTGCCACTGGCATTAGCTAGATATTTATGTTCCCTTATATATATATTTTTTTGAACCAGGAATTGAACTCAGGGACACTCGGCCACTGAGCCACATCCCCAGCCCTATTTTGTATTTTATTTAGAGACAGGGTCTCACTGAGTTGCTTAGGGCCTCGCTAAGTTGCTGAGGCTGGCTTTGAACTCACGATCCTCCTGACTCAGCCTCCCAAGTCGCTTGGATTATAGGCGTGCGCCACCACGCCCGGCTGTTCCCTTATATTTTGATCGACATCAAAGCTACCTCAATTTACTGACTTCAATTACACTCAAAGTTCTCAGGAATCTATATCAGAATCTGTAAGTCTCATCTCTGGAAGGAAAATGGCCAAATAGCACTTTTGGAAATACACCATGGCTTTCTTCAGCAAAACAGCACTGTGGTATGGGGACCTCATCATACCTTTCATCTTCTCCTTCAGGGTGAAACTGCCATGGATCCTTTTTAGTTCAGATTCCATCGTCAGCCCACCAATATCTGCCTCCAGATGCGTGCGGTTCACCATTCCAATCCCAAACACTATTAGAGTAACATGCTGAGGCTCAGAAGTTACCAAGCTACGTTTCCTCTGTGTCTTGTTCAAACTGTTGGTGTCCTGCTCATTCTCAAACACAACTTTACATGTTGGCTCTGTAGGGCTCCGCACTCCTTTATAAGTAAATGGAAATACAGTGTTGGACATGAAAACTGAAAAATGGAAGCATATTCCATATATCATCTCTCTTTCTTTCCTCCACATTTGCAACAAGTCTTCTTCCTCACCAAAATGATCTAGTGTTTTTCAACATTTCCCAAGTTCCTACTGAAAGTCAATAGCAGAGCCAGATATTTGAAATCAAGTTTGTCTGAATCCCTAAGAGCAGCCTCTGTGAGGAAGAAAGGATAGGAAACAGGACAGTATGATACTGGAAGGTCATTACTATTTTCTCTCATTGGTGGTGTCCAGTTTCTCTGCATTTCAATTACCCACTCAAAACATTTTTCAGGATGCAACTTGATATTTTTTAGTACTGCTATCTATAAAGAGAAATTTTTAAATCACTAAAATTTTTAAATCACTAAGTTACCTGCAGGTCCAAATGTTTCTGAAGATTTTTCCAATATTCCTGTTGGATCAGAGATGAGTGAATAGAAGTTAAGCAGCTTATACATGTTCTGCCAGCACTCAGCCGAAGGCTCACTTTGTTCTGACACTGTAATTGAATCAGAGTCATCCATATGAATAGTCATGTGGTCCACCACATCTTTTGAACCTTTCCTAGACACTTTTGAAGTTCTTCTTTCAGATCTTCCTAATGAATTTTTGTTCCGTGATTCTTTTTTGTTATTCTCATTGTTGGTTCGTTTGTTCTTTGCATTATTTACTCTATTGCCACCATTAAGACTTCCTCTAGAACTGCGGCTGAAGTCAGAAGAACGAAAGTCTCGATGCTTTCTGGTTTTGAAGGTGGGTGTTGGAGAAGCTGATCCTGCTGTATATCTGCTAAGTTTAATGTCAGTCTGAGTTGCTTTGATATCATCTATCATTGTACTAAACTGGTGAATAAGACGAACCAAAGCCATATCTACATGCTGGCTTATTGACTGACAGGAAATAGTGAAGTTGCAGTGGAAGGTATTGTAATAACGCTTGTTAAGATCGTGGAAAGAAAGGGCACTGGTGGAGTTCTGAGGTGTGCAAACAGACTTCTCCATTACCACAGCACTGATGCTAAATGTTTCCAACATCAATGCTGGCTTGAACTCCAGTGGAGGAAGATTCACATGCCCTTGCCTAAGAGTTGAAAAAGAAAAGGATAAGGTTTTACTTCTTTTTTCTAGAACTATACATCTTCATAAATTTATAAGCAAACTAATCACCATGGTGAAATATGAAATAAGCCATATAAATAATTTTAAGCAAGACAGCTGACAAGATTACACTATTTCACTAGACAGTCTTTTTGTCAGCTAGAAGTGGGACTTCAGTCTTGTCTTTGGATTTTACTCTAAAACTGACGAATAAGTCAAAGTCAGTCTTTTTCACTAAGAAATGATTTTGATGAAGTGATAAAACTATTCCCTCCTGCCACCCAATGGTAGAAAGGATGGCTCTACAATTTAGAGTCAACTACATATCAATCAGGATACATCCCTTAATCTCTTTCTAAATATGCACTAAACTACATATTTAATTTCTTCATATTTAATGGAATTTTATTTGCCATTAGAAGGGAAACCCCCATGGTATACTTTATTGAGTTTTAGGTGGAGAGGAAAAGCAACTGAAATAAAATCAAGAAATATACATGAAAAATACTTAAATCTTATACAAATATTATTTTGAAAAATCCTAATTATCTAAAGATTTTGTGTAAGAAAATGATATTCATTTTAATTTAAAATGACAAAAATGTCTCAAATCTCCATAAAACAACTACCAATAACAACAGTAAATCTCAAACACTAAAACTGTAAAAATGGTTATTTTCCCCCCTTTTTCCATGTGTACTCTGAATGTACAGTCACATAGGTCAAATTCAACAGGAGTTTTTTTTTTGGTAACCCCCCCAAAACAAACAACAACAAAAAAATGGAAGGTACTTTGAAAATGTTTTCAAATTAAAGGATTTATAATTAGAAAATGCTATTTCCTTAATGAATCCTAGTATTGCTTATTTAATAAGAAAAATGCTGCATCCTAGTATAACTCATGAAAATGCACAACCTTAGAGAAAGCCCACATTCAATGCTGAGTTTGTGGTAAGAGAAGAAAAAACCTGATAATGAGAATCAGAACAGACAGGGGAGAGAAGACTTAAAAATATGAAAATAATCTGGAAGTGCAAAATAAGAATCTAAAACAAGTAACAGTGGCAAGAAAATCCTAAAGACAGGAAACTCAAAGAAAAAGGAGAAAAAAGCCAAAAAACTGAGAGTATAGTCTAAGCAATTAGAGATAGGGATCTGGCACAGGCACTGCAAAACCAAAATTAGACATGAAATGCCAAAATATGTATTAATCCTCAGTATGTGTGACTACTTTGTTTGGAGACAACAGAGATAAGAAGGTGTTTATGAGGACTTATTATATTACATTCCAGAGTCTATGCTAAGTGTTTAATAACTGTACAGCCTAGTGGGAGAGTTACATGTGTTTACACAAGAAATTATGACCCCCAAAATAATGTACAAAAATTAGCAGAATGAAGACTATGCTACCAAAAACAAACACCAGGAAAGACTGAAAGAAATGACCAGGAAAAGGACAGTGCATTTAAGGTCTCCAAATAAGTACGAGTTTCAGATGTAATTAGAGGATATCTGAGAAACAAAAGCCAATCATGAATTTGTTGTAAGAGTGTGCAACACTCAGAACTGATATGATGGCAGAAAAATTAAAAGGAATGTTAAGTTTAGCTAGATCAAATGCAATTTGGTTCAGAAATCACAGAATCTCTTTGGGAACATAAAAAGGCAAGTGTGATTGGAGGAAGGTCTAGTCTTCATCAGTATTGCATGTATTTTATAGAAAGGACAGGGGGATTTCAATGTTCCTGTGACATTAGAAAATCCTCAGATACTCTGACCTGAAAAGAAGTAGGCCATAACTATAGTCTAATTATGTGTGTATGTAATCTATGTCTAATTACGTACAGAGCACATAGCACCTACATTATCACCTACATGAATGAATATATATAAAGGATGTGTGCATGTGCAGATATACATACATACAAATATATTTAATTTTATGATTTTCATAATATGACTTCTGTAATAGAACAGAAAATAGAATAGAATAGAATAGAATAGAACAAACAGAATAGAAAATTCTATTTGTAATAGAAATACAAAGTTTAGCTCAGATCTTTTAACCCTAAATAGGGAGTATAGGTAGGTATTAATGTTTTGCTGTTTTGGTTCAAATCTGAACAAACTTCAATTGCTGTGGTTTAATTTAATAGTAACAGTCGCCAACATAATTTAAAAGGTAGCTCATGTTTACTCTGAGGACAGGCTTGCTACTAGGTCTTCACTACACAAACACGGATGTCCACCACAATCACCCCCTCAGTCTGTCACTGACTGGCCAATGCATATTTGCTCTTCAGTTTACAGAGACAGCATTTAGCTGTGGTATCCCTGATTTCTCAGTGATAAATCCTCATGGTATTTTACAAAGATAAATAATCCAACGAAGAAGTTGGACAACAAAGATGAAAATCAAACAAAGAAACAAAAAATGGCAATACTGGTAGAGAAATTCAACTCAACGTAAGACGGGTGGTAAAAGAAACTGGACCATGGGACCACGGAAATGCTGATTCATTCACCATTCAGGAAGCTAGATGCACAGCCAGAGAAAGTGGTGAAGGTGAACTTACTGACCTACGAGGAAAGCAGGATATAAGAAGACATCCAGAGGAAGCACTGCTGACATGACTCAAGACACTGCATGACACTGAAAAGGTTAAAGCCAACCGACCCTTAAAGGAGTATGACATTTCAGCAAGGCACAAAGGAGATGCTCATCCAGTATTCTAAGTTGTAAAGTGAGAAGGAAAGAACTGTGCAAAATACCCTTTGAGAAGTCTTACAAAGAAATAAAAATTTAATTCTCAACATTTCTAATGCTTTCTATTATAATGAACTAAGTGTTAATTTTTTTCATTTTTCCATACATGTCTAATAAACAGAACTATTTTAATGTTTTAACAAACATATTTCAAGGTCTTAAAACAAGAGCAATCTTTTCCCCATTGATTGAAATCAGTTTCAGCTTGTATGTTCACTGTCATGGTACCACACTGCTATGAAAGGCAAGGAGTCCTATATTTAATAGAAAAGAAGGAAATTTTGGTGTTCCTGTGACATTAGAAAATTCTTAGATAGTCTGACCTCAAATAAAATTTAAGAAAGTCACAATTTCCTACACATCACTGTATGAGTCTAATAAAAACTAATTTTGTTAAGTAATAAAAAGTATTAAAAAGAATATTTCAAATGAAAAATACACTTAGCTATGTATTGGATATAAGTGCTCTTCTAAATTACCATCTTCCAAACACATGAATAGGATTAACTGTTGCATAAGCCTCTAGTCGTAAATGGCACCTGTGACCATACCCCATCCCACTATTACTATTCACAAAAGACCCAAGATCAGTCAGGTCCTATTAGTGGGTGTATTACTGCCGTGAAGCCGTTAAGAGACTGAAAATGTCCATAAGAAAACAGATGGCAGCAGAAGATGGCGTTCATCTCCCACCAGGCTACTCTGCCTTTCGGGTCTGATCCTGATGGTTGCACTCTCAGTGTGACTTCTATGCTGCTCCTAATACAAAACACTACCTGCTGCAAGTCAACTCAGAGAGCAAGTTAGGAATCCTAAACAGATGTGAAGCCACAATCCAAAAGGACATAAACACCCCGTTACTGCAGGTCAGGTGCATAACACTGAGTGCACTGCAGACAGCCCTTGTATATGTGCGAGCACAGTATAAAAATGCCTTAAAATGGACCTTTCAATAATTTAACAAAATGGACAAGTTATTTATTTAAAATGTAGCTACTACTTTATTAAACAAATTCTCTTCTTATTAAGTTATTAAAATTATTTTCTCATTAGGATTAGAAGAAAGCAAAGTTAAAAAACAAACAGGAGGTATGATTCTTGCACAAAATTGTACAACAAAATGCAAAAAGATACCTTCTTGCTCTTTTGCCTTTTCTCTCTTTGGCTGTGTCTGAATCCACAATATCTGCTCTGAGGCAGTCCAAAGTCCCCGAAAATGAAAGGTGTTCTCCAAAGTACATTCGGTAGCAGAGTGGCACTGTGTCCTGTGACTGGATGCCTGTATGACTCAGAAGAGGTTTAAAAACAACCTGAAAGACAATGAGCATTTGCTTGGTTGTAATAGTCATCTAACACTTGTTTTCTAACAGTCCTTCCTTCATATTTTAATCATCCTACATGCTGAAGGAATTGCGTTACTCTGGCTAAATCTCTAGTTAACTAGACTTCCCAGTCACTAAGAGCTAACCCAACAGAAGGAACTGTATGTGTCCAGCGGTACAGCATTATAACTCTAACTACTGACCTGCTGCGTGGCTCTTCTCCTCCTCCTACCCCTCCACTCAGGTGCTGTCCACTGCTGTGCTCAGTCACCTCCTGACTCTCATAGTACCTTCTCCCACAGTGGTCTTTCCCTGATGCTTAAAAATCCCTATCTAAATTGACAAGTGCATTTATTCAATGAGACTAAAATCTACATTTATAATTGTTCTGTATCAAACCTATTAGAAAATTCTTCCCTCTTCAAAGTTGAAACCATCCTCCACATCTAATATTAATCATCGATTTAGACCCCTGGCTAATCCTCTGCACTGACGAGGGTTTTCGTTTCTGACTGAATTCTTTTTCTTTGCCATCTCAATTTATCATTCTAATGACTTCATCAGCCACACAGATGAGTCGACTGACAGTTAACTTCCATAGTTGTGTGACTTCTTTGTCCCCACAACCTTGCCTTAAACTGCGTTTCAGCAACTTCCTTCACTATACACCCCTTCACCTTGTTTTTCTTGCTGCCTCTGCTGTCTATCATGCCTATCCTGACAGCTGCGCACCCTGAGAGAAAAGGACGCCGTTCCCCTCGACGGTGCTTTAACTTAACCAAACCTGCAGTGAGGTCCTCAGCACTATTTGACCATCTGCCAGGGGCCACTGGTGAGCTCTTTTCCCCATTCAGGGCAGACCTCACACATGTCTAACTCATTTTACCCAATTTTTAAACTTTTTAACTGATACATAAAAACCATACAGACTTATAGGGTACTATATGATGTTTCAAAACATGTATATTATGCAATGTTCAAATCAGGGTAAACATATCTATCTCTTCCTCCAACCTTACCTCTTTTTAGCGAAAACATTCAGAATCCTATCTCATGGACAGTAAAAATACACCTGTACTTTATCATGATCTGTAGTTAGCCGTCTGTGCAGCTCAACACCGGAACTTCTTTCTCCTGTCTAAATGTACCTCAGTACCAGTTAACTGACCATTCCTCATCCACCTTCTCTCCCTCCTCCCCAGCCTCGGGCAGCCACCGGTCAACTCTCAACTTCTATGAGAATCATGTTTTACATTCCACATAGGAACAAGATCATGTGGCACTTGTCCTTCTGTGCACGGCTTATTTCACTTCACATAATGACCTCTGGTTCCATCCACATTGTTGAAACTGACAGGATCTCATTCTTTCTTCTAGCTGAATAGTATTCCACTGTATATGTACCACATTTTCTTTATTCCTTCCTCTGTGGATGGATACTTAGGTTGTTTCCATTTCTAGGAAAATAGTGCTGCGATGAACATGGGAATACAGACATCTCCTTGACATACTGATTTCATTTTCTTGCATATAAACCCAGTAGTGGGTCCTGCTAGACCATTTGGTACTTCTAATTTTTCTGAGGAACCTCCAGATGTTTTCCATAGAGAATGTGCTAATTCACTTTACACAATCTGTTATCATACTATTGAATATTCACATTCATGGTGGATTTTAGAATTCCATATGTAACAGTATCTCTAAAACTGCATACTGGTCACTAATAAACACAATGAACCTATTATACACACCAAAACAAACAAAAGAATTCTTTTTCTACTCTCCCTTTTCTAAAAGAGAAAATTAGAGTCCCTAAAAACTACTCTATTATAAAGAAGTAAACTTTACAGAAAATTTAAAAATGGCTGACATAAACAAAACATAAATGACCTCCTTTTGTGAGAGAAAAACTGATGCTGATAATCTACAAACTAAATTCAGTCTGAAACCAAAGCCCTTATTGAGGAAAGAGGCTTGATGCCAAAGATGGCGAGGAGGAGGATGATTTGAGCTTTGAAGAGGAAAGTTTTTCCACTGGGATCGACTTAGGACAAATGAACATGTGGACTTGGTTCTTACTGAATAAATGGCACCTGTACCTTTAGAAAGGGTTTTTGAGCTTCAGGAAAAAGCCACTGAGGGAGAACGTCGGGAGGAGGCTGAGTAAAGCAGGGGACAGCACCTCTCGAGTGTGCACTGCCCTTACGGCCTTCCCAACTCTGAGCGGAAGAAGTACCCTTCCTGTCTCCACGGCTGGCTCTAAGTGCAACACCTCCCGCCTGTCATCTGGCTTGGTCCCCAGCTCTTCTTCGCTCTTTGGTGGTCTAGGTATGTGAATATACTCTAGCCTCCTTCAGGCCAAAAAATGACGTTTCTCAATACTCGGTGCTCTCGCCCCACTCTCCCACTTGCCTTCCGGTCAAACTGAAAAACATGTTTGAAAGGATTTTCCTCTTCATGCTCCACGTTCAGTCTATCAACCACTATATCTCATTGTTCCATTTATGGCACACCTATACAAACGTCAACTGAGCAACAAAGATACCACATACCACTTAGTGGTAACTTTAAAATAAATATTTATGTCTTTAGAGTTATATTCTTTTCAGAGAAGCAATAGCTCAAAGATTAGTGATAATATTCATTAACGATATCATTAATACTAATAATATGTAAGCTCTAGGTTATGATTTCCAACCCATTTTAATGCACCTGAGTAAATTTCATTGAAAAATTCACAAAACTGAAAAATTGGGTCTGTACTAGGCAAAAGGAGATCCATAATATTTCTCCTTTACCTTCTCAAAGACAGAACCACTGAAGCTCAGGGTCTTATTACCATTGGTGCAAACTATTTCAATAACTCACCTTTCAATTCTAGTTTAATTAATCCACTTAACACATGGCCACTCATATATTTCTACATGTGTAGCTTTGGTTATCTTTATAAAGTAAGTTTATTCTTAACACTGTACCAAAGACTATGGGAATGATTAAACTTTCTAGGGATGGTACTCAACCAATTTGTTACAAATAACAAAAATGTTACTATATGAGGCTCTCTTCTCTAGTAATCAACTATAGATGCTTAATTTGCATTTATAACTAATCCACGTATTTTTTAAAAGCTCCTCCTATTTGCATGAAGGCTTTTAGCAAATAGGCACAGCATAGGAATCATCACTAGAACTCCAATGTGCACAATGCTTTATGGTTTCAGTTGCTAAGCACTGCCCACAGAGGCATTACTACAATTACAGAAAACAGACAGGCTCACCTGTGCATCAGCTAGCTGAACAGCAGGAAACCCTTGGTTAGCTTCTTCTACACCTGCCACGTCATCCTGACTAGTGCTGTGCTGAGAATGAGTCCCATCCAGCGTATTCTGGTCACTAGACAAGACGGTGTTGAAATCTGAGGCTGAGGGTATCGTAGGAAGATTGGGTGCAACACCTAACAGAATAAAATTTCAATAATAAAATGTGAATTATTGAAAAACAACATAAAAGGGCAGAAGGTAGATTCTTTGAAACCTATATTGTAGTGACATTGCCAAACCATTTAAAATGAAAAACATCCGTACTTTCAGATTATTTTATATACATGATTTATTAATGAAAACTGAAATAAATTTTCAGAAAACCACAGTCATCTTTATATAATGGTAGAGCCTATCAGTCCAGAAGGGACAATTTTAAAGCAGTAGCAGGCTATCAAAAGCAGGTGCAGTGGGGGCACAGCTAGGGTCCCTGAGCAGCACGGAGATGACAGCGCACCCTTTCTTTCCTCTACTCTTCTTGTCATTTAACCTGCAGGCAAAGAGCTCATGGCAGAGGGAAGCACTCCTTCCTGGCTCTCTTGAACTTTATATTCTCTGTGGGTGGCAGAGCAACTAGCACCAGAGAGAAGTGCGAAGCTCTCACCCGCTTCAGTCAAGAGCCAGTGCTAAGAACCCGCATTCAGTCAGGACCGAGTTCAGTTCCAGACTGACGTGGTTCCTGGCAGCCAGAGAAAGGGCAGAGTAAGTTGTACACATCAACCAGTTTTCATTCTTTCACCTGGTTTGTTTGAAAATCTACTTGGAATTCAAGTAGTTTTCAGCTGCCTTCCGTAATCAGCAACAAAGGCTACTTCACGATTCATACACACACACATATACTATGTATTATATACAAGAAAATAATACATTATGTAAACTTGGAAAAACAGGTAGGTCTATGTGTATTTCTTGGATATAGTTACCATTACTTCCTTGGGTAATTGCCTGCCAGTCTTCTTCCTACATACACATATTCCTTAAAATGGCCCTCATTTGTCTCTCTCCTTGAGGAAAGCAAACTTACTTTTCTAGTATTCCTTTAGGTTTCACTAAACCTTTTTTTTTAAATATGCCTTTATTTTATGTGTTTATTTTTATGTGGTGCTGAGGATTGAACCCAGTGCCTCAGACTTGCTAGGCAAGCACTCTGCCACTGAGCTACAGCCCCAGCCCCACTAAACATTTATTAACTATAAAGATGATAAGAATAACAGTTACTGTGTCAGAGGGATCTGGGTAATCTAAAAATATTTTCCATACTGTATGTACAATAATGCTAGACTTTGCATTCTTTTCATTTGCTTCCTCTTGGTGTTTTGAAAAATCAACACAGCCACACTAAAGGGAAATATTACACTCTTCAAATTTTACAGGACTCACATGGGATGCAGTTGCTTTTCTGTGAGCACATGGGGCAGCTGTGACTGTTCACCATACTCAGCTGCAATGTTATCAATGCATTTATAAAGGGTAATTTCAACCAAACAGTAGTTAAACATCTGACACTTTTTAATTGTCCTCTGATTTCACTATAACTAGATACACCACTTAGACAGCTAGGCCAAATAATGTAACTCAATACCTGTTGGAAGACTGTTGTGTCCTGATTTTGTAACAGGAGATTCTTGCACTGCACCACCTCGGTTACCCACAGCATTTGACATCCAGTTATAGAAACTCACAGACGATGGCTCAGACAGCAAGGGATGCTCAGATAACATGTCGGTGGCCACTGTATTTCCTAAAATTAAGGTCTTATTGAGCACAGAAATACTTACACACGTACGGACAGAAAGCATGATTTGTGTAATTATTTTCAAAAAGGTTAAAATGTCTTTCTTAGCAGATGTTTTCCAAACTCCCACGGCATGATGTTGGCATTTTGATACTGAGGCATTAATAAACGCCCATTTTTACCGTAACAGGGCCAACATTCTACATTGGTTGGTCAGGCCAAAACCCACACCAAATGCCTAGGTTAACTCTAGTTGGTACTACAATTTAAAAATATAAACCAAAGGCATAAAACTACCAAAAAGTTACAAACAATACAACTGTCTTCTAAAGTATTTTTTCAAAAATAAAGTGTAATATTTACATGAAAGATTAGTTATGTAACTGAAGAATATATTTAAAGAAAGGTGTTTTCAGAATTCCCCCATAAAAGTAAAGTTGTAAAGGACACATCCAGGAGAGAGACCTGTTCGCGTCAGGGAACTACTTTTCATGGCTGCACTGCTTCTCTGAGGGGTGCCTTCCAGCAGGTTGTGCAAGCTTGGGAAGCTGCCGGTCAGGTAGCTGAGCAGGCTCTCCTTCCTTGGACTCTCCTTCACTGGCATCCCTGGGCGTCCAACATGCACTGGGGAATCTGTGGCGGTGTCTCCGCTGGTGTAGCTCAGAGAATGATATGGATGAATGCCCTAGAAGGAGCAACAAAGCATTCTTTCCCAGGCATATAAAATGACTGCAGAGAACTATGACCACCATGACTGCTGCCGTTACTAGTAGCTATTCTGCACACAGATGCCAAAAGTGATCTTCTCTACTAGGATGAGGTAAATGGGAATACCTGTGAGTGGGTTCTATAATAATAAAAATGTACATTACACAGTACATTACACAGGGCCACTTTTATTGTTGTTTTTATAGTGAAGCATATTCCCTTAGTTTAACCACACATCATTAATTACTTCCTAAGGAAGTCCAGTCCAAGTCTCACGGTCCACAGCACAGTTGTGGAACATATGGTGGGAAATCAAATGCTAGTTAAGACCCAGGGAGCAGGAAACAGGGCAACAGAACTTCAAAAAGTTAGGGGTAGGGCGTCTGTGGAGATATCCCTATGGCCAGTAAAGAAAAAAAAAGTGGCCTAATATAATTCTTTCCGTCACTGTTTATTTACTGAACCAGCAAAGTAATACCCAGGGATAGTCACCCTTATATAAAAACTAACTAAAAAGTATATTCACTGAAAATGATCTATAACAAGATGGATACCATCAAAAGCAAAGCCTAGGAACTCATAAAAATTAAAGAATGGAAAACCATCTACTTTTGACACCTTCCTGCAGCTTTTTATGTGAGGTCAGCACAGACTTCTAACCAGAAGGAAACCCGAGGCATGCTCATAGGAACAGGGGAGGTGGAGGCAAAGGCTCACAGTGCTGTGAAGCCCTCTGACGTCCCAGCTCTCTGGGGAAAGCAGAAAGGACTGTCCATTTTACATGGAGAAAAGGGGAGGAAGGATGTCCATGTAAGAGGCAGATGAACACTTGCAACACATGAAACACTTGCTAATAAGCATGTTTAGTACATTATTTTATTCAATCCCCCCATTCTCTGAAGCTGGAAATAATTTCTGGCTCACAAAAGAAGAAAATTTGCTAATATAACCTACAAGGGAAAAGTCAATTATAATCCCTCTTACTTCTTTACTTCGTTATACTACACCTACAATCTGACGCTCTGAAACCCATGAGTCTGTTTTCTTACATTTTCCTCTCCAATGTACACTATCAAAAGTTTTAGTCTTCTAATCTGATAGGAAAAAATGAAAATCTTTTAATTTACACTTATTTATGAGAGAATATATTTTCATATATGTATATTTTTCTGTGACCTGCCTGCTTGTGTCCTTTAACATTTTTTTTTTCTTTTTGGTGTTTGGCTCTTTAGTTAGTGATTAGGACAAATTCTTTATATTTTAGGAAAGACTCACTTTGTCACGTGTCTATTTTGTTTACATTTTTTTCTGCATAGAAATTTTATATTTTAATGTTGACTATCAATTATTTATCTTATGGATTCTGTGCATGGATATAGGTAGACTTTTTTTTATCTTTATTTTATTTATTTCTATGTGATGCTGGGAATTGAACCCAATGCTTCCCATGTGCTGGACAAGTGCTCTACCACTGAGCTACTCCCCCAGCCCCCTGGATGTAGGTAGACTTTTAAATTAAAAAAGCAAAACCATTAACCATTGTTTTCAGCATTCAGAAAAGCAAATGAGCAGAAAAAAGATCCACTACAACACAAACTTATTAAGTGGCAGATTCTTTTCTCAGCATTTTGCCAGTCTTACCTCAGTTACTTCTCACTGAGGAGTTAGCACTGAACCCATCATACAGAAGGATGCAGCAAAGAACTTTTCAGGCATAGAACAGGATTCAAGCCAAGACAGCCTGGCTACCAGGACAAGTCCAACCACTTGGCTATATGCTGTATCTTATTAAGCATCCTCAGAACTTCTCAGAGCAATGCCACATAGCTAAAGTCATAAAAAACCTAATCTAAACCATAGATTGATCATTCACTGACTAAAGGGCTTCTGATTAAAGCTGATATTCAAGAATAATGACATTTTCAACATGGACTTTACTGAACACTGTATTTAATTAAGTCAAAGGATGGCATTAAGACTTGAAGCTAAAGCAGTCCTTACCCAATAGTAATTACTGACAATAAGGTTTTCAAAGAAATACATATACTGGCAGGCATGGTGATGAACACCCGTAATCCCAATGACTCAGGAGGCTGAGGCAGGAGGACTGAAGTTCAAAGCCAGCATGAGCAACTTAGAAGGACCCTAAGTAACTTAGGAAGACCGAGTTTCAAGATAAAAAGGGCTGGGGATGTGACTCAGTGGTTAAGTGCTCCTGGGTCCAGTACCAAAAAACAAAAAACAAAAAAAAGAAAAAGAAAAAGAAAGAAATGGGATGGATATCATTACCCTATGTATATGTATGACTGCATGAATGGTGTAACACTCTACATCACGTACAACCAGAGAAATGAAAAGTTGTACTACATTTGTGTACAATGAATCGAAATGCATTTTGCTGACATGTATAACTAGAAGAATAAACTTTTAAAAAAGAAAGAAATATACACATACTAAAAACTACTAATCAAGTTCATTTCAACATGAGCAACCTTTTCAATATTTAGGTGGGACGGCTAATATTAAATTTGAATTAATAAAATTTTAAGTCTGAGTAACTCTAACCAACAGCAGCAACAACATACCTTTATTTTTAATGCAGAGTCACTGTGGGTGTGAGTTTTGGAAAGTTTTCTCATTATTTCAGCTCCAGTTACAGGTCCAGAGCTACCTGGCGGTGGCCGCTGAGCTGTTCCTTCCAGCAGCATTGTGTGTTCACTGACTGTGGCTGAAACAGCAAAGGAAGAAGCAAGTCAGGTATTATCATACCTATTCTTTGAAACATCAACCTCAGTAACACATTCAACTTTCATTATGTGACATTAATTGGAGAATCTGGTAATATTTATTCCTTTCTCTCCTTTATTCCCCAATCCATCCCAATCTTCTCAGTCTCAAAAACAGAAATAACTTCAATCTTTCACATATGATATACAAATGATATAAAGAGCAAATACTAGTTCAATCCAGCTAAATAAGATATAGAATATCACAGACTAACAGACATCTGCCAGTAATGAGAAAGGATATTCACTGCACTACTCCTTCAACCTTTGGGTATACATGAAATATTGGAAAATAAAAAAAAAAAATCCAGCCTATTCCTTATAATACATTCACTTACTAAACATAATTTTTTTAATTCAATTGGATAAAATATCAGTGTTCTGAAAGCTCTAATTTTAGGATTGTTCTTCTTTGCCATAACTTTTAATATTTTTTCAAAACATTTGTGAAAAATTTTCATTGATATCACATCATAATAATAATAAAAATTAACTTTTGGCAAAGAACTAAAGTATGTATATTCATTTCAGAAATGCACACCCACTGTCTGTTCCAACACACCACTGCGTGAACAGGTCTGCAGACTCGTGCAGGCCCCCAAACTTACATGGGTTGAGCATGTACCAGGGAATAAGACAAAGGTTCCCTTAAAACCAGATAAACAATTACTATTTTAAAAAGGAGGTTTACAGGTTCACTCAAAACATTCTTGTTATACAAAAGATGTCTCTGAACCAGACAGATCAGAAGGCTACTGTATTTCACAAAACTAAACTTACAAAAATCAGGTCAACAAAAAGATTCCCAAAAAAACCCATCATATATTTGGATGAATAAAAGCCATAACTCTATAATTAGGCCATGATATTTTCAAATCTGGGACACAAATCATTTAAATCATGACAAGTATTGTGCTACCAAGTGTGTACCATCCAGCTAAAAGATCTGCTTGTACTAATAATTCATTGATAACTAAAGGAAAAACAAAAGGGTTGTGATACCTTTTAGATCAGCGTATCAGCTTTATCAATAGAAGATGCACATATATGAGCATTAAAAACATACAATGATGATGTAAGAAATAACCTGTTAGGGGTAAGGAAATAGGCAGTGGAGTCTTACAAAATTACCTGCATCGAACTCGAACTCTGCTCCATCAGCACTGGTATCGCTCTGAAGACCACCCCCATTATCCAGTCCAAGTCCATCTTCATGTTCATGGTCCACAGCTGCATGAGGTTTCAGGGGCTGAGCTGGTCTGTGTAAGCTGACTCCCTTAAAAGCTGGTGTCACCACAATAAACTTCATCCACTGCCTTGCCAGTGCAACCAAGCCTTTCTTTAAAGTTACCAAAGCAGGAAGTCCATCACTCTGTAATAGTGATGTGGGAGTATGTCAACTAAAGTAGGAAGTTGCCCTTCAAGTGCTTTGCATACATGTGTCTATTTAAATATCAAAAATCTCATTTATAGAGGAAGAAACTAAAACTTAGATGTTAAGCAACTTGTCCAAAGTTACCCAAGATTTCAAGTTGACTGTAGAACCTGCCATGGCTTGGATATGGTTTGACTGTGTCCCTCAAGGGTTCCTGTACTGAAAGTGTGGTTCCCAGGGTAGCAATGTGGAGAGGTGACGGGATCTGTGAGAGGTGGAGCCTGGTGGAGATCACTGAGGTGTTGCTCTTTGAGTACATTAATGCAGTTCTGAAGAGACTGATTAGTTCTCACAAAGACTAGTCGTTACAAAAAAATCAAGTCTGGTCCCTTCCATTTCTGGCTTCTTGCCATGTGACCTCTCCCTCTCACTCCCACTCCCACTACCTTGCAATCCATCAAGAGGTCCTCACCAGAGACAAGCTCAGGATATCCTTGAACCTCCAGAACCATAAGCTAAATAAACCTCTTGGCTTAAGCACCCAGCCTTAGGTACTTCATTATATAGAAAATAAGCTCACGGACGCCAGTCTTTAAATATAGTGTTGCAAATTTATGTCATGAAACAACACAGTAGCACCAGGTGAAATAAGACATTAGATATGAGGGGGAAACCCACTTTGCCCCACAGGGCAATGACTATGAATGAAACTTTAGGCTATTTTCCTACTAACTCCTTAGCCTAAAGAGAAAACATCTAACTCTCCACTCCTTCTTCCTTCTACCAATTTTTCTTGGTAGAAGAAATGGCCAAATTGTTAAAGAGAGCCACTTACTAAAGGAAAGGCTTCAGCCCACTTACTTTTGAGGAATATCAGGTCCACAAGCCTGCTTCTTCATTTCTAGAACCAAGTAACGAGGGCCATCCTTATGCTTCTCCCTCACACAGGAAGCATACCTGGTGAAGCACCCATCCATGCAAGATGCTGCTATCCTCCCTCTGGGATAGCAGCATCTTGCATGGAGCTGTTCTACCTATAACTAGATGGGCAAGTGTTCTGGGGACTTCCCAGTCTTTCATCTACAGTCAGGAGGAACAAGAGCTATGCCAGTCCACATGACTTTTTTAAAATCCATCACTTTGTAGAGGTTCTTGACCCGCAAGGCCAGTGGCTTGCCTAGCCATTAATAATACAAAAACCCTGGTTTCTAGTTTGGCTGAATATTCTTGGGCATGCTCTACTGCCATGAGCCTGGAGAAGAGAAGGGGTATCCACAAAGCTCTAAAACCCTACTTGTGATATGCTATCTGCTCTTCTATAGGCAGAAAGGAATGATACATATTTTGCACAAGTGTATGTTCTTATCTTGATCATTAACTAGCTCTTATTTCATCACACCTTGCTGTGAAATTTAACTCTGGTGATCACTCTCTTCTCCTGCCTCTTCCTCTCCCTCCTCAGCATTTTGTGTAATTCTATCCAACCCTCCTACTCCTTTGAATTTCAGCGTTTTTTAAGGTTCCATCCTTCACCAGTTCCCCACTCAGTTCATCACATGGAGCAATCTTATCCATATCCACAGCTTCTACTAACATTTTTACATTGCTAACTCCCCAAAATCACCCATCTGAGCACAGTGTTGACCATTATTCTGTTTCTCACCAGATTTCTCCTTTGGACTTTCCACATGCATCTCAAACTCACTGATCTCACTGCTGCAGGTCAGTGGTCCTGCATCGAGAATGGCAGCCTCTTTAAAGCTAACATTTGGTTTGAGCAACTCACCATGGTAGCATCATCGATGATGGAGTAATTTGCTTGGTGCAGGTAGTGATGCAGGATATTACAGAGCAAACAGGAAGGGTTTTCTTGGAGAAAGCGGGCAACTTTTGTAAGCCTGTTGTATTTGCTTCTTAGGGGAAAATGTACACTTTTATTCTGAAACCAAGCAATCACAGATTTAGAATGATATGTTTGAAAGATTCTATAATAAGGATATCTAGTAACTAAGAACCTTCAGATCTGATGTTTTCTAACAAGGATTAACAATAAATCATTTTCAGTGACATGTGTATGGTTACCTTAGGTTACTGAAAGACATACCTCTAATGCTTCTGTCATTATGCATCCCATAACAGCACAAATTCTCAAGGTTCCCTCAGTTTCTAATTTGTTTAAGGATGACTTGAGTTGATCAATGGGAACAAGCCACGCACCAACAGCTGGAGTTGCAGTGCTTAAGAGGTTCAGTTGCCTTTTAAAAGTAATACAAAATTATAGGTAACTGTTAAAATTTGTATTTCAAACAACCTCCCATACCCACTAAATGGATATTTTTTTTATTCAAGCAAAATTACTTTTTCTTTCCTTCTGACTACTGATGAATTATGAAAAATGGGTAATAGAAAGAAAAAAAATACTTTCACTTGTCAGAGGTGAAAAGAACAACAAAAGTCTAAAGCAAGATGACAAGCAACAATAAAATTAAACTATTAGGCAAAAAACTGGGTTGTAAAAGGTGAGAATAATGTCTACACAAAGGATGAAGAAAGGAGGGAAAGGGGGCAACCCTAACACTTTCTGAATTAGCTACACCAGGAAATCAATTCAAAAGACAGGTGAAGTACAGCTGCATGCTAACTGAAAAACAGAACAAACGTCCACAGACCCACACTCTTCAAACCTGTACCTAGAAAACGCATGCGTGGGAGACCTCACGTTGGTGGGAGCTGCAAAACTAAACCAGATCTCTTTAATGGTCAGCTTCATGCTGCAGGAGTCTGGAGGTGGGGGCATCAGGGGCAGATCTTTCTTCAAATCATCAGATTCAACACCTTCATCCTATTTCAAACAGAATGCCAAAACTTGTTAACGTATAATTAATGCCTTAAAAATACTAACATAGAAGTTTACTGGTTTTTTAGTGTGAAACTGCTCATCTACTTAGGTCTTTTACAGATAGCATTCTTACATAAAACAGGCAATGTGAATCTTGCTCAACCTCAACCTGACAGATATCTAAGGAAACCTGAAAGCTCCGAGGAGCATGGTTGTAAAACCACTTGCATTATGAACTGTACATCAGAGAAATGATGACTCAAGGGCTTTGACTGGTCAGTCACCTTTGCTTACAGATGCTTAGTGCTACCTTTGCCAGCTAAAGAAAGGGGTCTAAAGACTTGGCAGAGAGCACCCAACTATTAAGCTGAAGAATACCTCAGAGAATCAAGGTCTTCTGCAATCAGTCTCCTCTCCACTCCACTTTAACACAGTATTTCAAACTGGCAAATAAAGTGGCACAAAAAATACTACTGAAGCATGTACTTAAATACTACTTTCTACCAAAAAATTCTTTTATAGCTAATAATCTGAACCTGTATGAGAAATATGAATAATATTTTTGAAATATATAATCATCACTCTTGAGGTAAGAAGTATAATATTAAAGAAACAAATCTCCAAAAAGTTATATCTACTTACAGAACTCTAATTTGCTTTTAAAATCTGTTAGTTGAGATAAAAATTTTTTTTTAAATTTTGTTTGGTGGTATGATTAGAAAATGAAGCATAGGCCCAGCACAGTGGGGCACACCTGTAATCCCAGAGGCTCAGGAGGCTGAAGCGGGAGGATCTCAAGTTTAAAGTAAGCCTCGGCAACTCAGCAAGGCTCTTAGTAACTTAATGAGACCCTGTCTCCAAGTAAAATATAAAATAAAGTTCTGGGGTGTGGCTCAGTGATTAAATGGTACCATTTTAAAAAAGAAAAAGAAAGAAAGAAAATGAAGCATGTCCACAAAAAGAACTTAGAATCCCAAGGGTCACAAGTAATTATAACATCAGCAAGCAATAATTGTTCAATCTCTTATTAGCAATTCTGAAATCTATAAAGTTTTGAAAACCTGATTGAGAAAAAAAGTGGCAATAAAATCTGAACTGATGAGAGACTGTATTTATCCAACTTGATGTTTTTATTAATGGTGTGCAGAAATATTTAAAGATGAAGCACTGTCTCACATCCCATCAGTTTATGTAACGTGTAGTACTTGCATCATGTTGTTCTGAAACAAAATCTAAGGTGCAGTGTGGCACAGGCCTGTCTTCCCAGTTGCTGGGGGTGCTGGGATAGGAGAACAGCTTGAGCACAGGAGGCTAGGACCAGTCTGTATGACACAGGAAGACCTCATCTCTAAAAAATCTATGGCTGCAAGGTAGCTCGGTGGTACAGCTCCTGCCTGGCAGACGCAAGGCCCTGGATTCAATCCCCAGCAACACACAAAAAAAATAGGCAAATAAAGATAAAAAGTCTAATTTCTCAAATATATCTCATCCCATTGATTTTAGACCAGAAGCAAAGAGCCAGACACTGGATATATGAAGGTACAGAACTTGAAATTTTAAAAAGAGGAAGTTTTATAGGAATGAACAATTAATTATAATAATGTGCAGGTCCAGGCAAAGTAGCAACAAATGTGGTTTTGCATGGGCTGTACTTGTGGTACCTATGGCACATATAAATGCAGGAGGACAGAAGGCCACTGGACACAGGTGTGTAAAGAGCAAGTGCTAATAGCCTAGCTGGTGGCAAAGAGTGTCATTAAGTCGTGGAACTGGCCCATGAAATGAGTCAGGGAATAGATCAACAGCAAGAAGAAAAGAGGAGACCACCACTGAACCCTGGGGCCCTCTCATGTAGGAGGAGGAAGAGCTCCAAGAGGAAAGAGACCAAGACGAGAGAGAGAACCCAGCGAAGTGAGAGCCAAGGACTTTCAGCAAGGAGAGCAGAAGCTCAGAGACGGCCCTGAGCTGCTGTCACTCCACCATGCGGGAACAGAGAGAACAGCTAGGTTCTTCCCAACTGTTCTCTTCAGTGAGCAGCCATTACATTTTTAATTTCCTTAATTAAAATGCTCCAAACATAAAAATAAAACATGACATCTACTGAAGTACATCAAAACATACAAAGCCTCTCTTTTAAAAATTCCATTAATTCAACAAATGTTTATGAAGTATTTAACATAAGCAGAATATTATGTAAATACTATGATGGATATGAACTTATCTATGCTAAAGTTCAGGCCACACACTGTTTACTTGGGACAGAACATAAACAAGATGCCATGTAAAACTAGGATGGACATAAATGCACCACAGTCCTGGCACATTTGCCAGCAAGCTATCATACTTAGCAGAATGCACGAGTCCAAAACAGAGGAGACAAGCAAATACATTCGAGCAATTTTGAATTCAGAGTATAGCTTTCGTTATTTTTCCAAAGCATTATTATATTAGAAATTCACCAACTTGTTCATCTGAGACAGAGTTTCCATTTAAGTCTGAGGAAGGGCTTGTCCGGTCACATGGAAGATTATCATCAGAGACATCAGTATTATAGCCACTGCCAGTTGGAGAATCAGAAGAATTATTGGATGTCAGCACTCCACCCCGTTCTGTGGCATTAGCTTTACCCATAATTCCAAAACTGTTGTATAAAACAGCACCAGACTGCCTTCCTCCTGTAAAAAGGAATTTATTTGCTAACTAAAGCAGATATCCATATTTCAATGAACTCAATATCTATATAAAATTTTATAAAGATCATGTTTCATCACCAAGACTTTGCCCTTACCTATAAATGTGATATATGATTGAATTTTCAGATAAATAACTGTAGGCATATAACTACTTATACTAGTTACTACACTGGAACTAATATTAACTAATATAACCACTGACTACACCTAAAGATCTTCTATTCAATGAACTTACTTTAAAATATTATTCAATAACATTTAAGAAGCAATATATAAAACTCAGTATTTTTTGCTGAATAAAGGATGAATATTACTTACATCCCAACGACAAAGCTCTACTAAATCAAAGTCCAACTTTTCAATGATGCAAACTTTCAAAGAACTAGGTCGCTTTATATTTCACATGGGAGGTTTTTCTGAATCACAGATTTTGTTGTTATTGTTGTTCAAACACTGGGATTTGGTACAACTGGACACTCTGACTAGCTATGAATCATGCAACGGAGGGTAAACTTCACTTGAGCAATTGGCATGGGGTATCCACCCCTGGTACATAATCTCAGGCACCACACTACTTTCTGCTTTATTATGTAGATTCAGGTTACTCTAAGTCACAAGTGTATAAAACATTTCAGAAATGGAGGACCCAACCGTCCCCCACTTAAACAGTTCAATAAAAACAACAATAAGAAAAGCTTGCCTTTTATGGTTAAATTTTCAAGTCCACATTCAAACATTATCCAACCCCATTTTTCTTGGCTGGGACCTATTCGAGTTACATCTGGAACAGCTTGCTGATCTGTTTCATCTACAAAAGTAAATTCATCCAATTCTTCAAGAGTAAATAAAACCTTAGACTTCTCAAAAGGAATAGCAGTGATGGCACAGGTCCCAATGTCTATTATGAAGAGAGCAAAATGAATATTTTTAAAGACAGCTGGTTTATCCTTAAATTTACACATTTGTCACAGTGGCTCTCCTAAAAGGGTATCTTAATATTCTGCCAAAAAGAGAGAAAAGTAAACAAATGAGCCAACTTTTAAAAGAAGGAATCTAAAAGGAAGATTCCATAATTAACAAGTAATTGTTCAAAAGTAGTATCAATCTGAACGATTATATTCTAGAAATGTAGTCAATAAGTTCCCAAATAATTCAGCTTTATGGTAAAGTAATTTAAACAACTTTTTATCATGTTACCAAAAAATTATTTTAATTACCCAGCATTAGAGAAAAACTATTTTCAAGGAAAATTGCAGCTTTTCCTAAACAACTTCTATTTAATCACAACAATTCATCAAAAATGTTGTCCTGATTCCACTGCTTACAGATGCAAAACAGAAACCATTGTCGTGAGTGCCTGGGAGTTTTTATTATCTTATATATTCTCATTTCTCTGATTACAGATAATGAATACAGAAAAACAAAATGGAGAATATTAAAAAAAAAAAAAAAAAAAATGACCACCCAAAAGTAACTTGTTTATATTTGAAGTAAACACCTTCTAGCCCTTCAAAGATCATTTTGCAAACCCAGCTTTGGTTCCTACTTCGCATGTACTAGGAAACCATGATATAATTTTCTCGAGTCACTAAAAATTCTTTAAATATAATTTAATAGCTATGTATTATTCCATCATATGGAAACCTTTCTTTGCACTTGTGATTTGAAAACCTTCCTTGTTTAGAGAGCAAATATTCACTTACATTTTCCTATACTTTTCTCATTAATTACTTACACTTGTCTTTAATCCCATGAATTTACTGTAATCCTCACCATATAAGGTAAGGATTTAACTTGAATTTTGCTTCAACTTCTTGATTAGGAAATACAATCAAATATATCGAAGTGCCAAAATGTACAAAAAATGACTAGCCCCTAACTGCATTCAGACACCTATTTACTTCACCTCCCTACAGCTAGCAAATGTCATGAGATTACTGAGTATCTTTGACAGATCTCTAATATACCTGTAAGTAAAGACATTTACATTTTTCCACAACTGTCCACCTTCCAATTTCATTGAGTTTTTTCTTTGATGAAAGGAACTTCTGGATGATGGATTTCAAAATGATTCTAGGTACTGTTTACAGTCTGAATACCACCAAGTGCACACTGGTTACTACCAGTGCAAACTACAGAGCTCTTCATATTCTTGTCACTGTGTTTTACAGCAGCTTTAGGACTACAGATGCCAGGTAGCTAAGGAGAAGTTTCCTGCAATCCTGGAGTCCAACATTTTGGCCTCACACATAAGGACAGTGAAATGAGCCTTCAGAAAGTCCAAGCAGTCACACAGACTCAGAATGCACACAGGAGACATGGAACCTTCAGAACCTACAGAACACAGGGCACAAATTCCAGGAACCCATCTGTTCATTCAGGACTGGTCATCCATCCCACACGGCTATCATCTCAAATAAAACTAAATGGCTATCATCTCAAATAAAACTAAATGAACCCATTTTTATTTCTGGATCAAATCTGACGAACTGAAGTCATTTAAGCTCTAAATGAGAAAATGCATTACAGCCCAAAATATTAAAATGCTATATATACTTCTCTTTTTTACTTCACCAGGGACTTTAAGAGGAATGTTTATCACTCTTATTGTTGCCAGCCATAAGTGTAGGCTACCTGGACTTTACTAATATTGCAATTAATTAATTTTCATAAAGTTCTACAAACAGTTTAAACAACTGGCCACTCTCTCTTTGGTAATGAGCCAGCAATTAATACGAAGAAAACATACGCAATTCCTAATTTGAAGCCATATCAGTTTTCTTACCAAAGTTTACTTTCCATTCTACACAGAATGTGAATAATGAGTAGATACCATGACTTCCCTGTATGGAGAAATGTATTTCTTTTCCTTATATAATACTCAAATTGCTGCAATATTCAAAGGGAAAACTCATGTTCTCTGTTGCAAAATCTCTTACATTTCCATGTGCTAAGGAAAACCCTACTTGCAGTAGAGCCTACCTGCTGTGTCAAGACCCCTGAGCTGACCATGAACTCGATGAACGTGTAACTTGGCAGCAATTTCTTTCCCTTTTTCTGCTCCAGCATTTGATCTGAGGGATCCAGATGACTGAGGTTGCATCTTAGTGGCATGAACGTATCTATCAAAATTTGATGTTTTACTAGGGTCTGCATTATTTGAAGTCTCCTCAACCACACCTCTTTAAGAAAAAAGAAAAAGCATATTTAAAAATGATATAGTTCTGTGAAAACATTTAACTACATGGTTTACTTATAAAACCACTCCACTATTTTAACTAACTCAGTATTAATAACAAATTACTCAGTGTTCACTGAGTAATATTAAGAATGAACAGAATATAAACTTTTAAAAACATAATTTACTAATCTGTAATGTGAGTCCAAAATCAGTTTTAACATAATTCTCAGAAAGGTATTAAACAGGTAATTGAGTCTTATGTTTATGTCCAGAAAAAAAGATCATGGCTCAAATTAATAAAATCTGTCTTACCTGTTCATACGAACTTGTGTAGCAATCCTGTCAAAACACAACGCCACTAGGGACACGTGAGTCACACTTCTGCTAGGAGCTGTAGTTGGAGACTCTTCCACTGAAGCTTGTAATAAACATAAGTTCACCTAACACACAAAACATCACCAACTTGAGTTGGAAAACACAAAGTTATTACTTAAACATAAAACATGTGCAATGAGTCGCTACTGTGATGAAAGGCACTTCTCTGTACTGGAAGATAAGGAGGTCACAAATTCCCAGAGAGGAATCGTGACTAAGTTCTACAGGGAGGATGTGGAACGTTTTACTAAATACTGCTCGACTAAGCCATTTATAATACAGTAAATCCACATTAGATCATCAAAGGAATAAAATGTTCTTGATTTTATCCACTTTTCCACACCACTCACTCTCGTAAATGCAAAGCAAAGAAAGTACCAAAATGCTCTCCTTTTACCAACATTTTTTAAAAAAACATTCAAACGTTACCTTTGGTATGCTAACGTTAGCCTGCAGACCCTTAATTGTTACATTATCTTGCTTCATTGTAAGATTTGTCTGTGCTTGTCCTTGATTAGTTGCTCCTATTGTAGGGTGTTCAGTTTTTGTTCCTCGAACATCCTGTTTGGATGATAACTAAAATGATTGAAAAAAGAATTATTTCCTAGGACTTTCACAATTCCTACATCATTCACAACAACTTCTTATTCACTGAGCACCCAGGCCTATAACATGCCAGCTACTGGTTCAACAATCCATCTTCAAATCCAAACCTTTAGAAGAGCAAGGAAATAGCCAGGCACAGCGGCACACGCCTGTAATCGCAGCAGCTTGGGAGGCTGAGGCAGGAGGGCTACAAGTTCAAAACCAGTCTCAGCAACTTGGTGAGACTCTAAGTAACTTAGAGAGACCCTGTCTCAAAATAAAATATAAAAAAGGGCTGGGGGTGCGGTTCAGTGGTTAAGCAACCCTAGGTTCAATCCCTGGGGCCAAAAAACAGAAGAGGAAGAGGAGGAGAAAGAGGAGGAGGAGGAGGAGGAGGAGGAGGAGGAGGAGGAGGAGAGGAGGAGGAGGAGCAGGAGCAGGAGCAGCAGCAGCAGCAGCAGCAGCAGCAGCAGCAGCAGCAGCAGCAGCAGGAGCAGCAGCTAGGAAACAAACCAGCAGCTACAAGGTCCAGAAAAGTCATCTATATTCAAGGGAAATATGTCTATAAAGAGACAGAAACAGATGGTAAAAGGCTGTTTTTCTCAGGATCACTAAATTCTACTGCCTTGAAGACAGACCTATTCTGATAACTGACTCCTTGTTAGTTGGGAACTGTTCCAAATTTATTTTTTTTCAATATTCCTCTACCCTATCACATAAATGCCAATATGTAATGAATAATTGGTTCACTAAAAATAATCAGCCACATTTTCACCTCTCCTCTGCTCCCTAATGCACATATGACACAAGTAGGTTGAATGTCAAATGGAGTCACCAGAAGATCACAGGATATTACTATTCAGCAATGGCTTCATGCTTAGAGCTACGGCATGCACAGGCTGTCACACACCAGGAGGCAGTGACTCCACTCAGGACAATGTGAAGCCTGAGTCAGCTGATGCAGAGGAAAGTCAAATGTGAGCATCTCTGCTTCTTACAAAGTAAGGTACCAGTCCTCAAGAATGTCCATTCACTGAGAACTAAGGGTCTTTAGAAAAGCCTCAGATCTAAGCTTCTTAAAAATAAAAGAAAAAAGGCTTCATTTCTTAAATAGGTTATTTTTATGACTACTTCATCATAATACAATTCAATGATATCAAGGCTTTTGAACATGTCTATGTGTTTCAATTTAACTTGCTGATAACCTCTTCATACATTGACATTTCCCAGGTTTGGATATTCCACACAAATGATGAGGACCCAACTTTCTATGCCCATTAAATTAAAAGGCTCTTTTACATTTTCTGAGAAGGTAGTCTTGCTATTTTGGACAGCTTCCCTAAGGACTTTGGCATGGAGATCATCCACAATTGCAGCTGGGTGTCGGGAACTAGCACAATGAACCATTGCTTCAATATATCTGAGGGAAGAAAAAAAATAAATTAAAAATTTAAGCATTATTTAATATTATGACCTAATTTATCTAAATGCATCAATGAAATTAGGCATTTGGATATTTACAACAACCCTTCAACACTGAAATAAAAATGCCTAAATCACATTTTTAGAAATTATACAAATGAGACATTTAAGAAATTTTTACCCGGTTCCCCCACCAGGTAAACAAAACTCTATTGTTAATATTCTTACAGAATGTGTGACAGACATCATTGCCCTGTGTACATGTATGAATGCACAGATGGTGTGACTCTACTTTGTGTTCAACCAGAGAAACAATAGCTGTACTCCATTTGTGCTCAATGAATCAATAAGCAAATAAAAATTAAAAAAAAGCTCTATAGTTTTTAATCTTCCATCTTAGCACTGCTCTTCTATCATTACTTTTCTTTTTTTTAACTAATATACAAAAACATGAAGATCATACCTATTACTATTGCAATACCATATAATGTTTCAGTACACGTATGCACTGTATAATATCGAGGTTAAACACTGATCTCCTTAGAAGTTTATCACTGCTCTATGGTAGAAACTTCTGAAATCCTCGCAGCATTCTGAAATGTGCAGCACATCACTGCTGTCTGCAGCCAGCCTGCTGGACAACACAATACCAGCGTCGTGCTCCTGTCCTGCAGTAACTCAGGGACCCCGATCAGCCTCTGCCCTCTCCCCCAATTGCCCTGGCCTCTGCTGACCAGCTTTCTTCTCCTTCTCTGAGATCCACTTGTTGGATTCACATATGAATGAGACCAGGCGGAACGTGTCTGTGTCTGGCTCACTGTCCTTGCCATGATGTTCTCCAGGTCCATCCGTGGGGTTCCAAACGACAGCCCTCTCTTACAAGAGACAGTGCTCTGCTGCGTACATGGACCACACTGTCTTTGTCCACTTGGGCTGCTTCTGTCCTGGGCTGCTGTGCGCACTGCAGTGAACCTGGGGGTGCAGACGTCTCCTGGACATACAGAATCGTCACCTTTGAGACCCACCTGGTGGTGGGGTTTCATTCTTACTGGGGCAAGGTGAGATCTCACGGTGTTTCATCTGCAGTTCCCTGGGGGTTAATGAGGCTGACCTTTTTTTCATATACCTGTTGGCCAGGGGTATTCTTTTTCTGAGAAATACCTACTTATATACACTGCTCATTTCTAAACTGGTTTATTTGGGGTTTTGCTATTGAGTTGGCATATATATTCTGGATTTCAATCTCTTGTCAGATGTACAGTTTACAGATACTCTCTCCCATTCTGTAGGCTGTGTCTTCACTCTGTTGAATGTTTCTTTGCTGTGCAGAGACTTGTAATTTAATATAATTCCATATGTTTACGTTTGCTTTTGTTTCCTGTGCTCTTAGTCTTGTCCAAAAACTCCTTGCCCACTCCAATGTCCTCAAAAGTGTTTCCCCTCTTTTCTTCTAGTAGTTTCAAAGTTTCAGGTATTATGTGGAAGTCTTCAATCCATTTTTAGTTGATATTTGTAACTGGTGGCTTTTTTCCTTTTATAATCTCCTGAAGATTTCCTATATTCCTCATTTGTCTAAGATCTCCTGAGAATCTTAACAATATGTTATCACAGAAAACCATGTGCCTCATGTGCCTTTGCAGAAAAGGAAGACTTCCATGAAAACTGGTCCCAGCTAAACCCTGTCCCCTCAACACTTCAGCACTCGGCTTTTCCCATGACTCTGCATTCCACTTCAGCTTTGTTCACATTAGTTTTATAACCCTGGAAAGACTACATGTTGCTTGCAAGCAGAGCATCTATTATTTCCTTTTATTCTTTCATTAACTAGATAGGAATATGAGGTAATGAGTTCCTGAGTATTTGCCCATGTTAGGCTTATTAGCCCAATGCAGAAAAAAATGGGAAATATATTACAATAAAATGATCATTGCAATATAATTATTTGGTTGAGAAAGTAACAAATGATTACTAAAACATAGACCTTTTAAAACATATGTCCATTTTTCACTCAATCAAAAAAGCCACTAGTGTTAACAGCCACTGCTCTCTAACACCAGTGCTGCCGCTAGCTCTCTGAGTTGTAGCAGAAGGGGGATAAGTAAGGAGGTCTTTCTACCATGGCTGATACAAAGCAGACTGCCTGCAAATTGACAGGAGGCAAAGCACCCAGGATACAACTGGCTACAAAAGCCACTCAGAAGAGCGTGCCCTCCATTGGAGGGGTGAAGAAACCTCATGGTTTTAGGCCTGGTACTGTGGCACTCAGTGAAATTAGACATTATCAGTAAATTTCTGATTTGCAAGCTCCCCTTCCAGTGTCTGGTATGGGAAATTGCTCAGAACTTCAAAACAGACCTGCACTTCCAGAGTGCAGCTATTGGTGCTTTGCAGGAGGCAGGTGAGGCCCATCTGGTTAGCCTCTTTGAAGACAGCAACCTGTGTGCTATCCATGCCAAATGTGTGACAAAAATGTCAAAAGATACCCAACTAGCATGCTGCATATGAAGAAAATATGCTTAAGAATTCACTATGATGATGAGCTGGGGATATAGCCCAGTTGGTAGAGTTGCCTGCCTTGTAGGCACAAGGCCCTGGGTTCAATCCCCAGCACCACCAGCCAAAAAAAAAAAAGAATTCACTATGATGGGAAACATTTCATTCTCAAAAAATGTTTTCTCTTCTTCCTGTTATTTGGTAGTTCTGAATGTTAGATATTTTTTTCCATGGGGTCAAAAGGTACCTAAGTATATGATTGCAAGTGGAAAATTAGGGGACAGAAAAGAGTACTGGCCATTTTTCCAGTTTCATTTGTGTGAGGATTTTTAATATAAATGCGGGGATATAAAGCATTAATGCAAGTCAAAATGTTTCCATGAACAAGTTTCACAGTTCAACTTTAAAACAATTATAAATAAAACACATTTTTCTGGAAAATGCCAACATTTGGATTTTTTAAAATAAGTAAATTTTTTATTGATGGCAACTAAATGGCATTTGTAGCATTTCTATCATACAGTACATTCCATCCATTCACTATATTTTCTAAGTTGTCCTACATCCATGTTTTTAATGTTGTCTGTCTTCTGTGCTGTTCCTGCAAGGTTGCTACTAAAAAACATGAAAAAAAAAAAAAAAAAAAAAAAAAAAAAAAAAAGCTACCATCAACAATCTCCTATGTGAACAAATCACATGTGTCATTTTATAAAGTAATAGTTACATTTTTAGACAAAATACCTGTCCATAGCTTCAGCCACCAATGGAGTCAGAACAACATCGACGTTTCCTTTTACTTCGACTATGGCTGTCGTTCTGGTCTGAGAAATGGGCTGGTCCAACGCCCACTCTTCCGTTAATGTTTCATCATCTGTGTTATCAACGATTTTCTTTTCCAGTGGAGTATATGGTGTACTATGCCATTTAACAAGCAAAGCATATATTTAAGAAAGACCATGAACAATAATAGAAGTAGAGCTTCCATAAGACGGGGAAACCTTTAAACTGCATTTATTTCAGTGAAAAGTCATGGAATTGGACTTGATATTTTATGTTTCAAATACTTTTCAAAAACTGCCAATGAGGTACTAAAATGCAAAGTGGTTAAAGATGGCTAATGTATCAAATGAGAAAATAATTTTAATATCTGTTTACTTGATGAAACCATTCTAAACTAAGAAGTTTATATCTGTCACACTTTGGCTTTCATGTTTCATAGACATACAAGTAATGCTAAGCCATGACAGACAAAAGAGCTTAATTATTTTGGGTAATTTGTTTAAAAATTAGGCCTGACCTCTTCAAGAACGGTTATTACTCAGAATCAATTCTCTCTCATAATCAAGAAATGCTGATTTTAAACTTACATGCAATTTTAACTTACTTTGAAGTTGATCCTGAAAGTTGCATGCCTCTGTCTAGCAAAGAATTAGCTGTGAGCCCCTGTTTGATAACCTACAACAATATAAAGTATTAGTCTATAATTTTATTTCTCTAATTTTATGGCATTAACTGAGTACTGTGAAGATTCATATTACTCTGTTAATATGATTTTGATACATTCAACCTAAATGTTTTTCCAATTGAGACAATCATAGAAAATATTCAACTTCATTTTCTGTTTACGTAACTATGTGGCAGAGTATGATTGTGAGGGTTGACCATGGGAGAGGAGGACAGTACAATTAGAACAGTATTTCAGATGCTTTTCCTCTACTGCCTTTTTTACAATGAGATTTTCTGAAGCTCATTTTGTTCTTCTCCTAGCATAACCAATTTTTAAAATGTTTTTTATTCATGCATGATAGTTATTAATAATATTGGGGTTCATTATAATGTAGTCACACATGCATGGAATAGAATTTGCTCCACTTCAATTTTACAACCAATTTCAAAGCAGAAAAGAGACCCAGAGAAACATTAAAATTGTAGGAAAAGCTAGACTTGTATTCTATATTCATAAAAGATAAAATGAGCAAATGAATCTAACCAAACTGAACTCTAATAAATGTCAATTGGTTATTCAGATTTAATGGAGAACATGTTATGTTCTATTTTTGAAGTTATCTAAACAATGAATTCCTGACCCATCTTCTCCACAAATCTGCCTGCCTAGCCAATCTAGAAATATGTTTTTAAATACTGAAATAATCCTATCCTGTCAGGTTCTATTCTGCACACCAGTATAATTCAGTTTCATACAGAAAAAGAATCAAATACTCACATATTTCCATATGGAACAAAAGGAACATTTTGAAATCTCAGTAAAAGAAATTTATTTTGGGCAAGATAATAAACAGGCAGAATTTAGAACCCAAACTTCACAATTATCACTTAATGCTTCTTACTTACACATACCACTCAAATGCTCGTCTATCTCTGGCAGGGCCTCCATCATTACTAGTGTGCCTTGAGCCCAAGCCTTCACCATCTCCTGCACAGACCACTTTAATAGCCTCCTAGACCATCCCCCAGTCCTCTCCCAAAGACAGCTCAACTCTACTTCAGAGCCAAAGTACATGAGATTACATCCATTCCCTCAAAAATGCAATTTAAACAACCTCAGAACTGCTGGTGCCACAGTCTGCGAGGACTGGACAACCTGGTCCTCATTTAGGTCTCTGCACTCACTGCTTCTCAGGCACACTGACCCTTTCCCACCCCAGTTCTCTCATCCACAAGTGCTCCTCATCTACCCTCCACGTCAGTGCCATCAGGTAGCTCCACCCCATTATTCTCTAATCCAGCAGCCTTTGATTTTCTTTGTAACAACCTTCTCAATATGAAACCTAATTCTAATGTGTCTACCTACTAGCTGTATGTCTCCCACCTCTCAACTAGAAGCTCCATGTCTGTTTCCCTCACCACTGTACAAAATGCCTAGCACGAAGTAAAATAAAATTAATATCTGAATCAAGGACCAAATAAATGTTAGACATGAAATATATATCTACACACACATATATAAACATGTACATACTATGTAAGATTCCTGAGCACCACTCATGAGTTCCATATTTCATGCTTCATTTTGGCTTTAATATCCTAAAATTTTCCCTTATAATTCATCCTTCTAAAAATAGTTTTCATATTGGCTATTAAAACCAAACTTATTTTGCTGGGCGTGGTGGCGCACACCTGTAATCCCAGCACTTGGGAGACTGAAGCAGGAGGCTCATGAGTTCAAAGCCAGCCTCAGCAACTTAGTGAGGCCCTAAGCAACTCAGTGAGACCCTGTCTCTAAATAAAATACAAAATAGGGCTGGGGATGTGGCTCAGTGGTGGAGTGCCCCTGGGTTCAATCCCCAGTACCAAAAATATATATATTTTTTTTAGATGTTTTTAGATTTACTAAAAAGGTGATTTACGGAATACAGTATAACAGTAGGCATATTGCATTGTGATTGCATAATCACATTGATAGGAAAACAGAAGAACTAGAACATCAAGTGGAACTGCATTTGAATGAAATCAAGGATTAGCAGAAAGAACAGCTACTATTATTTAATAAATAACTCCAAAATCTTATTTTTAAGATACAGAACTTATGAATTCACAGAGAAAGACAGACTTGAGCCTACCCTTAGGAGTACTATATAATGTGGACAGACCATGTGTTAATTTATTAGATTAGTATAATAAAAATCTTAAACCATTCCTCAATTTGCTTAAGTTTATAATACTCATCAATAATCCTGAGTTCTAACTGTTGTATATGAAGCTATGATTTCAGAAAATCTATCTGAAATGACTGAGTAGTTCTGAAAACAACTTCTCAAAAATCCGCTTTTCTGAATGAACACATTGCTAGAAACTAATGATTTGGTGTATACCTTAAACGTTGGAACAGAAAGCTGTTCAAATGATGATGAACTTTCTTCACTGGTTGGTGTATCCAGATCGAGGGGGCGATGCAATGAGGACTTAGAGGTCCTTTTGTTGGTTGGGTGTTTAACTGACCAATTAATTACCTGGAACTGAGTAAGGTAAGTCTGATAACAATTCATCACAGGTTGCTGAGAAGTAATCTGTTCACTCTCCACTGGTTTTTCTCCTTCCACAATATATAGATGTTCTACAACATCATCTTCTCCACCTAATGCAGAAACAAACGAAGCCTGGGAAGGATGCGTTTTGAATGGCAGAGTTCGAGGGTCCGGAATGCTTTCTCCATGGCCAGTCAGGGGTCCTTCCACACTGTGATATATGGAACCCCTACTGTAGTCTATCTGCTGTGCTTGCTTTTTCTTCTTTTTCCTACCAGGGTAAGTACCAGGGCCTTCATCACTGCTAATGGGCTCGAATTCCTCAGCTGCAGAAAAGTAGGCTTCACTATCAGCCATCGACATGCTAGAATCCATTGATCGATACTGATGGAATGAATTAGAGTCTGCTGATGGTGTGTATGGGAATGAACCAAAACTTCTCCTCTGCTTTGGCGAGTCTAGTACATTCTCATCACTTCGAGAGACATCACTACTAAACTGAACTCCAACTGTAACAGGCTGTTTGTCTCCATAAAAAGCAGCAGTAAGACTCTTGGTACTTCCAAGTCGGGTAGAACACACTGAGGCTTGTCGCTTCAAAGGAGATCTAAGAGGAGACTGACCTACTGATTTATCCTGAGTGTTAGGAGACACAGGACTGTTTCCTGAAATTTCTGCAGGAATGCTAAAACAGAAAGCAAAACTATCAATATTTTCAGCACAGCATATATTGTAAGCACAAACAGAGATTACCTATATAATCTTTTTAGTGATTTTGCATTTACAAATAAAAGAAAACCTGAAATTTTATAATATCTAAAGCAGCAGAATAGCACAATATGTGTTCAAATCCCCCATGCATTTCCAAAATACAATTGAGCACCTTAAACACAATAAAAAATGTAAAGGCTTGAAGGGACAAAGGTTTTGGATGAGGTTTTAAGCCAAAGGAAACAGTTTAGAATCTGCAGAGGAAAAAGTATGGAAGGTTAAGGTTGTGGCTCAGTGGTAGAGCACTTGCCTAGCTCAGTGAAGCACTGGTTCAATCCTCAGCACTACATAAAAATAAATGAATAAAATAAAAGTTTTGTATCCATCGACAACTAAAACAAACAAACAAAATACATAAAGGAAGTTCAGGGGGACAACAAAACTCAACAATTGGCAGGCTGTAAAAGTAGAAGGAAAAATGCAGGGCCCTGCACGGGAGCCCAAGGAGGAGGAAAATGTGAAAGACACTATACAGCCATGAGGCAAGTGTGGCTCACAAAAATGAAGTGGCTACCTCCTAAGGTGCTCAGAGGAGGACCAGAAAATACTCACTAGGGAGGACAGCAAGTGAATGCAACAATGATTCACTCTGAGCAGTGGGGTGACAAGAAATAATGATTTTTGTATCTCTGCCTATCTTCAATGTGTGTGTGCGTGTATGTGTGTGTATATATGTGTGTGTGTGTGTGTGTGTGTGTGTGTGTGTGTGTGTGTGTTTGTGTGTTTTTATATATTCATAAATAAAAAATTTTACTCTGAAATACAGATTAACACTTTAAAATATGTAATTATGTTCAGGTACAAAAAAAAATTTCTAAAGAGAGGGAGTAAAAAGGGAAGAAGTTTTCCTATCAGTATTGTAAGTAACTGCAATCCCATCATGACCAAGTTCCTAAGTCAAAGTGCATACTGACCTCCCCTGGCCATCGTCTCTTTTCGCACCATGCAAGAACTCTTTCTGAACCAAATGGTCATCAGCCACAGAAGACGGGCTCTCCTTTTCACCTGCCAGCAAAGGCTGAGCAGCACTGGAGCTACTATTCTCTTCCGAGGAGGAGGAGGAACTGTGCGATCTCAGCGGTACCTGGAGACTCAGGTGCTGAGCTTTTCTCTCTACTTCCATTCCCACTGATTTATTTTCCCAGTCTTTCCTTTTCGTACCATTCACATTACCTAAACAAACAGAAGGTGGGTGAAGTGAACATAAAAATTTCAATAGTGATTTAGGGAAAATATGACATTGCGATTCCATTTTTTAAGTATAATCATTTTTAAAAAGCAAGTATCTACTTTCATAAATTATCTACATAAATATGGATCTACAGTCCATATACAGCAACCTTTTATTTTTTTAATCTTTTATTTAGAAGTTTTCAGGGCTGGGAGGTAGCTCAGGCGTAGAGCTGAGCACTGGCTCAGCACATGCTCCGGGCACAACCACAGCACGGGAAAAAGGAACATTCACACTTACAGAAAACTTTCAAGACCAATACCAAGAACACAGAACACTTTTCACTCAGATTTACTTATTTTTAAACACTTTGCCCAATTTACAGTAAAAATCCCATGAGAGGAGGAGAGTGGAGATTCCAACTCTCCCACAGGGAGGCTCTCCCTGCGCCTGCAGCCATGCTCAGACAAGCCCGTCCAGGCTCTCTGTGAATGAAGGAACAATGCAGGCAGAGTGGAGCAGCTGCTTCAAGGGTCACCAGAGCCCCAGGGGTCACATGAGGGGAGGCAGCAAAGGATAAAAGAAGAGCTCTGCAGCTGCCCAGAGTCAGGAAACTACCTCCTGCTCAACTTTCTCCCTCCTCCAGCCATTCCTGCATCAGTCAAGCAAAGGAACCTGTTAGTAGGAGAAAAAAGACCTCCTGAATGGAGCACAGTTCCACACGAATCCAGGGGGTTACACACTTAGAATAGAAGCAACATTTACTCCTACTATCACAGACGTGAAAGAGAAGACAGTAAAAAGAAAAGTGAGTGTGATCCACTTGTACAAGAGAGAAACCAAGAGGGCCCTCAACTCTACTAGTGTGCCTTCTTTGCTTGAGCCTGACACTGGACAACTACACTCAGCTCCCAGGGGACTTGACAATCGAAAACTGTCTTGTCCTTTAAATGCCAAGATGTTTTGGTTATCTGCTGATTTTATAAGACAATCTGTTCCTACTTTAGCAAAACTGCTGAAGTAAAACTATCTTAAAATAGCATGTGCATGGCTATGCATTACTACTCAGTGAACCATCATTTAAGCAGGTACTGAGCACTGAGCAGATGTGGTCCAGTCCTTTCCTCTAATACCTACACCTGGGGAAATCAATCTGCTAAGACTCTTAAAACTATAGCACCCTACCTGCTCCCTTTTTTGGTATAATGTCAAAAGACAGAACTAAACATTCTTGTTTTTTAATAGATTCAGAAAAAAGGGCCAAATGTTAGTGAAACATCCAAACTTGTCTACATTTCACTTTGCAGCACAGCACTTGAACAGTACACATTATGCTTAATGTATGGTTGCACAACTAAAAAATTCAAAGGAAAATCTGTTTCCAAAGTTGCTCAGAGAAAAGACACTAGTTCAATCTAAATCTAGACACTTAAAGCCTCCATGGTTGTTAATACCAAACTAGTAGATTTGCAAAGTTATCCTAAGAACTCTAATGAAAAATCAGATTTCTCCTCACTTATTTCAGTTATTTAAAAAAACAGTATTGCAAAAGTAGTTGGTACTTGGGGGCCAATAATCCAAATGATCTTATGGATACACTTTCCTATTGAAACAGGCTGGCAAAACAAAGTTGAAGGACAGTTACCCCTCAGTATATATCTGGAAGCTTGATTACAGAAAAATAATAATATATAAGGAAATACTGAGCCTAAACTTTGTGAGGAAAGCCACCCATGTCAACAGTGGGAGATCTGAACAGACCTACTTTGACCAAGTATAACTCTGAAAAAAACACTAGTCTTTTCTGGCTTTCATTACAATATATGCAAAAGAAATGTAGATTACATTAACTCCTACCCAAAACACTCCTCAAAAAATTAATTAAATTGAGCAAAGTAACACAGAAGATCTCTCAGGATGGCACAGGGGTAAAGACAATAAAAGATTAGCATGAAACACATTTTATTACCATCTATAATTTTGGGGATTTCTTTGGTAACAATCCATTCTCCAGGCTGTAGCAGGGACTGTCCATAGTACATATCAGACTCTGCACTTGTGCTGGAAAACGCAGAGCTACTCGATGGCGTCAGCTCCTCGAGCCTGAAGAAATCCAGTCCAGTTCCTGTGCCACCAAAGAACCTGCAGCCCCCGAGACAGCCACACTTGTTTCTGCACCTCCTGTTCTTCAGGTTATCATCGGGCCACAGAAACCACAACCTGAGCAGAGCGAGCAACAACAGAGAAGCACTCATTAGGAAACAAGAAACGGGCAGGTAGTTAAAGACAAGCTCTTGTTTATATATTTTAAAATAATGTAAACACACACAAAAAGGTTTATTCTTCTGTGCTATATCCTTTTAATCATTTGCCTTTCAAAAAAAAAGCAGCTTACCACAGTGAGATGGAAATAAGTGAAATAATAAATATAGCATACATTAAAAAAGCATTAAAAAAGAAGCAAATACAAAAATGAGACATTTAAATCCAGTTTTAAAACAGTAAAAATTCTCAAAAGGACCATGCTTTCTATTTTTTTTTTAATTTTAATTCAGTTTTTTAACCCATACATTAAAAACATGAAAACTACATACTGATAGGCTGAGTCTGTGAGTAACACAAGGTCCGTGCTCTTCACAATTCTTGATGAGCAGAGCACTGAAGCCAGACAAGGAGCTGCACGGAGCACCCAAGGTCCCCAGGAGCCAGCTCCCCAGCTTTACCAGCATCTGGCTCTGCCACTTAGCCTAAATGAAAACAGGCACTGCACCATGCTGGCTTCCTGAGCAATAATCAACAAAAATCCTGGTTCTTTAGTTCTTGACTCCAGAGCCTTGCAAACTAAAGTTCTTTTACACAACACTCCACACATTATTTTTCATTCTACTTAAATTAATTTGAAACTTGATCTTCATAAAAAGTCCAAGTTTTTTGGAGAAAATTAACAGATATAAATAGCCCTCTGTAAAATGCAGAAATGAATATAGGTATTCAGTATTTTTCTTTGTATTTGAATAGGAATTTGCAGAAAAAGCTCTCTACTTCCATATCCAGATTAATACACACGTCCCTCATAAAATCAAGATGGATTCAAAATTGATGTCAGCTGTGGTGGCACATGCCTGTAATCCCAGAGGCTTGCGAGGCTGAGGCAAGAGGATTTTGAGTTCAAAGCCAGCCTCAGCAACTTAGTGAGGCCCTAGGCAACTTAGCAAGACCCTGCCTCAAAATACAATATAAAAAGTGCTGGAGATGCGGCTCAGTGGTTAAGCACCCCTGGGTTCAATCCCCTGCTATCCCCTCCACAAAAAAAATTGGTAAGAGAAACATCAATACTCAAATAAATGCACACAGACTGTAAATCAGAAATTGACAGTCAAAACAGCTATGTGAAAAAATTGTCTCCCAAGTAAAGAAATGCGTAGTAAGGAGACACCTATCTTTTCAGTTATCATAAACCCTCAAAAGGTAGCAGAGGCAGTGAGACAAGCATTCTCCTAAAATCCAGGGGATGTAGGCTGAAATAATTTTTCATGGAAGTAATTTGGGAATGCATATCAAAAGTCTCAGTTTTTTAACCCACACATAACTACCAATGAGCAAACTATTTAAAGCAATTTGCCAGAAAGTATGGGAAAAGATCTTATGTGCAAGTGTTCCTCTTACTATCATTTTTAGCAGGAAATTTAGAAATAGTCTAAACACTTTATACAATGGCAACGGCTAAGTAAAACATGCTGTATCTTTCTGATGGTGCATTGTCATGCTTAAAAGGGACTTTATAAAAATGCTCAATCACACTGGCAGGTGCTTAGGATGTAAGTTTAGTATACACAGGGTGATTTGAGGTATAAGAAAACTACCCCTACAACACTGGAAAGATATACCACCAAATTCTTTGAGGTAGGGTTATGATCACTATTTTACTTTGTTTCTTAAGAGACTCTCGCATTTTAAAATAAGCATGTATTAACTACATAGTAGGAGAGATGGGGATGGAAGAAGTCATGCTGATGTTTTAAAAGGAGGAGACTCAGTAGGAGGCTCTGCCAACTTTTTGAACAGGCAGATAACAGTTTTATTGAGAACAGGTCTAGGTGCTCGCACTCTCCAGTGCTGTCTGGGAGGCCCAGAGGAGTTTTGTGTAGTTCACGATGACAGCACAATGGTTTCTGGGAACAGTGAAGTGGGAAGCACAGTATCAGGGTGAGCGAGAGGGCAGTGCTGTACAGAGTGCTATTTGAGGACCAGTGCTGACATAAACAGTATGGACTGGAAAAACATCAGCAGGTAATGCTATTTCCCAGAACCACACCATCCCCAGAGATGAGACATTATGACGCATTTATTCAACATCAAGTCCTTATAAATTCACGGAGACACAACAGTGTGCTCATACTCAGTCTTTATTCCAAATGTCCTTATTCCATTCCTAACAAAATTTTCTCTATAATTTTCTAATACTGTTTTTCTGAACCCAACACTGCTACCATTTTTTAAATTTTCACTCACCTCTTAGTTCTGGCATCATGAGCTTCTAGGAAATGTCTCTGTGCCTCATGTTTAGAATGATGATCAGCGGCCAATGCAATATCAACAGTAATAAGTCCTAAATTGGCTGACCCAGCTTCAAGCCAGTAGGCCCTCCGTAGCACTGCAGGCTGAAGTCCAACTCTGCAGCTATTTACTTGTTCAATGTACTGTCTCACTTGAACATCCTGAATTGCAGCACTTATTCCTTCCCCAACAGATGGATTGTGGAGATTACAGTTTGCAACTCGAATTGCACCCATCTAAAGTTGAATGAAACAAATGAAACAAAACTAGAACCTCTGTATTTTTAAGTAAGTTAGCATCATCTACAGACAGGTAATCATTTCAAGCAGAGTGAAAATTTATTTAGAAGAACAAAAGAAAGGAAAAAGGATAAGAAAAAAGGAAAAAAACTAGAAAGGAAAAAGAAAGGCGGGCAACACAAAAAGCAAATTCATGAACAGAAAAGAAGTAGAGCTGAGTGACAGAGAGGAAGAAGGCAGAGGAGCACAAGCACCAGGGAAACCAGTGTCAAGTTGGTGGGCAGTGAGGGACGCAGCCACAAGCCACTCAACAAGGCCCTGGCACAACAGCCACCCCAGTGCAGAGGTGGCAAACAAATGTCCCTGGAGCCGGGCAGAAAACAGAAATGTCCAAAACCTACCCATACTCGGCAAAATCTTCTGGCACTACATGTTTACGCCGCTGGCATACAAACTTTCAAAGAGCAATGTCACAATAATTCAGTTAGAATTCCAAAGTGGTGAAAATACTTTACAATGTAACAGTGGAAGACAAAATGAATGAGTAAAACTTAGAAAGATATCTTCTAAAATTATGTGGTACTCTATGAGATGACAAACCATAAAGTGTGTTGTATTTCAAGACATAAAGGTTTGGTCTAGTCAAAGAGAAAAAATAACTGCACAGGCCAAGAAAAAGACACACACTTACCTTCACATTCGTAGCACAGCCATGCTCTACAATATAAATGTCAGCCCCGTCTGCTGCTAAGCGAGTCATAGTGTACTTCAGATCATCTGAAGTTGGGCAAGGCCCCGGAATACAACTCAACTACAATGAAAAAGGATTTTATAATTAATTGATCACAATCAACACATGATTTTGATACTTAACTAAATCTCCTTATTTAAATAAACAAAATTCTAATTATATGTGTTTTTTTTTTAATCAGTAGGTTAGCTGGGCAAGGTATTGCATGCCTATAACTCCGAAGGCTGAGGCAGGAGGATCCCAAGTTTGAGGCCAGTCTCAACAACTCAGCAAGACCCTAAGAACTTAGGAAAATCCTGTCTCAAAGTTAAAAAAAATTTAAAAGTGGGGAGTGGAGGGGGATGTAACTCAGTTGTAAAGTGCCCCTGGGTTAATTCCCCAGTAACCTAGGGGGAAAAAAAATCAATCAGTTAAATTTCTTTCTTTTATAATGACAAATAAACCACCAGCAATAAAAATGTTCCCTATTAGAATGCTAGTCTTACATAACTACCATTTTCATCAAAAATGATGATTTGCTACAAAGCATGCAGCAAATCTACTTGACTTAATACATATAAATTTGTCACCAAAACTCAAAAATAGTCAAAGAAAACTGAAAAACAAAGTCACAAGTTTATAAGAATGGTTTGAGAGTTGAGGTATGAGATTTCCTTATGAGAGCAGGGACACCCCACCCTGTACACACGTCCATTTTCACACATATCCACAGATATATCAACCGTAAATATCACGATGATACCTAGGACAATCCACACAAATTTAACTTTGTTTTGTTCCTAGAATACAGATTTGGTAATGTCTAGGCTGGAAGAAAGTCTGCACATCACCTACTTCCATGAACTGGAGGCAATGGCAGCCCGAGTGAATCCTGGCCCACCAGCATGTAAACATGCTTACTAATGGCACAGCCAAGGACTGCAGTCGGGGCCTTCAGGACAGCCTGGTCTACCTGCTCCAGGCAAAGGCAGAGCCAATGAACAAATATGAAGTGACAGCACATGAGTGGCTGGGTGGGGAAGGGGCTGGCTGTAGAAAGACACAAAGGAATTTTTGAAGGTGACAGAAATGATCATTATTCACATGTATAGAGCATTTGTCCAAAACCCAAACCATACAACCTAAAAAGGGTGAATTTACTGTGAAATTGTAACTCAGTATACCTGACTTAATGCCACATAAAAGCTTTGAGTTAAAGGCAGGCGAGAGGTGGGGGGCTAAAGATAGGTATGAATTACCCATAAAGAACTAACTGCCTGACGTGTGAGTCAGGGCCAGTTCCCGGGGCCCAGCAATGTGTTCATAAAAGGAAAAACACTTCATCAACACTTAAAGAGCTGTTTCCATTACTGTCAGTACATAAGTATAGATTTCAGATGTTTTTGGACATAAAAGCACAATGAATTACTTTAATTCATAGTAATACAATAGCATACAAGTATATCTTCTATATCAAAAGGAAAAAAAAGACCTAAATAAGAAAGAAAAGCTAAAATGTTAACAATGGTTTTCTTTTACATTTTCAAACTTCCATAATTTCCAGATTTTTGGAAACAAGCCCCAATTCCAAATTCACCAGGGAGAGTATTTACTGCACAAAACATTGCACATTTCAGTGCCACTGTGCAAGTTCGAGGGATCACGGTCTGCTTTTTACAACCCTGAGGAGGCACTATAAGGATATGTATCAAGGCAGTTCCATGTCTGGAGTCAGGAAATCTGGCAAATGCCCAACATTGTTAATCACATTTTAAGAAATTAGGCATGTTTCAGAATGGTCTGCAAATCAAGTCACACCAGGAACTCATCCTTCCTGTTGCTTCAATTTCTAAATCTTCAACATGTACAGCCATATTTCAAAAAGAGTATAATAATACACTTTGATACAAATTTTAATAGTAAAAATATGTATGTGTTTAATTTGTATGTTTTAATAATTCCCTCATATTTTAGATACAGTAAGAATTTATAAAATAATTAACTGAAAAAAAGCTGAACTATCCTGTGTACTTCAGGGTTATGCACATTTGAGTTTCAGCTGAACCTTGACCTTCCATTTTAAACCAGTCATACATGTGTACAATACTGCTGACATTTGTTAACATACCTTGGACTCACAGAACCGACGGTCAATCCCATGCTGACATATGATTACTGATTTTGGTCTTTCCAGTTCATATTCCCGGCATACCACGTGAAAAACAAACGTCTGTCCCCACTCCAAGAGACACGCCAGCTACAACAACCAGGGACAGGTGACAACACCGTTAGGCCTAAATGAGTTCAGCACTCAGCAGCTGCTGAGGAACATCAGCTGTCTTCAAAGAGCTCAAAGGCTGCCTTATGCCTCTGCTTGATAACCTGCCTGTCAGACTGAGGTTTTCCACTCCAGCATCACCCAGAAGCCTATGTCCCTCTTCATTTATGCAAGGCAAAATACATCGCCAAAATGAACCTCATTTCAACTGAAAAGCACCCCTTCCTCAACTTCTAACCCAAACAATTTTCATCAAAGTCACACCTTCCATCTTATGTAGCTAACTGGAACCCCTCGCATATGAAAGCACCTAACATTCGGTTTCATAATCACTAAACTTTGATGTAAATTTTTTGAATACTTAAATATCGTACTGAGCTACAATTTTGGAAAGCTGGGTATTTTGAAAGACTAAGCACATTTGTATGTGTAAGTAAGAGCTTAAGTAAGCATATATCAATTCTTCAAATCTAGAGTTTAAATTAAAAAGCCCTTCAGTTTTATAACTGATCCAAGCTGATCACAATAAACATACTAGGAATGGGTTTACAATGCATTATCCCCTCAAAGCAACTATTAGAAAATATCATTTTCAGTTTTAAAACATACAAGGATGATAGGACATTAAAGTGCCTACAGGTTCATGAGGCATGCAATAAACAGTGATACCAAGACAGCAGTGCAGAAGAGAAGGGTCATCTTATAATGATGATTTATAAACAGGAACTCTAGCAGGCCTCAGAATAAAATGTCCAGTGCTGTGGGATCAGCATGGCTTTATCTTCCCATTAGGAACAAGCTCTTTTATTATACACAAGTTTGTACTTGAACACTTAGGGACAAGAAATGGGGAGTAGAAAGGGGAAGACAGTTGCAAAGCTGGTAAGTGCTGAGTATTCCCTGCCGTTCATTTCTGCACCTTATTCATTTCTTTTCACCCATTTGTTTACATCTCATTATGCATTCTAACATTATACTGAAATGTTATCCAACTCCAAAGCACCCATTTGACTGCATTCATTTTCGTACTAGTTCTAGAAGATCAATGCTGCTGCCCTCCTGCAGCTTCTTTGAGGTATACAAGGCACCTGGATTCTTGGTTTACCTCCCTGCTGCTACCACCTAACTCTACGGTTCACACCTATTCTGTACCTTTTTACCAAAGTGGAGTATAAACATTTATACCACATTCTAGTCTTAAAATGCCAAGTATTCACATTATCATTAATATGAATCTCAACAGGTAAGACATTACAGCAACATGGCTCTTCAACTAAGTTTTGATTGTCTATTTCTAAAACTAAATAATCCTCAAAGCCTCCGGGCCTTCTAAAAGTCAACCAGATTGTACTGGGGATGGACTTATCCAAAGGGATCATACTTATCACTAACGACCAAATTTACTTGTTAGTGAATCCATTTTTTAAAAAACTAGAATCCATTATCACTAGTCACGTGCAAAGATTATATGATCTTACTTTGGGACATGACAAGAAACCTCAGCAACACAAGGGTGAGTTTCAAATCTTACTTAGGAATTACACCAAAAAGCAAAGGCCTTAGAATATTATTCCATGTCCTGGGGGAAACAAAAGATTATTCTAATTGTGGAGGGCCAACTAATATCATTTGAAGAACATATTAACCTGGTTTCTAAACAGTTCTCATTCTGAGTTTTTCCCAAAGAAAGTCTCAAAATCTTGTATCTTCTGGAACTACTTAATTCCTACCAATTATACATGGCTCAGAAAGTAAACCTTGCCTCTGACTCATCTACTGCTAAGAAAATTCTGAGCGGCAAGAAGGACATTCCTTCCACCAAGCATTCCACCAGAATGTCCTCGGTGGAAATGCAAAGATCATCTAAACTGGCACAAAGCCACTCAAGGGGAGCTGCAAAGGACAGGAAGAGGAAAGCTGTGAGGACGTGCATACCTGTGGTGCCGTGACCTTAGCTGTAAGGCTTCCGGCCTGCACATCAATCAGCCACGCATACTCCAAGGAGTCACTTCCTAAGGGAAGCCCTTCGGCTGAGAACATGGCATGTGCTCTCAGCTGCAGACCTGACAAATTGATGTGGCCTTCCCTGAGCACTTCATCCACTGGGGGTCGCTGCTGAAACCATAAGAAGATGGTAAGAAGTACAACAAAATCACATCGTAAGTTATAGCTGCTTTATCCCCCCTAGAGATGAACAACAAAATCATGCTGTCTGAAAAATAAGCTCAGACTGCACAAGTTCTTAACACAACCTGGGACTCATAAAGATTGTCCGAGGTAAGCTTCTCTAGTGACGGTATCTCTGAAAGCCCAACTACAAAAATATGACAGCTAAATCCTAAAAAGGATACAGATGTCTGATTGGTAACCGCCCCCAGGAAAAAGAAACTAGGACACTAACAAGGAATGCCAGAGGCCAATGTTTTGTAGGAAGAAGGCCAGGAATCATGGAATTAAAATATTAAGATGATAACAGGAAAGAATAAAGACCAATTGACCATAACATTAGAAGAACACAGGGGAGGGAGACCAAGGTCCATGGAGATTTTGAGGACTATGTAAACAAAAGGATAGCTTTCTCTTACAGAGAATAATTGTTTATTCACTCTATATTTGAGAGAAAATTTCTAAGACATATTCAGAGAGAGAAAAGATATGTAGAACAACAGGGCATTCCATGGAATACTAGTTCCACAGAACACCCTTAGGAACACAGAACCAAGTAAGTCAGGAAATGCCATACTCATTAATGAGCAATTCCTGTTGAATCTACCTCACAACTTGTGGTCAGTCCTAAGAAATACACTGACATTCTTCCATGTGCACTGCTACCGCGACGGTCCCAATATTACCGCCTCTTGCCAGGACTTCTACAGGCCTCCCAGCATTCACTTCTAAACCCTCATGCTCTGCCAACAACCACAGAGGCCTTTTAAAAATGCAAGTTTGACCACATTCTTGCCTCCAAACTATTACATGCTTCCACGGCAGTGTCCACCTCTCCTTCCAGCTCTTCTACACTAGGAATTACTTATTTTAATTTCCTTCATATTTATATTCTCCACTAGGTTCATTAGTGGAGAATATAAATGTTCTGTCTTGTTCACCATGTATCCCACCTAATGATACCAGAAAGAGATGCTGCTGACTGAGGAATCATTCTTCACAGCAAGCCTTCTCAGGGCCTTCCAGATGCCATTCTACACTGAGGCAGCTCACAGGGATTTCTCAACCTAATTTGCCTCTTCTGTGTGTGGGGGCCCTCACATAGGGTTAGTGTTCCTCACTTTCAACACATTTGTGGAAATGCATTCTTTGAAAACAATTTCTTAAAGGTGAAGGGCTAAATCTAATTAGTAAGAGGTTTTTAAAAGGAAATGGCAAATTGTGACATTAAAGCTCCAGAAGCTCTTTTGACAAAATTTTTTTAATGTTATATTCACCCCAGACTGTCTGACCTCATATAAAACCACCGAACTTCTCTAGACCTCAATTCCCTAGCTTTGTACCTGAAATAGATAAGCAAGATGGTTAATAAACTTCTCTACTAGTTAAAGTTTTTGATGGATTTTTTTTTTTTTTGAAGAGGGATCAAAAATACATGGAGATACTGGCTTGTCCTAAGGTACAGCCTACCCAACCCAACATACCAATAAGGATTATATTCTAAATTTTATTAAGGTTTGCATTGTTTTGTGGGTTGAACTGTGACCCTGCCAAAAGGGTCACCATTGAATGTGATAATTTTTGGAAACACAGTTTTATACATGGGCTTTACTTACAATAGGCAGGTGCCCATGAACTTTGTACAAATTAACCAGCACTTTTGAAACAAATCATATATATATGTGTATTTTATATGTACACACATATACCCACACAGAACTCCTTATTGCAGTTATAAATCTTTAACTCAAAGAGCCACACATTCCATGCACAGAAGCTAACACACTGTTTTAACCCCTAAATACTGAAGACGCATCTCTAAGTCTTTGCCACGTTTCACTCTCACATTACCTGATAGTTATCACTGACAAACACATTCAGGGGTGACAAAACAAGCTGCAGCATGGTCTCCCGAAATCCTTTTTTCATTTCAAAACACAGTCTTTCCAAGAAAGCAGTAGGGCACTCAGGACCATCAGTAGTTCCATGCTAACGAAATACCACAATCAAGATAGAAGAAGTTAAGAGTAAGAAAGTATTAGGAAAACAAAAATCACTTAACATGATTAAGAGAATTTGCTTTTTCAAAAGTAAAAACAGTGTATGTCACAAAAATAACTATTTTGCACTAGCAAGGACATTTGCTGCCCTGAGCACCAGAGGTGACTTCTCTGCTACACAGTGCTGGCATGTGAAATGGAGCAAACTATTCCAGGGCATTCTCCTCCCTATGTGACCTGCTCTCAAAGCTCCTGGTTCTTGGGGCCATATAATCTCAGTGCAAGTTAGCCTCTAAGCCCCTTAAGTACCAAGGGTATTCTCAGAGTGAACCAGGATGCTTTGCTGGATCTCAACCTCTGCACAAGTCATCCTCTGGGGTCAAGCCTGAACTTGATTTTGTAATAGGTTCACCATAAGGACCCAAACTGATGTGGGGTCTGGAGACAAGAGCTAAGAAAATGTAAAGTCCTAGACCATCCACATCTGGCTAACTATAAATACAACAACTCAATGTCATGAGAAAAATGCCATAAAGTTACACAGAACAGCAAAAAAGGAGTTAGAAGAAACCCCAAAGCAAAACTAGCCACAATCAAGTAATCAAATGATGAAGAAAATAACTTTCTAACAGTGAAAGCATAAAGTTTAAATTCCTTTAACCTAAGCTTCCTTCTAAAAACGTGTGCACGCACCCCAGCAGGTAGAGTGGCCTATGCTAAATGGATGTCCTTACACACTCAGGCTATCTGAGATGCTAGTACTCACAACAGGCAGGCGCCCGTGAACTTTGTACAAGTTAACCAGCACAGTGATGTCCCAGGGACGCAGGGCCAGCGGGTGCACTGACTTGGCTGGACCTTCGCCCTCTTTCTTGTCGTTCTCCATCCCGACAGCAGTCCACCCGGAGCTGGAAGACGTCGACAGCGACAGCACGGGGCTGGAGACCACCTCCTCGAAGTCCATGTACATGTCGTCTTCCCCAAAGTAGTTTTCCTGCGAACATTGAGGACAAACAAGCTGGCGGGAAAAGACCTGAGTGACGCTTCCACCTGGGGCCTGAATTTGTAGACTATGAACCACTCGCACTGCTGTATTTAGATAAAATTGAAAGGTCAGGTCTATTTTCATAATTTGAAATAACATATTGGAAAACAATTATTCAGAAGAACAAAAAGCAAAAGACTACAGGGTTTATAGTAAGCTCATGACATCACCCCCAAATACAGCAAAAAGCACAGTTCAGTCCCTCAAAGAACCACGAAGATCTAAGGTGGGAGGGAGGTGCAGCTCAGTGGCAAAGCTCTTCCCTAGTACGTATGAGGCCCTGAGTTTGATTCCCAAACCCACAAAAAAAGAAAAAGAAAAAAGAAAGAAAAAGTTTTTATGGTTCAATAACTCAGAGTTTGCTTCACAGAGCCCAAGGCAATACTCAGGGGCATCCTTTGAAGAAAGTAGATCAAGTCAGTGAAAATCAATTTGGATGACTCTTAAAAAATATTACAACATATTACAGTTGCATATCTATCCAGAAATGTTTTTAACAGTTTTAATAAGAATGTCTAATTTTAGTTACTGATTAAATACATGTGTTATCAACAGTTACTAAATTTCCTTTCACACAGTTCACTGACTTTTTAAAGTTTTTTTT